>OX637703.1:6143768-6743768 GCA_951802165.1 Adalia decempunctata
TCCTTTCGAAAAAAAATTGGGCCGAATACGAGCCTGATACGATTCTCTGCAAACACCCCAAAGTTTATATTTTTCGATTGAAATTGAGTTAATACATTTTGGGAATACTCAAGTACATATACTCCATCCACATTTATTTAATCACATAGGAGGTCATTGTTTCGTTTCAGGAATTGGTGCTCCTGATGAAAAGCACAGAACATATGATGAAAAGTCGGTGCGCGCACCGAAAATATCGTTAATGACAAAACGACGTTGCCAGTTTCTTTGTTTACATCAAAGTAAAAGTATCAAAGATATTCCACATTTTGTTATGTTCACAAATTGTTCGCAGATTTTTGGTATTTAATCGATATTTGCAGGTGAGTTTTTCGTCGAATTTCCAAAATTAACGTATGTTTATTGTTTTTAGCACCAGTTTGGAGCTTGAGGACGATTTTCAAGGCCAGGACGAATGTTTACATTTCGAGGTTAAAGGGGTACATGGAAATTTTGTTGAAAAAGCTGTTATTTGGACAGATATCGCAGTAGATGGATCGGATGGAGCCTCGAGAGGTCGATTAGGATGATACTTTTCAGGTTTTCCAAGAAATTTGGCGAAATCTGAGCAGATTTTCAAAAGTTAGGTACCTCACTAAAGAGGTGGAACTTAGACCTAATTCTCCTATAAGAAACGCATTTCAAAGGTCGAGATGGTGAAAAATGTCTTCTTTAGATGTTGTTTGAACAAACGGAGCCGGGTTTTATATCCCAACATTGATTTTAAGAAAGTTATCAACAAAATAAAATTGACATTATTCTTGATTCTTGTAATTACCCATCAATTCATCTTATATCTTTGGGTTGATTTTTTTTTAATGAATTCTTGATTAGAATCAACAATTGATGTCGTCAAGTCTTGAACTTTCAGTTCAAGAGGATAATAAACATTGAATCTTCACAAGCATGCATATGAAAATTATGTGAAAGCAATGCAATTTTCTTCCATGGCGAAAAATAATATATTTCAACAGCGATCTCTTGTACTTATCATGCAAATAACGAGAAAAGGAATCCTTTCTATCAATTCATATAAACGTAAATTATTTTCGTCCATCACATCTTTTCCAATTCATTCATTTTCCGAATAAATTCACATTCTGAGAAATACGCTAAGAATGTAGAAAGGGCAACATAGTGATGACTTGGAACGTAAAAATATTTTGAAAAACGTCATATCTTCGATACAGAGTGGAATGTGTCAAATTTCCAAGGCCAGAGTTGTGATTTTATAATTGTGAATGGAGTATATGTACTTATATTTTAACTGTAGATTCTTGAGGCCAAAAGAAACCTTTTTTTCAGTTTCCACTGTTCCGAAGTCGGCTCTGCTAAAGAGATACAGGCTTTCGAAAAAAAATTGGGCCGACTACGAGCCTGATACGATTCTCTGCAAACACCCCAAAGTTCATAATTTCGATTGAAATTGAGTTGATACATTTTGGGAATACTCAAGTAGGTACATAGATACCAACCTTATTCGAATAAGAATGTTGAAAACAAGATATTTCCCAAAGAAATCACTCAGTTTTGTCCGATTATACCTGCCATTGAAAAGCCATATTTCTCCCATCAAAATAAGTTCCTTCTTCGATTTTCCTGAAGATCGGTTTGTAAATATTAATAACTTGTTCATATTTTCCTCGATATCCCAAAACTATCTCATAAAGAATGCCTATTTCATAGAAATTTTTATGTGGACGTTGCCAGCTTAACCAATATTAATGATACTACGTAAGATCTATGACTCTGCGGGAAACGGAGAAAGTGATTATGTTAGGTGTTTGTCTTCGTTCTCGTGATGATTATGTGAAGACTTTCAGTGAATGAATGTAATAATAACCGAGGAGTGTCGAGTTCATAAAATTACATGAGGATATTGTTTGAATAGAAACATGACCACAGATTAATTTGTGCCGAGTATCGTTTTGTTTTTCATTAATTTCAACTTAATCCGTGGTTTGAGTCGTTATTCAGCTCATAAATCTGGATTTTTAATGAAATTTATTTTCAATCTAGACAGGTTTCATGATCTTTTGGCGTCCAATTTTATCTCCAACCTTTGCGGGATTTTATTATTGCATATCTCTACACCAAACGTCTTTCCATTATTCAGATTTTATTCTCGACAAAGTTGATAAACATTTTGAAAACATTGTTTACTTGTTTAGAGACCAGAAAAGAAATAATATTCGATAATATTCAAGCCAGAGAAGCATCCAGATTATTCTTCAAATTTTATCGTATACAATTAGGAATAACTCGAAAACGACGCGTTTTATTGAAAAAACATAAGAATACTTTTATTTTCTAAAATGATTGATTGTTACGAAAATCTGCACCGTTTATTTTTTTCGAGTGGTTGTATGGTATTTTTGCGTGGATTCTACCTATGGATTGTTATCATCTTGCTTTGTACTCTTCATATTCAATACTATTCAAATTGTAAAGCCGAGAGTTTTTGCTATGGGGATCCGACCAACTGTTGGTTTCCCTCATCGAGGAAATGGCTTTCGAAACCATTTCCAAATGGACCAGCAGAACCTTTAAAACACCCTTTCATTTCCTCGTGCGAAGACCGCCAATTTGGCCATTTCTTTCTCGTTCGCAAGTTAACGTCCTAAGATCGCCAGTCACCAAACACGCAACCATAAAGAACCCCTACACGTCCAGCAGACCCGTCCTAACCTAACACTTACAATTTCGCGTAATTGACGCTCGCCACTCGGCGCTGATAAATATTGTATTAAATGACGGCCATTTACGCATGCAAAACGTCGGTCTCGAAACCGCTAGACCGATTATTAAGCGTTATTACCGACAGATCTCCCGTGAAATACGACCGCGAGCCTCTAACACCTCATTACCGACATATTAGGTAAATTATTAGGTACGTTACACACGGAATCGGTAAAAATCGCCTTCCGTTCAAGACCGGACCCCGGTGGTACTTGAACTTGTACCCGGGAACCCGTCCAGTCGTACCCGATGGCCGATGTCGTTAATTGCGAGGACTTCGCATCTGATTTACTTTCGATAATAGAGTTATTGAACCTGGAGAAGGTTCTTTACTCCGTGGAAATAACGTGAGAAGGACGGAGGAGCTAATGCGTGTGCGTTAATCGTTAATGAGGTTGAATAGTTCCATCGGTAATGCGATGGGGGATTGAACTGATTTTAATTCTGATTTGACGCACGGTCGCCGTTCAGAGCGAGTAGGAAAACTAATCCGATAGAAGCGCCACAGTGCATTTTATGGAATTTCTCCATATAGAACTTACATTATCACTATAAGTTCTATGAATATCTCTCTAATTATGAATGAAATCTACAATGGCGCTCTCTATCCGAAAATCGCTGAACTATGAAATTAGTGAATATTGAGGTAAATCAGGAACTATTTCCCGCCATATACACTGCGCAAAAAAATTAACGCACATTATGGAAATCTCAAATTTATTCTACAACTGAAGGTGTTCCCAATGATAATTATTTTTATCAGAATTATGCATGCATATGTTATCCACTTTCAACGTTTTTCTTCAATACAAATGTTTTCTCCCAGCAGGAATAAAAAAGATGATATTATCAGATTTTGAATGTATTGGCTCTTGGCTCCATTCTGAAATCAGTTGTTCTCAATCAATTCTAGTGATCAATAGTTTTTCTTTCGTTTGATTTTCTCCACTCGATCGCTATGCAACGCGAAACACGCAATTTGACCCAAGCGGTAGTTTTGCGAGAAGAAGGGTGGACATACACAAGAATTGCAGAAAGGTTTGGAGTTTCCCATACAAGTGTGTCCAGAATCTTGCAGCGATTCAGGGAGACAGGTATGAATGTCCGAAGATCAGGACAGGGTAGACCACGGGTAACAACTGTCATTCAAGAACGTTACTTGAGAGTTTCTTCGTTAAGACAACGGTTTGTAACCGCTCGCCTCCGTCAAAATCAGCTTGAGCAAACTCATGAGGTGCAAATTAGCACTCAGAAAACAAGAAATCGCCTCAGAGAATATGATTTAAGGCCTCGTGTCGCGGCAAGAGACCCAGCTCTTACCCCAGCCCATCGAAGGGCGCGTTTGGATTTTGCGAGAGAGCATATCCATTGGGAAGAGGCCGATTGGGAAAGAGTTCTCTTCACAGATGAGTCTAGATTCTGCCTCTACCATTGTGATGGACGTTGCCTTGTATACAGACGTCCACATGAAAGATATGCTCATGCTCGTGCAGTGCAATTTCCTGAATACTGCTGGTTTCGGGGGAGGATCGATTATGGTATGGGGTGGAATATCTTTGACAGCTCGCACAGACCTAGTGGTCGTTGATAATGGAGCTATGAATGCTGATAAGTATGTAAGGAACATTCTTGAAGAGCATTTAGTGCCATTTGCCCCATACATTGGTGAAAATTTCATTTTTATGGACGATAATGCCAGACCCCATCGTGCGCGCATCGTTCAGGAGTACCTCGAAGAGGTTGAAGTCTCTCGAATGGAATGGCCAGCAAGAAGTCCAGATCTCAATCCGATTGAGCAGGTTTGGGACAACCTCAATAGAAGGCTGAGAAGTTCAGAAAATCATCCAGCTACTCTTTATGACTTAGAAACCAACTCGGAGAAATCTGGGAAGGATTAGATCAGAACATTTTAAGATCACTCATTTTGAGTATGAACCGTCGTTGCCGAGCTGTAATCAACGCAAGGGGTGGAAATACCAAGTATTAAATCCCTTATCAGCATTTCAGTATTTTGAAAATTGTTCATTTCTCTTCTTTCGCATAAGATTCGGTGAAATCCTGAATTTTTCTTCCATTTAATGTGTCTTGTTTCGTTCAAAACCTTCCCGAGAGAACATAAAAAATAATTTATAAAGTCAATGTAGAGTTAACTTTCATTAAAATTGAGATTTTCAGAATGTGCGTTAATTTTTTTGCGCAGTGTATTTGAATTTGGCCATTCTCTGGCAATTCCATATTTCAAGTCGATTTTCTGAACGAAATTATCTGTAGATTCACTTTTAATCGGAAGTCGAATTATTTTCATGTGTCTTTCGTTTGAAATAAAACAGAAGCATGAGTTGGCTTATTTTATTCTATTTTTGAAAGAAAAAAAATGAACTTTCGGAATTAAATCGATTCAAATTATTTCACTAAGAACTCCAATTCTTTCTGAGTTTAACCACAAAATTTTAGTTCTCAATGTGAAACCATTTTCAAATGCAACTTGAGATAAAAACACACTACATTGAACGCCCACCTTGAAAAACCCTTATGGAGTTTTCAAAAACAAAACAGGTACATTTTTCAAACACTTCTTGCAAAAGATAAGTAGTATAACATCTTGCACACAATATTTCTGTGGATATAAAATAATACAGCTTGATCATTTTTGAATTATGTGTTTATGTTCACGCAAATTTAGATCTGTTAATGCAAGTTGGTGACTACAAGACAAAATACTTAAACATTTTCTCCGTTTTCCTTATGCAAAGCAAGTCTTAGCATACAGATTTCTTAATTTTGCAGGTCTTCGGTGATAAAATATGTTACCAAATGAGATTAAAGTGCTTTCTTTGTCTCGATTCAAAAAAAGGTTGAAAGAATATCTTCTGTCGAGATGTCTTTATAATATGAATGATTTTTTGGGTTAGTTTTTCTTTTGGAATTATTTTTTTATCTTATACTTAGTTTTTTTTTCTTTTTTACTATTCCATATACAATTTTACATTATTGTCGCTGAGGAAAATACACTTATTATTTTTATTAATATAAACAGAATCCCAAATAAAGGGTTTTCCAATAAAAGGTGTTATTTTGGATTAAAAAAAGCCATTTCTCAAGATAAATGATCGCCTTTTCCACAAAAACTCTTCGATGGAATTCAGGATCATTTTCATGAATTTCACGGACCCAATCAGCAAAGACACGACGTTGTTGATGATCAGCCGGCTCCAGTTCTTGTGTTAACTGAACTTTATAAGCCTCAAGACCAAAATCTTCATGCAAAATACGATTTGATGACGTTTGTGGGATGCCTAATTCCAAAGAACGACGAGGAATGGACAAACCTAGTTTTCTTCAACACTTTCGGATGAAGCGGCAATATTCCCGGCTGTTCTTGATCGATATGCACAGGTTTTTTTTTACTAACTTGTCCCAAAAGCTCAAGTTTTTTCACCCATTTCTGTATTGCGGTTCGACAAGGTGCTTCACGACGACACAAAAATGTTCGATTTTTACGAACCGTCTCTGCCAAATTTTCACCATTTTTATAGTGAATTTTAATAATTTCAATGAATTATCTTCGACTGTACGACGTTTTTGACCAATATTATCGGATAGACTGAGCACCATCACCATTTTCTTTGCTACTTTCCAGTCACAACTTTCGTGTGAGCTAATTGGATTAGATCCATTGTTAATCAAACAAATGGATGACCGTTTTTTGTCACTGTCGTCTCACTTTTTGCGGAAGTTAAAGCGTGCCAGATTAATTACAGCAATTCTTATTTACTTTGGCGGTCCCCTATTCATGCTTTGTAGGCCTCTGAAAATAGCCATAAGTTTTTAATCAATTAACAAACAGGCTTATATGTTTCGTGTTGGTACGGATGAGAAATGACTAATAAAAAATATTTTACTCTACAAAAGATGAGGAAGTTCAGAATTTTCGAGACCGTTTCAAAAGTTGCCGTTTCTTTCCATCAAATCTACGTTTTTTTTTTCGGTTTGAGTTCACTGATAAAGGGATCTCGTTCGTTTTTATCCCTTAAAGGAAAGCCGTTCCTTGAACTGCTTCCGCTGGGTCAATTAAGGCATGTTCCACCTTTGTGTCCATTATATAGTGTTTATCTATTTATTTCACCTCATTATTTCTCATCCTATATTTCACTTATCTGAGTTATTACGAATCTGAACTACTACGACATTGCATTGAGTCCTACCAACCATAGACGATCACAAGCCAGGCCAAAAGTATTTTTTTTTCAAATTGTGGTTTTCACGAAAAGGAATATCCTGTAATGTTCAGAGAATATCGTGAGAACCAAGGGCAAGCAGGTAGGAATTGGTGTTCTTCTTGAATTTCTGGAGGTTACATGCCTCGGGGAACACCTCCTAGGCAATGTGTTCCAAAGCCTCGCTGTTCGTTGGATAAACGAGTCTTTGAAGACAGATGTTCTGCAGGTCTCCAAAGTGACCACGAAGGGATGTGAAGACTCAACTTGACGGGTTAGTCTCGAGGAGACTGCCAAAGGGGGAACGATTGCTGATAATTCAGAAGAGCATCGCCCAAGGAAATATCTATAAAATAGAGACAGATCGTCTATTCTTCTACGGTGTTCCAGAGAAGTGATCGAGTTTGTAAGCGAGGCATCACCGACGAAACGAATTGCCCATTTGTGTACAGAATCCAAAAGTATCAGGATTTGTTTAGGTGCAGCACTCCAAATATGGAAACAGTATTCTAGGACAGGTCGAATCTGTGCCTTATAGATCATAAGCAGCCGACCTGGGGTGAAATAGCTCCTGGCACGAAATAGACAACCAAGTTTTTGGAATGCACTTTTAGTAATAGATCTTACGTGATGCTCCTAAGAAAGGTTACTGCCGACAGTAATACCAAGCATCGAATGGGTGACTTCAATGATATGGTCACTCCCACAATTCTATGCTGGGCACAGTAGGATCGACTTTTCTAGAGAAAAGACATGCTTGTGTTTTGTTTGCGTTGAATTTCACCAAGTTATTAGATCCCCATTCAAGAATTGTTGGCAAGTCCATATTTATGTTGTTAACATTTCTTCCTCGTTCGTTTCTGATTTGGCGAGCTGGTATAGGAGCCCTAGAAGAAAATGTAACAACTTCTTCAACTGTTGTCCCCTGAACCAATAAAGGCCTGTTCCACCTGTGTATCCAATCAAGTGTTTATTCATCTACTAGCTGGCCCGGCGAACTTTGTACCGCCTGAATTATACTTAAAAGTTGTATAAACTTACCATTGCTTTTTTTCGAACAGGAAAAAAATTAGGCAAAATTAAAGTTTAAAATATACAAAATTTTAATAATTTTGTAATTCACATGGAAAGAATTCTCTTTATTTAAGCGGTAACTAATTGTTGAACTTGAACATATAACGTTTTGTTTTTAATTGTTGTACAGTTCTCTTTTTGCAGTACCTCATGTGACTGTGAATAGCAGGAGTACAATCCATTATACCTTTCCTCTTATATGAATCAAAATGTCAAGAATATGAACAAAAATTATTCCTTTAATGAACTATCGACTATTAACACAGCCCGTCGACCAGAATTAAAAAATCAGTCATTTGTTAATAGCCCAACCGAAGTGGCAAAAACAAAACTTTTCTTATATTCTCAAAATCTAATCAGTGGTCACAGCATTATTTTAGACATCTTAGCTATGCTGCTAAGCTCAAAATAATGGGTAAACATCTCAGTTGGTAGAGCAGCGCGATTCTCATTATTCCATGGATATGAGCTGTCAATCTCTCTTCAATTTGTTCAATTTAGTTGACGATATCAAGCTCGTTAGAGGACAAATCGAGATGTTAAAATGTCGATAGTACGATCGACACGGCCAAATTATCAACACTGTGAATTATGTTGAACTTATATTCAAATTTATTGATGGTCATTCGACCAGATCAGATTAGGCAATCCATGAAACATTATTGTATATCATAAGTGAAAGCCCGATGAGCAAACGTTTCAAAATTATTGACGCTTACAATACTGTCTCTGTGCGAACAGAAACACGAATATAATATGTCAATTACTAATTATGGGCAATTTTGGATTCTGTTATTTCCGCAAATATATCTATTACCCAAACAGAAATTCGAAAGGATTTCAAAAATAAAGAAAGAAGATGAAGATGGCCAACTCACGTTTGAAACTGATCGTCAAAATCAGATACTTGATCTTTCGCTAAAAATTCACTGTTCCACCAACTTGAGAAAAGTTTACCCGCTTTTTGATCTGGCAATAGACTTCCATGTTACCATGAGTTCTATGCGAATCACATATCGCCATCTAACAGCGGTAATGTCAACCTACGACTACGTACAGTGACTTGTCTATTCACTGTACGATTACGCATCAACGGTAGCGACACCTAGTGGTCTTATTCAAAAGAAGGAAAAGCATTTCCTGCATAATTCCTGCACAATTTTTTCGAAGTTTTATTGTATTTTATAATAACCAGACCGTAGACGATTCCATAAATGAAGTTTCATAACAAACAGTCCATCCGATCTCCAGTTACAAATGGTGTAACCAACATCTTTCTTTTATAAATAGATTTAGATATATAGATATAGATATGGATAAAATGTTTCCATCTTCATAGTAGGAAATGCTACAACTTCCTCGAGTTTTGTGGAGCCGTTCTGACTGAATCGAACTGGCCCTAACTGTCATAAAGAACAAAGGATACGTCAAAGGCGGCGTACCTCTCCGACCGCATCCGTCGTTCGAAATCAAAACATCAACTCCTCAGCTCCCGTCGACAAATCGCGCGTAATACAAGAAAACTTCGAAACAGGACAATAAATTGAATGAGATGAAGTCGGCTAAACGTCCCCCTTCCTCTCGCAGACAGCCGAACATCAAACTTCTCCGCGATCGTAAAGGCTTGTGGGACAGACAATAGTTCGAAAGTCCTCTTGTCTAATTCACGACCGCTGTATATAAGTTGGCGGTGTTGTTGTATAAAACAAGCAACTTCCATCCGAGCGACTTTATATGGGGGGGCCCGTAAGAGCGCCCGGGGGTGCAGTCCGACCGCGTTCTCGTTTAACACTTCTTGGGTTCGATTCTGGAAGAGCGGGCGGTTTATTGCCCTCGCTCGATATGGGCGGATTGCACGGGTGCAGGGTGCAAGAGTGCGTTTTTTGGGGGAAAGTTGGAAGATGGATTGGTCGGATTGGTTTGTTCGATTTGTGCTGGACTGCTGTCGTTATCTACTGATGTAATGAATTGACTTTGATGTTCGTCATAGCCCGAAGGGACCCACCGTTCTTAAGCCGGCCATAGACATCGTTATTTTTCATCCGTTTTCGTCACCACGGTTCGAACCGCCGAGTCATATCGCAGAACTGTTTTGCCCACACACTTCGGTAAATTCTACCAGTTATTTTGCTGTCGTTCGCGAATAAGCACGTCATGAAGAGGAGACATCTTTAGCAGTGGCGCCAGTGGCGGACGCAGTTTCGGTGCTGAATAAAAAAGAAATAAAGAAACGGTCAATATGGGATTTGTACTACGCTACTGGAAAATAACCGCGGATTCTCGACGAAATCCCCATACACCGTCGGTATGGCACGACAACCGATGAACCGTCGTGACAAAAATCAAGCATCGGCAGATATTTCTACCGACGATGCGTACCGACGGTTCTTCGCCACACACATCGGTTTTTGGAGCTTTTGCCGAGACGGTTCGTATCGCGGCGGTATAAACGGATGAAAAATAACGATGTCTATGGCCGGCTTTACACTGGACACTGGGAGTACTGGACAGCAGATTAGCTCTGATCGAAAAGTACAAGTTAAATGAACCGCTGTTAAGATATCTTGTTACTTTACGGCATCATTATTATTAATACCTTTCAGACCTTCAGAAGATTTCCATGTACAATATACGAGGATGTATTGATATCTAGTTAGCCTAGACCAGTTCCATGTTCCAATATTGCGATACCATATCAACGAACATTAACTCATTAGAAGTGTAAGTGAAGAGTTGGACGTCGAAAAAGTAAACCAGAGTTACGCAATAAACCGAAATTGTAAAAATCGAAGAATTGGAGTATCGAGCCATCGAAGATATGCTCAATAGTGATCAATGTCTTTCGTATGCGACCGTGAAAAATTGGACTGCAAGTTTCAAAAGAGGTGAAATTTCCGTTGAAGATGATGACCGATCGGGAAGGCCAGTTTCTGTGTCAGTCCCCGAAAATATCGATGCAGTGCATGACATGATTTTATCAGACCGTCGAATTGGGCTAAAACGGATATCTGAAGCACTGAAGATTTCATACGAACCCGTTCATCATATAGTTGACGTCAATGACACAGAAAAATTTCTGCAAAATGGATCCCCAAATGTTTGAATGTTGACCAAAAGCGTACAAGGGTAGAAGCATCGCGTTTGATCTGTGCTCGATTCGAAAACGATGCAGACTTCTTTAACCGAATTGTTACTATGGATGAGACTTGGGTACATTTCTACGATCCAGAAACAAAGCAACAATCGATGGCATGGCGGCACTCTGGTTCTCCCAAGACCTAAGAAGTTTCGTGTCCAAAAATCTGCTGGAAAAGTTCTTGCTTCAGTTTTTTGGGATAGCCATGGAGTAATCATGATTGTTCTTTTGGATGAGGGTAGAACAATAACTGGAGATTACTATTCGACATTACTGACCACTCTACGGGAAAAAATTGAAGAGAAAAGACGCGGAAAGCTATCCAAAGGTATTTTGTTTTCACAGGACAACGCCCCAGTACACAAATCTCATGTTGCCATGCAAAAAATTTGTGATTTAGGGTTAGAATTACTAGAACACCCCCCTTATTCACCAGATACCGGTCCCGTCCGACTATCATCTCTTGCCTCAACTGAAAAATAGTTTAAAAGGTCGTAAATTTTCTTCCAACGACGAGGCAATAAGAGCTGTGGAAGACTGGTTTGCAGAGCAAGAAGAAACTTTTTTTTAAAGGTCTAGAGACGTTGCAGGTTCGCTGTGATGAATGTATTCAATTAAGAGGAGAATATGTTGAGTAATCAAATATTTTGACATTGCGATTTTTTTTGGTTCTATAGTAGGCTAAGAATTTTTCAATATATCCTCGTAGCACGAAAACAGATGGAGGAGAGGATTTCTACTCCTGCTTCCTTCTAAATTTTATCTTGATCCCATTCGTTTCACTTTGGTTCTATTTCACAATAGGTATTTTTGAAATGACGTTTCCTCTTCTAGGAATCCGCCTTTTTAGATTCTTAATTCTGGTATGTACACTTTACCCCAATTTGATATAACTCTGTTTCTATTCACTGGATTTAATCTCATGTAGGTAAGCTTATTCTATTTCATTATAACATTTCTTTTGAATATTGTGGAACTTCCTTCTACTACTATTAATACCTGTGGAATATTCTTATACATACGATAAGCACTACTTCACATTTAACTATTCAATAGACATTATGGTATAGGCATTGGAGTCATTGTTTTCAGGATAGTATTTTACGTACAGGGAAATATGATGTGGAGGTCTTAGATAAACTGTTCACATCGCCTGTGCCTAAGGAAAACATCCTTCCCAGCATTGTGATCGAAGACTTCCCTCTGAGAGTTCTGTAAACGAACATCCACAACAAAACAAGCCTTGGTCAGCTGGGCAAGTATCCTACGGAAGGATTGCTTCGTCCCGGGTCCAACGTTCATCAGTCAACAGGAAATCTAAAGAGTTTATTGTCCACTGCCAAACCAACGCGAATAGGATTACACACAAAACACTTGGAAGGAAGGATTCTTACAAATGGAGCTGTAAGAGCGCTGCTTAGAACTGGGATAACAATAAGATGACACACTCTACATGCCTATCACCTTTGAACAACTGTAGCTGCATTGTATTTTGCTGTTTATCATGATTGGGCCAGTATCCATCTTACCGAGGTATAGGAAGCACCATATTGTACATACCAGCAGTTCCTGTCTTATTAATAATTGATCTATGGATTGTTAACATTTCATCTGTAATGCTGAATTGCTTTGAGTTCAATGATAAATTGAATCTCGTTCGTTTTTCCCTTCAAAGGCTGTAGTTTCTCGAACTATGGCGCTGGACCAATAAAGGCATGTTTCATCCCTGTGTCCAATCAAGTATTTTTATTTATCTATTTTACCTCATTATTTCCCATCCTATGAATACGAATCTCGAATACTACGACATAGCATAGAGTCCTACCAACCATAGACGATCACAAGCCAAGCCAAAAGTATTATGAGTATAAAATCCTGTATGTACCCAGAGCCTTGAAATTTTCAGGGTAGATTCGGATCTAGAATGCCACGATTGAATTCGTTTACGGAGAGAATTCGACCAGGGGTTCCGTAAATATGGATGATGATACAAGATGGATGAAAAATTGATAGCATTTCCTCTTCTTTCCCCAAAAAGGCTTTCTACTGCACCCTGAATTGTCGACTTCCTGATTTCCTCTTCATAAAACGAGGCAGCGGACCAAAACTTTCTTTAATTAAATTATATCGTAACAACCCCGCCAGGGGGCGGTCGCCGCCCCTCTGCCCCCCCTCTCGGCCGATTTCCGTCGACTCATCGTTCAATATCGATACGCCTAAACGCTTCGCTCTGATTAGTTTCGCAATCAATGTTTCCTCCTATCGCGTCGACCCGAGGGGGTTGATCGAGTTTTGATTGAGATTTTTTTCGCAGGACACTCGGCTGGTCTTCCGAGGAAATTAACGTTCTTGGGAAATTAGGTCGCGATGTTAAAACTATTGGAATGGGAAGTTAAGGAAGAATGGTAATTGAGTTGAGAAGAACTTGAATTGATTTCTGCATTTTTGAGAGTTCGTTTTAGTGAAACAGAGCCAAAAGAGTTCTCTCTTCCTGTATGAAAAATGGATATTTTACAGCTTGCCATGGAGATAAGCTGGTCATGCTTCTACGCTGCGAAGGTTATCGTTTTTAGTGGGACCATGTCGATGATGGAACCATAACTGAGAAATCAATTAGAGTTAATGAAACATAACAACATAAATGTCCAATTTCAATGAGTCTCAAATTACAAGGCCTCCCATTTCTTCTTCCACTAATGAGAAAAACCATCATCCCCATCTTACAATTGAAAAGATAACCGACAATCTGTCCGGAGGAAAGACAGCGGAGGAAAAGAGCACAACAAATTGGTACATTGCCAGAATGATGTCGACTTATATAGAAGACGGTGGGGTGGAAATGAAACTGGATAGGGAGCTGGGGGATGAAATGGAGCTTTCACCCTCACTTGGGGTATCACGCACGCTTTGTTTTCTGATTATTCTTTAACGATATTTATCGGAGACGACTTGTTCGCTTTGTTTCTCGAGCTTGGCGACAGGTTGTGGAGAAATTGTGACACCGATTCTTCGTAGAAACTTCGATGAGGGGTGAAAACTTAATTTTTACGTTTTTGGAACTGAAGATTCCTTTGATTACACGAAATACTTGATTGTTATATAATTTTTTTAATTTCGTCCGGTTTGACAGGATGAAAGGTCGCAGAACATGTAAATTATGATAAGTACTGAACGAGAATAAATTCGCTATCACAAAAACGCTTATATCTTTTGAACCACTGGACCGATTTCGAAAATCAAACTTATTTTCGAATCATCTTCTAATTCTAATGAAAACTGTTTTTACAATAAAAAAACCGAAACTAATTTTTACAAAATTCATGCTTCTTATAGTGTTCTCAGTCACTTTCTGGGATGCTGTCTTCCACTTTTGCTTGAATTTTCGTTGATTTCTTAGTCTTCTTCAATTCTCTTTTTACCAGGGCCCAATATCTTTCGATTGGCCTGAGTTCTGGGCAATTTGGTGGATTGGCCTCTTTGGGGACAAAAACCACCTAATTAGCTTCGTACCATTCCTTGGTGGCCTTGCTGTAGTGGCATGAAGCTAAATCTGGCCAAAAGATTGTTGACACATCGTGCTCACGTAAAAATGGTAAAAGTCGCTTCTTCAAACATTCCTCGATGTATATCTTCGAGTCAACAGAGCCTTGGCCAGCGAAAAATTTGCTCCTTTTCCCACAAGTGCAAATTGCTTGCCAAACCAGGAATTTTTTAGGAAACTTTGCTTGTTTCTTCACGCGAAATTGTTCGTCAACAAGGAAGTTGCGAGAAATCAGCCAAGACATAAGTTTCGTCGTCCATCACGCAACAGGAAAAATTTTTCAAGAAATCTTTTTTTAATTTCTTTGCTCTTGATTTCGCTTCTTGATTCCTCACGGCGTTCCTGTCTGGCACTTTCTGCACTTTGTATGTTCTAAGCCCACAACTCGACTTGATTTTCTGAACGGTTGACTGCGAACAACCCACTATTTGGGCCACTTTCCGTCCTGAAAGGTTAGGATTCTTCTGAAAAAGGCTGATGGCTTTCTTCACTTTTTTTGGGCTATGAAACCCCTTTTTCCTCTCGGTTCCTTCCTTGCGGTTAATTGTAAGATCTTCGTTGAAGCGCTTAACAACTCTTGATACCGTTACCGGACGAACGCGAGCCTCTTTTGCAATTCTTTAAAAGCTCCATTTTTGATTATTTTGAAAAAGTTTCACTATAAATTCTCGTTTTTTCACTTCGCATGACATTTTGCGACAGAGAATTGGAATATACATGTTTCTGACGTTCATAACAAAGCTAACTATGATCAAATTTTTTCTCAATTGGTTCAAGAGATATAGGCGTTTTTGTGATAGCGAATGTATTCTCGTTCAGTCCTTAATTTGACAATTGGCATCTATTGTACAGTTTTGGAAGGCAATAATAATAAAAAGGTAGTTTTGATCCGATGCTCCTTCTGTGTTAACTCTCATATTAACTCCATACATGATTTCCGTCGAAGATAATGAACCCAAATTGAATGAGCCACTAAGTATTCAGCTATTTTAACCCCATCCTGTGTAATTTCACGGCTTGTTGGACGCGCGTACCAACATTTAGTCGAACGAAAATAAACACCGTTAAAAAACGCCGTTCAATTATGCAGGTCTTTTTGATTTATGGATTTTATCATCGTTATATTTATAACTTAATGCGAAAATGGGAAGTTACCACAATTTCGCAATTATTCAGCTCGCTTCTGGTACCCGGAGCGTGCTTCTTGGTGGTTTTCATTAATAAGGTGACATGATGTATGGATGGTCATTTGGTGTAATTTCAATAAATCGACCGGAGTGTTAAGTTAGGAAGACTTATCATAATTTTCGTGTTAATGTCAGTTCCTGTCGTTGTTTTTTGTCCTACGGGCAGTTGACGGTCATCTGGGTAGGTTTCTTTTTTCTTTACAATATATGTACAGTATAACTTCAGTAACTGGAGTGATTTAAATTTATCTATAAAACAACTCAAAAATTAACAAAAATAAAGTTTATCAACCAAAACTAAAATAAAATAATTCTTATAAAATAAAATGAAAGTGTACAAATTTCTAATAATGAAGACAAGTTATATGTATACGACAATGTACTATGTACAATTCATCCAAGACTTATTGACATCTCGGGAGGCTTTGGAGAATCGAAATTATTTTGGTTATAGCTCATTCAGTAATATTTTGAGTTGCAGGATTCAGGTTGGTGTTGGAAATAGCACTGACGTTTTGTTCTGTCATTAATATTCGAACAAATTTGGCGAATAATTGCGCAAGTGAAAAATCTTCGGAATGAGGCTCTTGAAGAATGTACAGCTTAAAAATTAAAAGCCTGCACAGAGCACGTAGAAAAAGAAATAAGAGAAGATTAGACAAAATATATGGGATGTTATGATATTGCTGACATAAAGCTTTTAATTATGAACATGAAGAGTTCTGGCCAGATGAGGAGATAACATGGTTGTTAAAGCAGAATACTAGAAATATTTACATTTTTAATATTACGTATTTTACTCCTTCATTGTTCGCAAATATTGAAAGTTACAATGTCATGACAAAATTATTCATATATGTATTAAATAGGTCCATTCGTTAAGTTTTTTTCTGTCTTGATATCTATTACAATTTTTCCATTCACTTCGCAGCAACACGCTTCAAATTATCAACTATACTCTGTTCAAATGTAAGAAGGAGCAATAACAACATGTTTGGCGCAGCGGTAGGAGGGCTGTCGTAAAGGTACTTTCCGTCCAGAGTCGAATCGAGGAGATTTCACACAATCGTTCAGTTTATTTATACATGTCTCATCCACCTAATAAATTTTTCTGCCTTGTTCCTTTAATGAGCGGATTTTCTTCAAATAATCTCTTCTCCACACAATTATTTCATCCCTATCTATCAGTAGACTATCACGACCACGTTTTTTGAACTTGAATTCCATTTTTTTCAATAATTTATAGAACGTTGTTCTTTTGAAATTTAGCAAACTGTCGTCATCATTCACGATTTCTAGTACTTAGAAATCGTTGGGATTTCATTCCGGAAAAAATACCGTGGACAATTCTTGTGATAAGGTTCATATCGAAATCGTCAACCGAATCGAACTCTCCTCTTAGGTGGCGTCAATGTTTTATTCTCTGAGAATTCTGAATACAGCTGAATCACTCACCCCTGAGGATTTTGAAACAATTCCTACTAAGTCTTTTTTCGATAAATCAGGATGTTCTTCCAATTCCAGGAGCTACAGGGATGCAAAAATAACTTGAAGAAACTACGATTAATCAGTTCCCCTTGAACCTATTAATTAATCTGTTTTATCTTTTTCCAAAGTTTGAACGCCAATCATAAATTGTCGAGGATGCAATTTCAAGTTGGAACACCCAGTGTGTTAGTATGATGGATTTACATCTTCGCTGTTGTCATTCAAGATTCTCATCTTCTGCATTTGCTGCGAACACCAAGGTTTCTACTGAAATTACTGTAAATAGAGTTGTTCTACAGCTTCCCGTCGTGAACAAGGAAGCAGTGAGTACTTTGAGGGAACAGCGGATATAATATCCCAACTAAACAAGATCGAGACTCAATTGTCGATCTAGATTAGCTTCCGCTTCTGTCAACGAACCGTGAAATCTAATAGATCTCAATTGTAACCATCTTAAAGCAGTCTTTCCCTGTAATTTTCTTGGGAGTGCTTCGGGAATAAAAAATTCAATCTCAGTTGATTTAGAAATTACTGGGTACCTCATTTCAGAAAGGCCACAGAATCGGGTACACCACAGAGCTCTGGGTCTTCCTACTCTTCTTTTTTACTGATGTCCATTAATATAGGGATATATTATTGGACAAAAGGATTGTGAAAGTGAATTCTTTCTTTGCAGTACAGGAATAAAAATTAAAAGTTCAGACCATTCTACCGCTCCCAGCCCCCGTAGATTTATCGCGTCGTATCCTACCCCTCCAACCCCACCCTCCCCCAAATAATTTCTATATTTGTATGCCGTTGTATTCTCCCAAAGTCAGCGAAAACCCAGTCGGCCTCCTTCAATTCGAAACGCATTAAGATATTATCATTTTTCAAACGAACGTCGCCCGCGTTTTTCCCCCACGTCGTCGGCGAGAGAAGCCGGTCCCGCGCCTTGTCGGGAGGAAGACAGATGGCGCTACGTGTCGCACATCGCTGACTGGGGCGTTCTGTGTCTTATCCGCAGCTACGAGGCTTCGAGACCGGAAGGAAATGGAGATTTAGGGTGATCTGTTGTGCTGGGACTCTTTGTCGGATGGTGTTTATCGGGAGTTGTCGACCTTGATGTCGGGGTTGTTGATGGTTGCGGAGACGATGAATGGGAGATCGGAAAGTGGAAAGATCTCTTTCTTTCTTATCTGGAGGCTGAGTCCTATTTTTGTAGCGAAAATGGACAACGTGGCGGTTTCACAACTTGATTCGCACGTTTGAAAGCGTTGGAGAGTTGCTACTTGCTACATGTTGTTTAAACACTTTCTGTACCAAGAACTACTGAAAATTCAATCCATACAGGGTGTATTTAAAGGTGAAGTGTTCACTGTGTAACATATCTGAATTTCCCACCCTGCAATAAAATAAAATGCACCGTTGCCAGACTACTTCATGGCTTCCACCTTTGCAACGTCTATTGTCGAAACGTGGAACTACGTTGAATGAACTTATTTGATATTATTTTATAATTCTATGAATGATGAATATTAGTACGACTTCAATCAATACCTTAGGCAATTCGCATCTTTATAAATAGGAGATTTTAATCATATCGAAGATCCACCATGAAGTAAACTCGTTCTTCTGTGAGCATCGAAGAAATACGATTCTGTGGAAGTAAAACTCACCTCCGAACGACTACAAATGGAAGAGCCTCTTTTACTTCACTTTCACTCGACTGCGGCTGTCTGTTTTCACTTTCATTTTTGTTCACAATAGTGTTCCTTTGAAATGGATCTAGGAATCCGCCATTTTAGTATATTTTAAAAGACGCTTCCTTGTTCTCTGGTATGTACACGGTCCCCATTTTAAATAACTCAGTTTCATTTCACAGGATTTAATATCATGTAAGCTTATTCTATCTTATTATTGCATTCTATTGAATATTGTGGAACTTCGTTCTACTGCCATTAATCTCCATGGAATATTCTTATACATCCGATAACAACAACTGCAAATTTAACTATTCACTCGATATTATGGTATACGCATTGGAGTTGTTGCTTTTAGTATAATATTTCACGTACAGGGGAAACATGGTTTTGGAGGTCTAAGGTAAACTGTTAACATCGCCTGTGCCTAAGGAAAACATCCTCCCTAGCATCGTGGAGGAGACTTCCCTCTGAGAGTTCTATAGACGAACATCCTCAGCAAAACAAGCCTTGGTCATTGGCCTTGGTGAGCCGGGCAAGTATCCTAGGCCTGATTGCTTCGCCCCGGGTCCACCGTTCATCAGTCAACAGGAAATATAAAGAGTTTATTGTCCACTTCCAAACCAACGCGACTGCTAGGATATCACACATAACACTTGGAAGGAAGGATTCTCCCACTAGGAACTACAAGGATACTGCTTAAGAATTTCATTAATAATCAGGTGACACACTCTATATGCCTATAACCTTTGAATGTATTGGCTTTTTATCACAATTGTGCCAGTAATAACCTTACCGGAGTATAGGAAGCTCCATATTGTACATATCACCAGTGCTCGTCTTATTAATAATTGTTCTATGGATTGTAAACATATCATCTGTAATGCTAAAAGGGTTTTTGCTTTCAAATCCAATGAGGAATTGGATTTGGTTCGTTTTTATCCCTTCATATGGCTATGGTTCCTCAAACTATGGTGCTGGACGAATAAAGGCTCTTGTTCCATCCTTATGTCCAATCTAGTGTTTTATTTATCTATTTAACCTCATTATTTGCCATCCTATATTTCACTAATCTGAGTTATTACGAATCTGAATTACTACGACATAACATAGAGTTCTACCAATCTAGACGATCACATCACAAGCCAAAAGTATAAAACCCCCTTTAACGTAAATCTACCCTCAGCTCTTCAGAGCAGGGTTGCCCCTTTTCTCTTTTCATAATGTTCCTAGGATTTACAAATCTGGAATGTTACAACTGTACACAACTGTATTCAATTGTTCCTGCTAGGGAGTAATATTCTGCCGTTTCAGTTGGTCGCCACAGCAGCATAACGCTATATGTCACTGATGACGGCTAATAAGCCAGAAACCGGTATGTCATTGTCTTCCTGTGGTGGTGCCACCTGGTGGTGTAATTCAGAAACTAGATCTCTACTAGTCCATTTCTCTCACCTTCTATATCATTGGTTAGTTTTTCAGTATTCATCCTTTTTGTACACTTCCTCGAAAGGAAAAATCCTGGTTTCCTTCACGAATTACTTTCTGAACGGTCGCAGTGATATCGTGATGTACGGCTCTTTTAGGCTCCCTTAATAATTCATAGGTTGGTCGAACCACAACGGGCCCCCACCCGAGTTATGAGCTGCAAAATAATGTGAAAATGGCCTGATGGACAGTGATATATTCCGGACGAACATCGCGCACATGTTACCACCGGACGTTTGGGGAATTGTCCGATATTAAACTGGGGTACCCAAACTGTTTTCTGGTGCGTTCCCTTTCACTAGAATAGTCCAATATAGCCACGAATTCTCAAATTCAATAAGAAAAAAAGCATGTATTGCTCTCTTGTAATGATATAGTAACAAATGGTATCTAATAAGTACACAGCGCAAAAAAATTAACACACATTCTGAAAATCTCCATTTTAATGAAAGTTAACTCTACATTGACTTTATAACTTATTTTTTATGTTCTCTCGGGAAGGTTTGGACGAAACAAGACACATTAAATGGAGGAAAATTCAGGATTTCACCGAATCTTATGTAAAAGAAGAGAAATGAACAATTTTCAAAATACTGAAATGCTGATAAGTGATTTAATACTTGGTATTTCCACCCCTTGCGTTAATCACAGCTCGGCAACGACAGTTCATACTCAAATCGAGTGATCTTAAAATGTTCTGATCTAATCCTTTCCAGATTTCTCCGAGTTGGATTCCTAAGTCATTAAGAGTAGCTGGATGATTTTCTGAACTTCTATTGAGGTTGTCCTGCTCAATCGGATTGAGATCTGGACTTCTTGCTGGCCATTCCATTCGAGAGACTTCAACCTCTTCAAGGTACTGCTGAACGATGCGCGCACGATGGAGTTTGGCATTATCGTCCATAAAAATGAAATTTTCGCCAATGTATGGGACAAATGGCACTACATCCTCTTCAAGAATGTTCCTTATATACTTATCAGCATTCATAGCTCCATTATCAACGACCACTAGGTCTGTGCGAGCAGTCATAGATATTCCACCCCATACCATAATCGATCCTCCCCCGAAACCAGTAGGATTCAGGAAATTGCACTGAGCATATCTTTCATGTGGACGTCTGTATACAAGGGAACGTCGATCACAATGGTAGAGGCAGAATCTAGACTCATCTGTGAAGAGAACTCTTTCCCAATCGGCCTCTTCCCAATGTATATGCTCTCTCGCAAAATCCAAACGCGCCCTTCGATGGGCTGGGGTAAGATCTGGGCCTCTTGCCGCGACACGAGGCCTTAAATCATATTCTCTGAGGCGATTTCTTATTGTCTGAGTGCTAATTTGCACCTCATGAGTTTGCTCAAGCTGATTTTGAAGGAGGCGAGCGGTTGCAAACCGTTGTCTCAACGAAGAAACTCTCATGTAAAGTTCTTGAATGGCAGTTGTTACCCGTGGTCTACCCTGTCCTGGTCTTCGGACATGCATACCTGTCTCCCTGAATCGCTGCAACATTCTGGACACACTTGTATGGGAAACTCCAAACCTTTCTGCAATTCTTGTGTATGTCCACCCTTCTCGCAAAACTACCGCTTGGGCACATTCCTCTTTGGTCAAATTGCGTTTTTCGCGTTGCATAGCGATCGAGTGTAGAAAATCAAACGAAAGAAAAACTATTGATCACTAGAATTGATCGAGAACAACTGATTTCAGAATGGAGCCAATACATTCAAAATCTGATAATATCATCTTTTTTTATTCCTGCTGGGAGAAAACATCTGTATTGAAGAAAAACGTTGAAAGTGGATAACATTGGCATGCATAATTCTGATAAAAATAATTGTCATTGAGAACACCTTCAGTTGTAGAATAAATTTGAGATTTCCATAATGTTCGTTAATTTTTTGCGCAGTGTAATAACAACTAATAATCATCAAATATAATTTTATGAAGGATAGCTCTCCAGGTATCTATGCTCCTAGATCCTACGACATATCTGCCCGATCGACCGGCTCATAATTGCCCCTTTATAATTTCGCAGATTCATGTTTAACAACTTTATAAACGCTCCGTTCTGGTACGCATCAATTGGCCTGAATGCCAAGCGGCGGCATTTATAGTAATTTATTGTAAATTGCTTCATTAGATAAGAAAATCGATCGGTAAACGCGGGATCAAGACACTCTTTATGTTCTGCTAATTTCCGCCGGTTATCCGATCGCGCGATAAGGTTAGGAACGCGACCGGCCGATTTTCGATCGGATTTTGATCTGAGGCACGCAGAAAAATGGCGTAAGTGACGGTTGTTGATAAAGTGGACGTTTTGTTCTCGTGGTAGCAGCGATGCTGAGGGAGATATGGGATTTTTTTAATTGCGGAATGAGGTATTTTTCGATTAACACGATTAGTGTGAGGTAGTCGCGACCTTGAGCAGTCGCGACAGGTACTCGAGTCACTGGCACAAGGAGTTACAGTTTACCTATAATTTTCTCGACAAGGTCTCTAACTACATCGAGAAAGATGCGAAAGGGGTCGATGAATTAAGTGTTTGCATCTCATGAACACCATCAACATAGGCTTTATGCGATGAGGCAACTTGCGTTGCGATATCTAGGGTGTCATATTGAAAAGGCAACAGACGTCTAGTATCATGAGTACCTATAATTGGGTTCGTCCGAATATTGAAGTTCTATTGCGAAAAAAGAGTTTCATCCGACTCTCTACCCATAATTGCTGGTGTTCCGCAGGGATCAATTCTGGCTCCAATACTATTTCTACTTCACATCAACGATTTGCTGGAAGCAACTTCGTGTCCAGTGCACAGCTTCGCGGATGATAGTGTTGATAGTACCCTCCTTTTCTTCTAGGACTCCAATAGCAGCCCGCCAAATCACAAACGTACGAGGAAGAAATGTTAACGACATAAATATGGACTTGGCAACAATTCTTGAATGGGGATCTAATAACTTGGTAGAATTCAACGCAAACAAAACACAAGCATGTTTTTTCTCTAGAAAAGCCGATCTTACTGTGCCCAGCATAGAATTGTCGGGAGTGACCATACGATCGAAGTCATCCATTTCGATGCTTGGGAGAATCACGTGACATCCATGGCTAAAAGTGCATCCCTAAAATTTGGTTTTCTGTTTCGTGCCAGGAGCTATTTCAACTCAGGTCAGCTGCTTATGATCTATAAGGCACAGATTCGACCTGTCCTGGAATACTGTTCCCATATTTGGAGTGTTACACCTAAACTAATCCTAAAACTCTTGGATTCTGTACAAAAAAGGGCAATTCGTCTCGTTTGATGCCTCGCTTACAAACTCGCTCACTTCTCTGGAACACCGAAGAAGAGTAGCCGATCTGTCTCCATTTTATAGATATTTCCATGGGCGATGGTCTTCTGAATTATCAGCAATCGTTCCCCCTCTATCAGTCCCTTCGAGACTAACCCGTCAAGTTAAGTCTTCACATCCCTTCGTGGTCACTTTGGAGACCTGCAGAACATCTCTCTTCAAAGACTCGTTCATCCAACGAACAGCTAGGCTTTGGAACACATTGCCTAGGGAGGTGTTCCCCGAGGCATATAATCTCCAGAAATTCAAGAAGAATACCAATTCCTACCTGCTTGCCCTTGGTTCTCGCGAAGTTCCCTGAACATTACAGGATATTCCTTTTCGTGAAAACCACAATTTGAAAAAGAAAAAAAAATACCTTTTGTTCAGAATTCATCCTTTTTATTATACCAAAAAATTTCCTACTGCAAATGGTACCGTAACGAAAAAGAACATGACTCGATCAACCTTTTTTGTGGTTCACCGAGAATCCCAGAAACTTTCTTTATACCTGTTCAGTTCAGTAACACCTCTGCCATCAGTCGCCACGTTTATATACACGGCTTAGTTCGCAGCCCTCACAAATTATTACCCTCGTCAGCCATAAAAATAAATTCGTTTTATGAATATGACAACTTTACCCGGTTCAACATTGCACGAAACCAGACAGCCAGCAAATACATCTCTTTAAGTCAGACTAACCGTAAGTACCATTCTCACAGTATTTACTTTGTAGTATTTATTTATATTTCAAACATTCATTTCATTCTTTTATTCTCGTGGTGATAAGAATTGATACAGTAGTCCATTTCTTCTCTCCAAGAAAGGTCTTGTACATTTTGTATATTATTTACCTTCAATATTCAAAGTTTTGTCCGTCGCTAGCCACTACTTTTTCTCATTTTTCTGGATTCGATGTGACTCCATTCACTTTTATAAAGTGTCCCGGTTTGCCAAAATTTGGGTCAGGCAAGTTTTATTATTTAAAACGCAGGTTGGCACTCGGGAAATATCGGAAATGTCAAAATAATTCTCCCAGGCGTTGCCAGGTTCAGAAATATGTTCTTCCCAATTCAGTGTTTCATTAACATAGATTCCCAAGAACTTTGAGAATGGAGTGAGTTTTTTAAAGGTTCAACTGTGACACAGGTTTCGTAATACTATTAAATTTTCATACTGGAGTTTTTCAAGTTATGTAAAAAGGTATTTGAATGTCTTCTTTTTTCTTGAGAATTTTGGAGAGTGGGGATTCCATAGGTCCGTCTGTTCGTCTAGAAGTGTTTCTGTCGGGTTATTCGAGCACCTTTATTCTTTTTTCGAATGAACTATCACAAATTAACGGACTATTCTGTCCATTATTTTTCAGTGAAATTTCAACACTCGATTCTTGATTTCCGTACAAGAAAATAGCATAACTGAATCATCCAATCACGTTTATATACGTGAAATATTTCTAGTATCAACAGAGAAAAAAGTTTTTTCATCATTCGCCAGGTCTTTGAAATTATTGAATTCAAATAATATTTTCTCGAATTCATTATTTTCCCAAAGTGAATAAACATTTTGATAAATACGTCATTATTACGACCTCTATACTTTATAAAAGTAAATAGAGCATACATGTTTTCACGTGAATTAGAGACGTATCTCCTAGGAGGATAAACAAGCCGTTCTCCAAGTGTCTCTTGATACGTTTATCGATAATGGCAATCTATACAAGGCGTTCCGCATCGGACAGCGTACAACCATTTGTTTAGGTTTATGCAAATGCGTTCTCTCTCGCCAGTTTCTTATGCGAGGACTCGAGGCGTATCAAACTCCGATCAATCTCAATCCCTCACGTTCAAATCCTCTTAAATTCTCTCGATCCGGCGTGCGGTATGCGGCACGGAAGTGGAAAAGCCGAAGCATTGTTGTTTGTAGGGGTGATAACGACCTATCGATGTTTTGAATCGAAAAAAACACTTGTGTCGATATATTTCCAATGTTGGGACATCGAAATTTGTTTCAAGTCATATTCTCATTCATTTTTGATAGCACAAAGGTACCGCGAATGGACTGCGTCGGTACGAAGAATATCCGAGAACTCAGTGGTTAACCCACTCTCTTGGACTCTGTGGTCGAGTTACCACGGTCGACTGGACCCCCCCCCCTCCCCCTTCTCTTCCAATCGCCACGGCTCTCGCCAACAGTTCGCGCTTACCACAAAGTTTGCCCACTAGAAGTTCGCACATGTGTTTTCATGTCTTGAATATTCGCGTTGATGAAAATTGGTAAAGCCATCCATTCTTCTCTCCAAAAGAGCTCTTCAAGACTTCAATATGAAGAAAAGGTAGTCGAAAGTCAGAAGTATATTTGTGGAAGTTGATAGGGACTATGCTCTAGCTGAACAAACGCATCAGAAGTGGTTTGTCCGCCTTAAAATGGTTTATTTTCACCTGGACAACAATGGAAGTCACAGAGTGCCATCAAAGGTTATGGAAGAGAAATAAGAGGCATTAGAGGCAAAGCTTAATGCAGATCATTCACAAATGCAAGACGAACTCTCTAAAATACTCGGAATCACTCAACCAGCCATTGCCATCGTTTAAAAGCAATGGGGATGATCCGAAAGGTAATAAATTGGGTGCCTTATGATCTGAAGCTAAGAGACTTCAAACGCCGTTTTTCCCCAGTGAACAACTGCTCCAACGGTAAAAAAGGGTTTTAAGGACTGAACGAGAATAAATTCGCTATGACAAGAACGCCTATATCTCTTGAACCAATTGAGAAAAATCAAGATTTGATCATATTTAGCTTTGTTATGAACGTCAGAAACATGTGAAACATTTACTTCATAGATATTCCAATTCTCTGTCGCAAAATGTCAAGCGAAGTGAAAACACGAGAATTTAAAGTGAAACTTTTTCAAAATAATCAAAAATGGAGCTTCAAAAGAATCGCAAAAGAGGCTCGCGTTCGTCCGGCAACGGTATCAAGAGTTGTTAAGCTCTTCAACGAATTAACTGGAAGGAAGGAACCGGGAGGAAAAAGTGGTTTCATAGCCCAAAAAAAGTGAAGAAAGCCATAAGCCTTTTTCAGAAGAATCCTCACCTTTCAGGACGGAAAGTGACCCAAATAGTGGGTTGTTCGCAGTCAACCGTTCAGAAAATCAAGTCGAGTTGTGGGCTCAGAACATACAAAGTGCAGAAAGTGCCAGACAGGAAAGCTGTGAAGAATTAAGAAGCAAAATCAAGGGCAAAGAAATGAAAAAAAAGATTTCTTGAAAAATTTTTCCTGTTGCGTGATGGACGACGAAACCTATGTCTTGGCTGATTTCTCGCAACTTCCTGGTCAGAAATTTTATACTGCAAATTCTCGTGGAAATGTTGACGAACAATTTCGCGTGAAGAATTTGCAATTTGCACTTGTGGGAAAATGAGCAAATTTTTCGTTGGCCAAGGCTCTGTTTACTCGAAGATATACATCGAGGAATGCTTGAAGAAGCGACTTTTACCATTTTTACGTGAGCACGATGTGTCAACAATCTTTTGGCCAGATTTAGCTTCATGCCACTACAGCAAGGCCACCAAGGAATGGTACGAAGCTAATGAGGTGGTTTTTGTCCCCAAAGAGGCCAATCCACCAAATTGCCCAGAACTCAGGCCAATCGAGCGATATTGTGCCCTGGTAAAAAGAGAATTGAAGAAGACTAAGAAATCAACGAAAACATCAGCGGAATTCAAGCAAAAGTGGAAGACAGCATCCCAGAAAGTGACTGAGAACACTATGAGAAGCATGATGGGAAGAATTCCAGAAAAAATCCATGAATTTTGTAAAAAATAGTTTTGGTTTTTTTATTGTAAAAACAGATGATTCGAAAATGAGTTTGATTTTCGAAATCGGTCCAGTGGTTCGAAAGATATAAGCGTTTTTGTGATAGCGAATTTATTCTCGACACTTCTTCATCCAATGTAACGATACATCCGAACTACTCCACGATGTTGCCACCCCTGACTTCGCGACACGGAAGTGGATAAGCCGATGCATTGTTGTCACATATACAATCGACGTCGGGACTCCGGGCGACGTCGGAACGGAAACGACGTTCGATCCGCCGACCGGCCCCCCGCCCCCTAGGACGATTAATCATCGACCAGATGGCATATTTTAGCATTCGTAATGCGATCTGCTAAGATATATCGTTAATATATGCCTTCGGAGGACGCGAAAATGCGGGAATAAACATCGGCGCTGGCAGAGCGTTGCGACGCTCGTCTACCGGGTCCCGGTGTACCCCCCGGAGGGAGGAAGGTGGGTATCGCGACTGGAGGTGGATTCCGCATCCTGTATATACTGATTCGTGAAAAAAAAAATGAGGAATTCAGGCTGAATACACACGGCGTTTTTGTCGGCATGCTTTCGGGTCTGAGTCTCTCTAGTATCGCATTAATGCGGTTTGAACAATGGGCCACAAGGCCTACCTCTGGCCGACCAAGGGCACAAGAAGAAGAAGATGACCACCAAACACATAAATATCTACTTGACTCTGGACGCCTTCCACTCAGTTGTTGAGAAAATCCCAATAAACACATATAAACACAATGATACAGGCGAAACCAAGGAAGCAGTACGTCCCATATCGTTAACTTGTTTTGTTTACTTTTCGCTAAAGGCGTCTAGGACTCAAGGCATTGTTCTTAGGAAATGTCAAACCAGTAGTTCTGATTCTAGCCGATATAGCGCTACTAGCCGCCACGCAAGACAAACCGTTGTTCTGTGTCTCCAACTTGTTGGTTAGTACCATCACAGACCAGTCTGTCCCATGAACGAAGCTTACTTATAGCATATCCTGCGCCATGGACTTTTATTTATTTATTTTCAGGAAATAATGCAAACAGGTGATGATTGTGATGAGATGACTCTGTGAATTAATCTACTACTAATATTATAAAGAGGAAAGATTTGTATTTTTGTTTGTTTGATACGAATAGGCTCAAAAACTACTTGACCGATTTCAGACATTCTTTCACCCTCAGGAAGCCACATTATCCATGAGTGACATAGGCTATACTTTTTACCCGAAAAAATTAAGGATACCTACTATAACTTCAATAATTACAAAAAAATCAGCCATAATCAGCTATTTTCACGTGCGCTGCAAAAACCGTAAGAATTACGTGGATACAGTGTGTGACGGAAATGTACCTCTTAAATAGTTCTACAAAAAAGTCCGCGATAGCATATATCTATCTCTCAAGCTTGACTTGCTATTACCTGTTTATGGTAATCAGATGTTTTCCAAAATTATGCACTATTTGGGAGTGTGTTTTTATGAATTGGGTATTGATCCTCATCCAACCTTATACGTTATTTATCCCCTGTATTTAATTTAGAACGAAATTGCCCTTCACATCATACAATTACCACGAGTACATCAAAAGATATGGCAGGTTGAAGTGTTGAAGATGAAACCGCCGCGTGAAACAAATTTCTACCCGGGCGAAGCTATAGTGTAGTGTCCAAGGGGATATTGTTTAGATAGATATTTTCCTGAAGGACCGGTTACAATAAATTTTTAATAGAAACTGTGCGAATGAAATGTATAATTTCATGCTTCTTAGAATTCAACTTTATCTCCCACATTTGAGGGATTTTATTATTACATATCTCTACATCAAACGATTTTTCATCATAGATATTTTAGTCTTGACGAAGTTGACAAACATTCTGACAACATTGTTAACTTTTTAAGAGACCAGAGAAGAAATAATATGATATTCAACCCAGGGAAGCATTCAGATTATTCTTGAAACTCAGTATTTTTCCTCAAATTTCATCGTATACAATCAGGAATAACTCGAAAACGACGCGTTTTATTGAAAAAACATATGAATACTTTCATTTTCTAAAATGGTTGATTCTTTCGAAAATATGAACCGTTTATCTTTTTCAAGTGGTTTTATGGCATATTCGCATGGATTTATGAGTCGGTCACGCTTTAACTTTTATACCAGGAGAAATATTGAATGAGTTTTGATTGAGGAATATGCACCATGAATAGATTCAACAATCAACCAAAATTCAGTTCATTCGAAATATCGGTTCCGAATATATGGAAAGAATAGTGTTTATTTCATGGATTTTCGACACCCTGTATCTTTGAAACGGAACCGAATTTTGAAAAATGGTATGGGAAAAAAGTGTTTCGTTCGATGAGAGGAATCTACTTTCAAAATATAAGTACAAATCAAAGACTCGCCCCATACATGTATACTAATTGTTTTCTTAAGAATATTTAGATTCTTTTTTTTGACTATTTTTTCTTTCCATTCAATTTGTAGTCTAAGATAATTCGAATGGTTACACAAAAACCTGATCTTATGAACTTGTCATTTTCATTTTTGTAGATGTATTCAAGCAGATAAGAAAGATCATGGACCAACAATTGAAAGTGCATTCCCAGTACTTGTTGAGATATTAACATCAGAGAAAAAGGAGATAGAATAGGAACAATATAGATAGAGGATATTGAAGTCTTCCAGAAAAAAATTTATAAATTCCTCATCTATTGTGAGCCGTACCTACTCAAGTGAATTTATAGCCGCTTGCACTGATCAGAATTATTCATTTCTTGCATGAATTTCTTTCCTTATTTTGTTTGTTACCTTTTTGTATGAATATTGAATTTTATTTTGACTTGTCCCACTTAATAAATTTATGATTATGATTAATACCATGAATATGGAATAATATTATTCAAATAGAAGCCGTTGTATTGAATTGAATCTTTAATAAAGTTTATATGTGTTTTTTGTTTGTTTCCACATACCAATTTCTGTTTTACTGCACAGAATAGATTCAAGTATTTCATCCAAATTCTTTTATTCTATAACTGTCAATGTTAATGGATTCGCACAACAATTTGAGAATATCCTTGTAAGATATCACCAAGACTTCCTAGGGAGTTCTTATTTGGTGGTGGACATTTGGAGAAGATATAGAGCTCTAAGCAACCTGCCAAAGAAGTATCAAAAGGCGTCACAATTTCCATGAAAGAAGTAGCAGGGGTATCTTTGGGGTCTCTTTGTGTTGCCTTGGACAGCTACTATTATCAAACGTGCTTCCTCAACAAAGTATACTCAATAAGATTTTATAATAAAAAAAAAGATCTATGAAACTTTACATACACTATTCAACAACCGGAAGTATCTAGGAAACTGAGAAGTCTGTATTCTAGGTTTCAGTTGCCACCATTGGAACGTTTCCTTATTGAAGGAAATTCCAACATCACCCCACTCATTACCCTTCCCGTCCTTCCAGCATCCCTCATCTAATATCATCACGAACACGTCGATTCTCTTTCCGGCTAATAGTCCGGGTAAGAAACGAGAAAAATCATTAGCAACTCATCCCGAAACAGTGAATCATCCAGGCAATTAACTCATTTGCGGGAGCCCGCTTCTGTTACTCTAATTGCTTTCTCGGCCTGCTCTGATGCTCGTCTTGCTTTTCCTCGGAAGGCAGATTGGTCCAGCTCCAGAAGTTAGAGAAGTTTGGATTTCAACTAGATATGAAGGTTATTGGGTAAACTGAGAGAATTATTGTACGGCCAGAATTTGAAATGAGAGGAAGAATCGAAAATGTAATACAGTACCCAAGTATACTCCATTCACTTTTATTCAATCACATAGGAGGTCATGGTTTCGTTTTCAGGAGTTGGTGCACCTGATGAAAAGCACAGAACATGTGATGAAAAGTCAGTGCGCGTACAGAAAATATCGTTAATGACAAAAAGACGTTGCCAGTTTCTTTGTTCACATCAAAGTAAAAGTATCAAAGATATTCCACATTTTGTTAGGTTTACAAATTGTTCGCAGATTTTTGGTATTGAATCGATATTTGGAGGTGAGTTTTTCGTGGAATATCCAAGATTAACGTATGATTATTGTTTTTAGCACCAATTTGGAGCGTGAGGACGATTTTCAAGACCAGGACGAATGTTTACATTTCGAGTTTGAAGGGGTACACAGGGATTTCGTTGAAAAAGTTATTTGGACAGATATCGCAGTAGATGGATCGGATGGAGCTTCGAGAGGTCGATTTGGGTGATATTTTTCAGGTTTTCCTAGAAATTTGGCGACATCTGAGCAGATTTGCAAAAGTTAGGTACCTCACTAATGAGGTGGAACTTAGACCTAATTCTCCTATGAGAAACGCCTTTCAAAGGTCGAGATGGTGAAAAATGTATTCTTTAGATGTTGTTTGAACAAACGCAGCCGAGTTTTATATGCCAACATTGATTTTAAGAAAGTTATCAACAAAATAAAATTGACATTATTCTTGATTCTTGTAATTACCCATCAATTCATCTTATATCTTCGGGTTAGTTTTTTTTAATGAATTCTTGATTAGAATCAACAAATAATGTCGTCAAGTCTTGAACTTTCACTTCAAGAGGATAATAAACATTAAATCTTCACAAGCATGCATATGAAAATTATGTGAAAGCAATGCAATTTTCTTCCATGGCGAAAAATAAAATATTTCAACAGTGATCTCTTGTACTTTTCATGCAAATAACTAGAAAAGGAATCCTTTCTATCAATTCATATAAACGTTAATTATTTTCGTCCATCACATCTTTTCCAATTCGTTCATTTTCCGAATAAATTCACATTCTGAGAAATACGCTAAGAATGTAGAAAGGACAACATAGTGTTGACTTGGAACATAAAAATATTTTGAAAAACGTCATAACTTCGATACAGAGTGGAATGTGTCAAATTTCCAAGGCCAGAGTTGTGATTTTATAATTGTGAATGGATTATACGTATACTATGAAGTCTCATGCATGCCACCGTGGGAAGTTGAATTAAACTAAACTCAAGTGTTCCTGCTAGGAAGTGATATTCAAATTGAATCCACTCATTCCCGATCGGTATGATTCGACAGAAAATGAAATATAAGGGCACTAACCCCTAATGGGAGTCTGCTGCATCTTAATTCCGAAAAGACTGATGCGATGTCACCGACACATACAACCCCTTGTACGCATTCCGAAGCTCCCCTCGCCGTTTGACAAATTCACTGCCAGTAAGGCTAAATGCCATTTCTTGAATACATTTGGTAGTCGACGATTCTTCCGTATACAAGATACGCCGACGGAACCCCCTTGTTTGTCTGATTAAATTGCCCAGCAATACGGGAAAAGGGTGCCTTGGAAATAATGAAGTGAAGAGATTAGGGAGGTGATTAATAATAACGTTTTATGTTCGAATTCGCGAAACCCGTGGATTCTGGTAGGAGCAACATCATCAACATTAGCTCTGGGTATTAAGTTGGAGTATTTTCCATTTTTATTGAATTTTGTAACGCACAATTTGTTATACGAAAATTTAATTGTTACCTGAGCATTATGAAGTGTCTGATTATAACTACGAGGATATATTGAAAAATTCTTAGCCTACTATAGAACCAAACAAAATTTCAATGTCAAAATATTTTATTACTCAACATATTCTCCTCTTAATTGAAAACATTTATTACAGCGAACCTGCAACGTCTCTAGACCTTTCAAAAAAAATGTTTCTTCTTGCTCTGCAAACCAGTACTCCACAGCTTTTATAACCTCCTAGTTGCAAAAATTTTTACGACCTTTTAAACTTTTTTTCAGCTGAGGAAAGAGATGATAGTCTGACGGAGCCAAATCTGATGAATAAGGGGAGTGTTCTGGTAATTCTAACCCTAAATCACGACTTTTTTGCATGGCAACATGTGATTTGTGTACTGGGGCGTTGTCTTGTAAAAACAAAACACCTTTGGATAGCTTTGCCCGTCTTTTCTCCTTAACTGTTTCCCGTAGAGTGGTCAGTAATGTCGAATAGTAGTCTCCAGTTATTGTTCTATCCTTATCCAAAAAATCAATCATGATTACTCCATGGCAATCTCAAAAAACTGAAGCAAGAACTTTTCCAGCAGATTTTCGGACACGAAACTTCTTAGGTCTTGGAGAACCAGAGTGTCGCCATTCCATCGATTGTTGCTTTGTTTCTGGATCGTAGAAATGTACCCAAGTCTCATCTATAGTAACAATTCGGTTTAAGAACTCTACATCGTTTTCAAATCGAGCACAGATCGAACGCGATGCTTCTACCCTTGCACGCTTTTGGTCAACATTCAAACATTTGGGGATCCATTTTGCAGAAATTTTTCTCATGTCCAAATTGACGTGAACTATATGATGAACGCGTTCGTATGAAATCTTCAGTGCTTCAGATATCCGTTTTAGCCCAATTCGACGGTCTGATAAAATCATGTCATGAATTGCATCGATATCATCTTCAATGGAAAATTTACCTCTTTTGAAGCTTGCAGTCCAATTTTTCACGGTCGCATACGAAGGACATTGATCACCAAGGGTATTAAGCATATCATCGTAAATCTGCTTACCTATGAACCCTTTTAAATACAGGTACTTGATGATGGCTCGATACTCCAATTTTTCGATTTTTACAATTTCGGTGGACATCTTTTTTTTTATTTATTGCGTAACTCTGGTTTACTTTTTTGACGTCGAACTCTACACTGACACTGCTTATAACTTATTGTTCGTTGATTTGGTATCGCAATATTTTGTTTATGCATGGAACTGGTCTAGGCTAACTAGATATCAATACATCCTCGTAAGACACACCTGGGCTCATTCGTAAACAGTTAGTATCTCGGTCTGTAAAAGAGAGGGTTCACTTCCCAACTCTTCGTCAAATTTATCCACTACTTCTAACTAATACGATGCAAGAGAGAGAGATGGCGAATGCATCTAAGGCTTCTTGAAAAATAGGAACAGGAAGCAGCAGTAATATCGCCCCAAGGTTTTATAGAGAGGACTTCAAGGAGGTTGAATCCTGGTTTGTTTTATGATTCTCCTGTCCAAGCCATTCCTTGCTTAGGCTTGCAATGGTGAGGCACTATTTCACGCCCTTGAAAGTTTCTTTCCAGGTTTATTTCGTCCACTGTTTTCGGTCTCTAACCTCCAAGCAGAAAACCATCATTCCAATTCTTCCAAAAACACATTCCATCTTCCTAAACTCCTATACGAAATTTCCCAGCCTCTCACCCCAAAGCAAACAACGGATGCAAATGCTGCTGCATCCTCCCCCCCTAATTAATATCTCCGTCGAACATTTCAAATATGCCGCCGTCAAAATGTACAAACCAAACAATGCTCGACTTACTAATTTCGCCGGCTAAATTCAAATTTATGCAGAGTACCCCGCCGCTAAAAAGCTGTTCGCCAAGTGCTAATGACCTAATAATACGGGCCTCTCACAATTAATATCTCATAACGACGGATGCGTCCAGCGGTTTCACGGTTCGAACACGGACGACGCGTCGTCGATTTGCATTAATTTGTTGAGATTGGGAGAGGAAAATGGAAAATAGAGTTTCTGTGGGGTGATTGTTATTGGTTTGAGCGAGCATACGATCTAAAAATACTTCTCTTGGTATTTCTGCATTCTTTTTTTTTAATTGTGGTTTTCACGAAAAGGAATATCCTGTAATGTTCAGAGAACATCGTGAGAACCAAGGGCAAGCAGATAGGAATTGGTGTTCTTCTTGAATTTCTGGAGGTTATATGCCTCGGGGAACACCTCCCTAGGCAATGTGTTCCAAAGCCTCGTTGTTCGTTGGATGAACGAGTCTTTGAAGAGATGTTCTGCAGGTCTCCAAAGTGACCACGAAGGGATGTGAAGACTTAACTTGACGGGTTGGTCTCGAAGAGACTGCCAGAGGGGAAACGATTGCTGATAATTTAGAAGAGCATCGCCCACGGAAATATCTATGAAATAGAGACAGATCGCCTACTCTTCTACGGTGTTTCAGAGAAGTGAGCGAGTTTGTATAAGCGAGGCATCACCGACGAGACGAATTGCCCTTTTTTTACAGAATCCATGAGTTTTAGGATTTGTTTAGGTGCAGCACTCCAAATATGGAAACAGTATTCCAGGACAGGTCGAATCTGTGACTTATAGATCATAAGCAGCTGACATGATGTGAAATTGCTCCTGGCACGAAACAGAAAACCAAGTTTTTGGGATGCACTTGTAGCAATGGATCTCACGTGATTCTCCCAAGAAAGGTTATTGCCGACAGTAATACAACCATCGAAATGGATGACTTCAATGGTATGGTCACTCCCGACAATTCTATGCTGGGCACAGTAAGATCGGCTTTTCTAGAGAAAAGACATGCTTCATTAGGTTATCTATCTCCCTGCTCCCTGTTTTTTCAGAGTGATTGAAGCTAAATTTTTCATTTGAAAGACTATTTCACTCATTTCAAAAACTGACCAATCACAGTCCAACGACAGTATTATAGCGATGATACCAACTGTCTCTGATTTATAATTGGTCTGACAACTTCGGTTTTTTCAACAATTGAAGTACAGATTAATCTGTGATTGAACTATGGATATACGATCGGTTTGCCAACTTTACTGATAAATATAAATTTTAGACCTCAACGTGAGTTTTTCTTTGCTTTTCTCGAATATGGATTTTCTGACCTTTCATTTCGTTCGTGAAATAGTCTTATGAAATATCACACGAGATTGAATTTATCTCATAAGTCTATCATCTATTTCCAAACTCAAATAAGTGGATTTAAGGAAACACCAACCAACCAACGGAAGAGCGGCTTTTCCTCGAAAAGCAATTTTCCGTCTCCGCTTGAGACCCTACTTAAAAAAAACTGAAATACTTAACCAAACCCGAGTCAACTGAGAACCTTCTCCAGCTACTGTTCTTCGTTTTCCAAAGCAACTCAAGATTTCCTTCACCCACCTCCCGAATTTTCTGCTGTCGGCGGCACCCAGACCAGCCAGGTCGTGGGACAATTTTTCTGACACTGTCCGAGTTTCATGAGGAAACGTGACCCGAAAACCAATAATTTGCATCGTTATCGTCTCGCCTATATCCGGTGCACTACCGATAAGCAACTATGCAACACTCGATAGATAGGGCTTTAAGCTCGTATTAAAACACTATTTTTACGTTTATTTCCTTCATTCTCCTCCAAGCAAGTTTTGAGAAGCAACATTTTTGGGATCACTGGCCGGTATCCAACGAAAAACTTCCCATCTTTCATAATCTGCTTGCGGGAAGAATTCATAACTTAGGTCTTCAATATTAGATAACCTTGCGGCCTGACCGACGACGCGCTTATTCGAAACCCATAAAGCCGCTTTTCTACTTGATTTACGACCTCGACACCGACTACCCCATTTATTTTCGCATGCAGATATCCACCGGGTCAAGACTACAGTGCAACCACATCTTTAGGGACGGAAAAAAAATGTTTGGAAACTGCTCAAAATCGCTCCGGATACTTTTCCTGAAAAGGATCAATGGTTTTGTTGCTTGATACAAAAGTGACATCTACTATTCTACTATTCAATATGACACCTCTTATTTTGGAAAACCCTTCAGAGGAAAATGTTCACCTCATTTCCAGAACATAGATTGTTTTTTCTTGAAAAAACTGGAGGATCAAGACTTTTGAAGATTTGTATAAACTGAAGAAAAGCAGTTCCGGTGAATGTTCTTATCCTGGTCAGAATAAAATCAAACTGACATATTCAGCTGGACTGTTTAATGTTGGTCACCCTGACCCCTGTGTACTTGATGTAGCATCATTGTCTTTACGATCACTCGAAAAAAAAACGATAGCCACATACGACAAACAAAAACATACCAACCCTCTCGATAAAATAACACTCGCGACCCATTTGGGGTAGCTACTACCTACCCCTAAATAGGTATATGCCTCCCTCCTCAAAAATTCATCCGACGAGCCCAAAAATCCCCCTTTCGCATTATAAATCAGATAAAAACACTTTTCCCCAATTATGATCAGTATAATACCGTTTCCTCGTTTGCAATAATATAATTTACCCCCCATAACTCATCGTACGGCGTTAATGGTCCGCAACCCTACCGAAAGCCGCCCGCCGCGCCGAGAATATGACGCGGAGGAAAATAGGAGAAAAGGAAAAGGAAAAAGAACCGACAAAAAAGGACATTCCGGCAGTCGGAGAAAAAACCGGAAAGGCGTACTGATGTTTTTTCGGATGGTGAAAAATGAGCTAGAGGGGTGGGGGAGAGGGGGCGGCATTTCCCGGTTCTCTGGGACATTAGGCCAGGACTGGATTGACACTGGTTATCAGCTGAGACGCGCGGTGGTGAGTTATCGTTCTGTTTGCGAAGGGGTTGAGAATTCTGCTTATTTCGATAGAAGACTGTAGAAGACGATCGCCTCGTTTATTTACGTCCGTTATCTCGTAAAGAAACCTTTCATAACTGGCGCCCGAGCAGGTGGAATTTAACACATTAAAACCAAGACGTAACACCGAAACTATTGCAGAACTAGCTAATATTGGTCGAAATATTTCTCCAATTAAATGGCACTTTCATCTCGTGCTCTAATATAGATGATAGTGGGTGAACACCGAAATAAATAAAAACAGAAATAACGAGTATTTTTAACTATAGTAAGTTTGAAAAAGGCCTAAAGGGCTCTTGATAGACGATACGTAGCTGTTGATCTATCAAACTACGGCAACGATAGAGGTAAGAGCTGCTTTTAAGACGACCATGAGTGGCGGTTTCCACTGAATTTGGGGATAAAATTGATTAAGCTGCAACGTTATCGATATTACAACTTGATCTTTGGTGTATCCCAAATTTGTCCGAGAAATTCACACATTGAGAAATAAAGTATATATTAATTCACGAAAATTAATGATTTTTAGAAATGTTAGATTATTGTCCTACATAGAGGTCGTAGTATAATTACGTATACTCCATTCACTTTCATTTAATCACATAGGAGGTCATGGTTTCATTTTCAGGAGTTGGTGAACCTGATGAAAAGCACAGAACATATGATGAAAAGTCAGTGCGCGCACAGAAAATATCGTTAATGACAAAAAGACGTTGTCAGTTTCTTTGTTTACATTAAAGTAAAAGTATCAAAGATATTTCACATTTTGTTAGGTTTACAAATTGTTCGCAGATTTTTGTTATATAATCGATATTTGCAGGTGAGTTTTTGTCGAATATCCAAGATTAACGTATGTTTATTGTTTTTAGCACCAGCTTGGAGCGTGAGGACGATTTTAAAGACGAATGTTTACATTTCGAGGTTAAAGGGGTACATGGGAATTTCGTTGAGAAAGCTGTTATTTGGACAGATATCGCAGTAGATGGATCGGATGGAGCTTCGAGAGGTCGATTAGGATGATATTTTCCAGGTTTTCCAAGAAATTTGGCGATATCTGAGCAGATTTGCGAAAGTTAGATACCTCTCTAATGAAGTGGAACTCAGACCTAATTCTCCTATAAGAAACACCTTTCAAAGGTCGAGATGGTGAAAAATGTATTCTTTAGATGTTTTATATCCCAACATTGATTTTAAGAAAGTTATCAACAAAATAAAATTGACATTATTCTTGATTCTTGTAATTACCCATCAATTCATCTTATATCTTTGGGTTGATTTTTTTTTTAATGAATTCTTGATTAGAATCAACTATTGATGTCGTCAAGTCTTGAACTTTCAGTTCAAGAAGATAATAAACATTAAATCTTCACAAGCATGCATATGAAAATTATGTGAAAGCATTGTAATGCAATTTTCTTCCATGGCGAAAAATAATATATTTCAACAGTGATCTCTTGTACTTTTCATGCAAATCACTAGAAAAGGAATCCTTTCTATCAATTCATATGAACGTTTATTATTTTCGTCCATCACATCTTTTCCAATTCATTCATTTTCCGAATAAATTCACATTCTGAGAAATACGCTAAGAATGTAGAAAGGGCAACATAGTGTTGACTTGGAACATAAAAATATTTTGAAAAACGTCATAACTTCGATACAGAGTGGAATGTGTCAAATTTCCAGTGCCAGAGTTGTGATTTTATAATTGTGATTGGAGTATATTTATCAAAATATTTATTTACTTTGGGAGAACAATGCATTTGAGAAAATATTATGTAAATTCAATAATTCCAAATACGAAGCCAATGTTGAAGAAACTTTTTTTGTTAATACTGGAAATATTTCACGTTTATAAACATGGTTGGAAGACTAAGTTATGTTATTTTCTTGTACAGAAATCCAGTCTCGAGTGTTGAAATTTTACTGAAAAAGAAATGGACAGAAAAGTCCGTTACCTTGTGATAGTTCATTGGAAGAAAGGAAAAGTACCTACTCGAATAACCCGGCAGAAAAACTTCTAAACGAACAGACGGACCTATGGAATTCCCCACTTTACAAAATTCTCAAGAAATAAGCCTACAGCAGACATTTGAATACCTTTTTGCATAACTTGAAATACCCCAGTATGAAAATGTAGTAGTACTGAACTCCATTTACAAAAATAAGAAATCATTTTTAATCGGTAATCAGACAAATTTTCGAATTTCGGAAAAAGTTTTCACTTCGAACGGGAGTCGAACCCCGTTCGAAGTGAAAACTTTTTCCGAAATTCGAAAATTTGTCTGATTACCGATTAAAAATGATTTCTTATATTTATTTCACAGACATTAAACTTCATATCCATTTACAAAGTTGAAACAGACTTAATAGAAATTGGCATTGGCAACGTATCTAAGAATTATTTGACATTCCACGAGTATCAACCTGCGTCAGTTTCAAGTGATTATTCCACTATTTCCATTTTTAGTGAGGAAGTTTCCGTAGCAACGATCGTTTCATCTCGATAAAACTTTCAACCCGGCAAAACCAACAAGTTGGTATTCCAGCGATAAAAATTTTGACGTTTCTCCAATTCATAGATAGCTTCCGAAATGAATATCATAGAGAAAACCAACAACGTTTAGTTAATCTATGAATTCTAATTTGCCGAATAGCGCAATCCGTGTCAAATGTGACTACATTCAAGTTTGTTGCTTTCCGGAAATTTCGCTTCTGACATTTTTTCCAAAATCACTCGCCTAACGGCTCGTGATTTCGATACAAATATCATTCGCGAAATTTCCGAGCAACAAACTTTCATATCACAATCGAGAAATTTTGCCGGCAAAATTCCATCTCTAGTGGTATTACATATGAAAAAACTTGTTGAACCTAAATCTTGCCCAACCGGGATACTTAATAAAAGTGAATGCAGTATAGTTGTCAATTTCTTTCTTGAAAAAGAGCTGATGAAGTCTCCTACAAAAAGTGAGTGGTGAAACCATGTATCAACATCCAGAAAAAAAACTGACACATATTATCATGATTATTCCTTTTGTTCTTTCTATAAATATGGTTACCAAAAAATTACATGCAATTAGACGAAGTACAGTTAGAGAAACGACAAAAAATATAAATTGTGGAGCAAGATTAACACACATAACACAGAAAAAAGTACTTCGATACCATTAGAGACAATTTTATTATATTCTTGGAAATAAAAAGCCCCTAGGTAATCCCAAGCCTTAGGGCATCAATCGCCGAGAAATTTAATAATGAAACTCCATCGAATACATGGGGTTTCCCTAAAAGTATGTGTATATTTTTAATTATTTGAAATCTGATTCTATAATTTCGATACTGTAATTCTAATTCAATCTCTCAATCATTGAAAATCTACCTGAAAACTCGTAATAAAGCTGAAAATACCCATCAGGTGAACTCGATATTTCTTTCTGACGTGTACCATTAGCCTGGTACCCCAGTAGCACGCCCATGCGACCCATCGTAAAAAATTATAGATATTATTAATTCGTACAACTGGTAATTGTCCAGTTGCATGTTCGAAGTCACTAAAACCGAATCATTCTTACGCAATTAAACTGAGACAAAATTACCTTTCAGTTTCTCAGTTACCGTGCGTTTTACAATAATTATTCAATTATTCAGTAGTTGCGATGCTTCGAACCATTTTTTTCTCATCTGTCGTCTAATAAACAGTTGATGAGAGGGGGCGATGATGATGGGTCCTAAGAAGAGCTCCTGGAATTCTCCGAGACGTATTTTATTTATGCACTTAGCAGAGACACCATTATATAATTACACAGTGTCATTCTCCACCCAAACATATACGGAGAACTTTTTCATTTTTGGAAAGCCCTTTCAGCTTTGGTTCACATGAAAGACTCCCTTAAATTTTCTCCCCCTAAAAACTTCCGTATTAATTCGGGAACACCCTGTATATATGCGGAATTAAGTAGGGAAAAACAACCGCTCGATCCCCAAACTGACCGCTTGTCCGGGCGGACTCTTCAAATCAAATATCCTCCAAAATTCCCCCGCATGTCCTGATGAGCCTGATTAAGCCGAAACGGGGATAGGAAGCCCCACCGGAATTAGAAGGCCACATGTAAATGGGGACAGAGGAATGAGCTATCTAAACAGGGATTAAACAGGCAAGACACGCGGTGACAAGACCCTTTTGACCGGCGATTCGGACAGGCCAGGGTACGGGAGAACTTTCAGAATCAGATATTTTCTTAGAGAGGACGATCCAATAAATATCTTGTAGATATTGTGACAGCGTCACTAGACGTCTTCAGTAAGCATATAAACATCGCGATGTCTCCGTCAATACTAAATTTATCCAACCCAAACATCAAGGAATGGTTGCCTTCCATCGCTGGTTGCTTGCATGGTCATTTCAATTGAAACTCCTCTCTATTTCACGCTTACGTACTTCACTTGGCCTGTCGCCTGTGATGGTAGATTATGAATATGGTGTGTTCTGGTGTGCTTAGCGTGAAGTGCATCAAGTGGCGTTGGTTCAGTGTGCATATGAGTTCGAATCATTTTAACGTATTTGATGTGAAAATTGGGCCTGAGAGGAGCATAGCTTCCATTCACGTCTGAATACAAAGTCTATGGAAAGTTCAGTCAAATCAGAAATTCATAAATAAAGGTGACAGTGAAGGCATAATGGTTCTTCACTGAAGATGCCAGTGGCGTGCCTGTGTGTGCTCAGAATACAGTATCAAGTTATGAGTCCCGTTGAAGATCTGAACTGTTCTCCACTCTTTAATGCTAGTTCTTTGGTGCCTTCACTCAGATTCGGTGTACAGTTTCTCCTGGCTCTCCCGTACCTAGACTAAGCCTTCCCCTTGTGTATCACCTCGCCTTACTTCAACTTTTCCTGGTCCTAAACACTGCTGGTCCGAAAACATGTGCACCACGTATCGCTGTAAGCTAATCCGATTGTCAAAAACGCAAATAAGCTTATAAGAGACAAATGAAAGTGCTTTGGCCTGCGTCAATCTAATAAGAGGGGAATCGTCCTAATGCATTAACTGGACGTGAAAGCAGGACAGTTTACGGGTTCTAATATCCAGGATAAATGCAGGATTTTTCTGGAATTTCATGCTGAAGGCCTGAAGGAATTTTATATTTTTCCTAATTTCAAAATTATTCTTTTTCAACTCGATTCTTTATGAGTGAAGAGCCTGTATTTATGAAATTTGCTCACAAAAAATTCAACAAAAACGAAAGAGAATGATAATAACAAAGTTATATAGAATTTCATTATGAAACCTTCGCTACTTCCTCGAAGATGATCGAATATCGAAATTCTCATATCCACCCCGAAGCGGGAAAGAATTATGACACCCTAAGGAGGACTGGACTCTTGGACGATGTCCACCCTATCCTAAAACATCTCTCAGGGATTTGTTTCTATAAATCAAACGCAATATCTCTTCTCGGTTCTCGAACAGGCTGACAAAGTGGCTTTATGCGTTGACAAATCGACCTCGAACAAGCGTTGATATAGGGAGTCTTGGAACTGAAGTCGACCCAAATATCTGTTCGCTTTTGGATGAAAATACGTGGCAACTAAATAATTGAACGCCAACTTAGATACTTGGAGGATTTTGAAAGCGACACTTTTTGACCACGCCTGGGTCCAAATATTACCATTTTTGGGGACATATACCGTACTCAAACCGTAACAAGTTGTTTCGTTCCTCTCTTCTGAGGTTTTCAAGAAGCCCTGTACTTTTAGATTGACTACCCCCCCCCCCCCAAGTAATTATTCCTCTGGCCGTTATAGGTACTAGAACAAATCATTTTCCACATCCTGTGAATAAAACATCGGACGCATGGCTAATGAAATCTGAATTATGTGCACATTAGAGGCAATACGGTGGATCGGCCCTATCATTAACAGCTACCGCGAGCTACCTCCGTTCCTAATACACACAAATACCCCCACATCATCGAGACTTTTTTCTTACGCGCCTAACGCTTGGGATTTCGAACTCGTACAACAATAATTACGATGTGATCACACTTTGATTTCTATCTGTTTCAAATGGTATGGAAAAGCTCACCTTGCGAGGTGTTAGAGTCGTACGGTGAAGGATTTTTTGAAGCAATCAAAAATAACTACTTCAGGATTTCATGCATTTTTCTGAATTTTATGTGTTTTTTTTTTTCTAAAAAAGTTTCTCTGAAACCATAACTCCAAAACTTTAAACTATATACTATCTCAATAATTTTAAGAATAATTTATATATTGTGTCAGTCACATAATAGTTATTTATGATATGAGTGTTAAAAGTGACGTTTCATTTTGTGAGTGAAAAAGTTTGTGAAATGAGCGGAGCAAATTGAACAATTTCACGAACAAAATAAAATCACTTTTAACACAAATACCATACAATGTTTTTTGTACAACTGCCCTATTTTGATAATTAAATGGGCGAATTTGCAATGACAATAAACTTCGAAATGCATTTAAGGGCCGATTGCACCGTAGACAAAACTGTAGATTAAATCTTAAACCTCGATTAGTGATATGATAATCAATAGACACTAATCGAGGTTTAAGATTTAATCTACAGTTTTGTCTACGGTGCAATCGGCCCTTAATAATCAAAAGGTTGTTGTGAATGGCAAACGTTGCCAACGTTATGATCACAAATGAGAAAAGACGCTGTCATTTGAATTTCGTTCCAGTACAATTTTCGTCTTGGGTTTTTAACTGCTTGCCGAGAGTCCAATTAAATAAAAGTGACGATTTGGTTGTTCCTGTGGTCTGTGGATATTGAAGAGTGTGCAAGAAGATCAAATCTGGAACTCCAACCAAAAAAATCTGTTCAGCAGTACGATATTGCATATAATAATTTCCTGGCCTGGTGTAAATTGAAAAATGTAGAAGGGAACTTCAGTGAAACTGTTTTCCTGGCATACTTAGAGGAAAAATCAAAAATATGGAGTTCATCAACTTTGTGGAGCGAATTTTCAATGATAAAGTCAAGCGCTCTCATTAAAAATGGTGTGGATGTTAGCAAATATTTCAAGGTAATAGCATATTTAAAACGGAAAAGTGAAGGATATCGTCCCAAAAAATCGAACATTCTCACTCGTGAACAAGTTGAAAAGTTTATAAATGGGGCACCAGATGGGAAATACTTGATGTTTAAGGTTGCAACTATTTTCGGATTATTTGGAGCCTGTCGGCGTGAAGAATTGTGTAATTTATCAGTGGAAGACATCGAAATAACAAATAAATCATTAGTTATACAACTTCGAAACACAAAAACGAAAGTCAGTCGTTCTTTCAGTATTATTGGGAAGTATGTTGACTATTTTCATAAGTATTTTGCACTGCGCCCTTCTGTCATCAAACATCGTCGTTTTTTCCTGAAATACATGAATAATAAATGCACTGCCAATCCAGTTGGTATCCACCAAAGAAGCAAATACAGGACACTGTTTTCGAAGATCCTCCGCTTCATTGCTAGCAGAATCAAGAGCAAATATTACGGATATAAAAAAACATGGTGGATGGAAGTCTACGACGGTAGCCGAGGGCTATGTTGATCATTCCATTGCATATAGAAATGTCATTGCTGAAAAAATTCTCCCAACCTCAACAGATTTTGGATCATCATCATCCAATATTGTACTTCCGGTTTCTACAAGTAGTGATGGTGCTGAGGATTCTAATAATGTGTTGCGAAGCTCCCTAACGTCACAGGGCATTAATGTGAGTAATTGTTCTAGTTTTACGATTAATATTAATGTTCGTAAGATCATAAGTAATTATTGTTAAATATTGATAATAAAAATTTGCAATTGCTGAATATTTTTCATCTGACTTCATCATAAGAAAATGGAGTGCTGAAAATATTTTTAACTTTAATGTTAAAAATATTTTTAACACGCTTCCACGTAAACAATCAATTTTAACATTGTTTGCTGTCATTAAAAGTGTCACTTTTAATGGCAGTTGTACAAAAACAGTATTTTCACACTGAACGAAGGAAAATTCAGAAAAAGAACATAACTTATGTCCCTCCCACAATTCATAGGAATCTAATGACACCTATTATCTTGAAATCCATCAAGTCGTTCAGGATATAGAGCGTGAAAATAGACATACATACTTGATTTTGATTGATAACTCAGAACCTCAAACTTCTTGAGCTTGTAGCTTATACGAGTTAGGAGAATCAGTTATGATTTGCGTAGGCTTTGTTACTGTGTCCTTAAGCCCCTCAGGCACAGCACTGTTAATTTTTGACCCAACAGTGATTGGTGGCCGACTAGAAAATTTCTATCCTAGGCTCGGGAAATGATACAGTTTTGCATTTGGAGGAGCGCAATTGTTAGATCTGTAACCACCTAAAATGTCGATACGACGACCACTAGTCGCACTTGAGGCGCTCACACTCCCTGATAATACAGGGCGAGCACTGAATTTCCTAAAAAATAGAATCTACGTCGATCCGGACTGAGCGTCGCGAAAATTCCTGGACCCGCAAGCTCCTAAGCGTTTCCCGCATTCCCTTCACCGACGTCGTGTCCGGGGGGCGGCGGGGCGGCGGCAGAAGCCAACGTGTGTTTTTTGCGTTAATTAAGGCCGAGTCTAATACGGGTTTTTCGTCCGGTCCGCATCACTGAAGAGCAGATTAGCCCCTATGTCCGTCTCTTTCCGGCGCTGGACCGGTCTCCTTCACTCCTTCTCGACCGAGATGTTCCGCACGTCTCGTTATTAGCCGGGAGCTGCTACCGCTCTTACACGTCAAGTTTAACGGGTGGCCCCGGGATAGGTTTGCGTGCTTGCGTCGTTGGTGAAGAAATTACGACCCAAATGTGATGGTCACCATGGTTTGGGGGACATACGTCAAATTTCGTCATCATCAAACTACGTTTTTAGTAGCTCGAGATGATCTAGGAGTCTGAATAACAAACACGAGCTCTCTTGGAGGGAAGAAATGGACTGATGTACCAATTCTTATCACCTCGAGAATTAAAGAAAAAATGGATGTTTGATAGAAAATAAATACCACAAAGCAAATACTGAAGGAATAGTACTTACGGTTGTTCAGACTAAAAGTTACGTATCTGCTTCTGTCTGGATTCATGTAGTGTTGTGCAGGGTAAAAGTTCTTATCACACGAATTCACTTTGTGAAGGGTGGCGAACTAAAGGCCGACGACGTGGAATGTATTTGTTAAGGGCTTCGAGCTAAGCCGTGTAAAAACAATGCGACTGAAGGCAGGTATCTTGGCTAACTGAGCAGGTATATGCTTGTGGGATTTTTGTAACAGCCATAGAATCGCACAGAGCACAGAAAATCTCGGTCTTATTCTTAACCGAGTAAGCCCATCATATATATAAACTTTGTGGTATATAAAATAAAAAGTATGAATTCTGAACAGAGTCCATGTATCAATTTCAGTTGTTTTACAAGCTCCATGATCAACTTGGACAGTTGGCAGCCTTAGGATTAATTAAAAACTTAGACCATAGAAAGAGTGGACACAGCATCTCATTCATAAATTCGGGAATTGAAGAAGCCCAAATTTAGTCAGTTTCCAATGAGTGGGACGAAGATAGCATGAAGGATAGCAATATCATTAGCTACTGCTGTCGCAACATTGCAGAATCTTACTTTGAAAGGTTATCGGTAATGAAGAATGGAAATAAAATAAGAAGAAAATCAACTTTTTTTTTGACGAATTCATACAATGTTCCGAGCATTGAAACTGATTCTGAGTTAGGCGAACAGAGTCAGCTAAATTTAGAATTGATGTTCCTCCTCTCTATATCAGAAGGGAAACTGAAAAGTAAAATTGAAAAAATCGAAGAATCTACGCCATTCTTACTGAGAAATGATAAGAGTAGAACAAACCTGTTCAAACTCAAATCAGGATTCCAATGATCCAATTAACCACAAACAAGACACACACGAACCATTTTTCCAACGAATTTGGCTAATAATATTCAGAAATAAACCCAAATCTCACTTTTCATACGCGATATCGTGATGACAACACTATTTAAAACGTCATCAGTAACACAAAATTGAAATATTTGTTCGAAATCAATGATTGAACTGGCCACAGATTCAGAAAACGGTGCTGCCATAACATGCCCATCCATTATCTGAGGCAAAAACGATCGAGACATTTCACGAACATTCCGATACTTTAGTACATGTAATTTGAAGAATGCATAATATTTGAAGAACGAAATACTCATTTCGGGAACTCACGCACAAATGAGTAGAAGAATTTCAATCTAAAGTACCTGCTTCTCATTATGATTTAGAGTTTATTTATTAGAAAATTCAAAGAACGTCACAACGTTGCAAAAATTTCTACTACACTTACATATTTCGATTCCGTAGTGTTGCAGGTACCCAGTTTAGTTCTGATGATTTTGAAAACTGGCTTCACAATTTATTGTTGAGAGAAGAATTATTGACATCAAAGCAAGCCGTGGAAGTCTTTATTTCTAATTACAAAAAAGTCACTAAAAAATTTCTGTGCTTACATCTTAGCAATGAAATTAAATGATATTTTTTTCAAAGTAAGGCACTTTGAGCATGAAAACGCCCTCAGTTATCAGTACAATTAACATCCTGTGAATCTGTATACCAGCAGTATATTATTTTCATCTTCTATTAGTATATTTTCGAACGATCAATTATAGGAGCATACAGCCTGGAAATTCTGGTCCGATATCGAAAAATATCGTGGATGATTAAAAAGCATGTTCCTTTCCAAAGTTCAATATGATTATTCGCTAATCCAGAAAAATCTATTTGATAATTTGAAGCGTGTTGCTGCAAAGTGAATGGATTGGAAAAATTGTAATAGATATCAGAAGAGTAACAAAACTTAACGAATGGATCTATTTAATATATGAAGAATTTTGTCATGACATTGTAACTTTCGATATTCGTGAACAATGAAGTAGTAAAATAGGAAGTATTAAAAATGTAAATATTCCTATTATTCTGCTTCAACATCCACTGTTATTTTCTCATCTGGACAGAACTAGCCATGTTCATAATTGAAGGCTTTATGTCAGCAATATCAAAACATCCCATATTATATTTTGTCTAATCTTCACTCATTTCTTTTTCTACATGCTCTGTGCAGGCTTTCCATTTATTAGCTCTACACTCTTCAAGAGCCTCATGCTAAATATTTTCCACTTGCGCAATTATTCGCCAAATTTGTGCGAATATTAACGACAGAACAAAACGTCAGTGTTATTTCTAACACCAACCCGAATTCTGCAACTCAAAATATTACTGAACGGGCTATTACCAACATAATTTAGATTCTCCAAAGCGACCAAAGCCTCCCGAGATGTCAATAATTCTTGGATGAACTGTAAATTGAATTCACCATTGAAAATAAGGAACCCAAAACGTTTCATCTCCGACCTGAACCCCATCATCAGGTATACCCGCTGCACTAAGCTCTCGAACAGCTCAAGACCTCCATCCCACGAAGTCGGCCCGACCCACTCAGATAAGGGTAAAATCATCATCCCTCCGCGCGGTCCAAACTCATTAGACCCTCGGATGTAATTAGACAAAAGGCGCAAAGTCACTTCCACACCCCGTCGTCATTAATAATCGAGATACAGTTATAATAAACCATTGTTACGGACTCATTGTGTCGCCTCTGTAGCGGAGCTGTGTAGTAGACTCGTGTCTCCGAGGATATGTTGATTCCGTGGCCCGGGTGATTAATAATATCAGGAATCCGCGAGAACATTGGTCCTTTGAGCCGGCACTTTGCGGGATAACGACGAGATGTCGGTCGCAGTGGAGAGAGATTTGGTCTGACGGCTGGATTCGCTTAGATTTTAGAACGTGACTCATGTCAAGTAAACTGCTCCACATGAGTTAGGGATATTGACTTAAATTGCAAAAAAATATAGTTAAAAAAAGATTTTTGTGATGAAAATTCATTTTAATATGATTTCAAGTTGCAAATTAATTTTAGCCTGTAGGTCTGTAGCGTATACAGGGTGGTTAAAAAAAATCGAGTAAAATAACGAAATATTATTCCCAGAGAATTGAAGCATTTTAAGACTATCAATACAATGTATGGCCTCCACGGGCATCAATAACAGCTTGACATCTTTTTTGTATACTACACACGAGGTTGTTGAACATTTCTTGAGGAATTTGGTTCCATAAACGAGGCAGATGGTCTCTCAGATCATTTAAGGATTCTGGGGTAGGTTGATGATTATCTAATCTTCTTTGAAGCATATCCCATGCATGTTCTATGCAATTCAAATCTGGTGAGTGCGGAGGTATTGGTGAATGTGGAATACCAAGCTCCTCGCGCGCATTCTCAACTATGCCTGCACGGTGCGGTCTATCGTTATCGTCTAGAAATTGAAAAGTTTCACCAATAGCCGCGTGAAAATTTGGCACAACATTGCCAATGACATGCTCCCTATGGTGTGAGGCGGTCATATTCCCAGGACGAATGTGTAGATCTGTCCGCCCGATGAAACATATCCCGGCCCATACAACACTACCCCCTCGGAATGGATGAACTTATTGGACATAGCGACTATTACGGGGTATGCGTGGGATTGTCCATACCCTTATTCTTCGAGAATCTGAAAATCGTCCATATCTGGATTCATCAGTGAAAAAGACACTACGCCATTGATCGTTCCAATTGATATGTTGCCTTGCCCATTCCAGTCTTTGACGCTTATGGTCACGTGTTTATGGAACTCCTCTTAATGGACGTCTAGAACCTAGATTCACCTCTCTCAAACGTCGTCTGATGGTTTCGATGGAAACTTGGACCCCATCTGCATTTTGAAGAGTATTCCGTAGCATTCTACACGTAGATGTAGGGTTTTTTTCGCCGAAACGGTGATGAAACGATCCTGAGCAGGTGTTCTTTTTCGTCGCTCACCAAGCCTTGGTCTTTCCAACATGGAACCTGTCTCCCTGAACCTATTCCGAAGTAGAGATATCACTCTTTGGCTGACTTGGAGCCTTTCCGCTACAACAACCTGAGTTAGGCCACCCTGTAGCATTCCGATAGCCCTATTAGCCTCAGCGTTTGTTAATTTACGTCTTGGCATTTTCAGAAAACTCGTTTCAAATCGAAGCCGTTGATAAACTGACTTAATTTCAAAATAAGAACATTCATGAAGCATATGCAAAGAACCAAACTTCAGAAAAAAGGCGACCAGATTGACGAAATGTCGCATACTGATTTTTATTGGATCGATTCAAGTTGTTATTGAGTTTTAAATGATTTTACAGCGATTTTCTCGAAGATTACGTACTTTTAAAAACGATTGAATAAGATATCCCTAACGCTTGTGGAGCAGTATATTAGGTAATTTTTCACGTCGACGAAATACAGGGCGTCCCAGAGTAGGTGTAACCAACTGATAGTAGCGACGAAATTACTGTCAGGGATCTCTGCTGACCTGGGAGTGCCGTAACACCATAAACCAACTGGCTAGAGGCAATAAAATGATTTGGAACCATATCTATAAACAGTGTAACTTCACAAACTTCCCTCTTCACTCAGATATTCCTCAGAAGTCAGAAACCTTGTCGATCTAAGTCCGAACGCCGGCGAAACGGGCCAGCGCACGAACTCAATCAAGCGATGTCACGCCGGCGACCCACGAGGGTCCGAATTGACGCCGGTAGCCGGCGTACTCACCGTTCCTCCGTCGAACCGAGCCTAATTTCAATATTCATGGGAAATTGTCGGCGGAATGGCCGAGGGAAAAGAGAACAATGAGCCTCCTCTCCCCCGCGCCCGTGGCGCCTCTCCGTTTTGAGCGGTTAAATTGCTCTATTAGGGAGTCTTAATTTTTCTGATGAATATCGTGCTCGTCGATCGTAACGCGTTCCTTTTTTATTGGGGGGAAGATGGAGATGAGATAATGCGGATTCGGGATGGGGGAAGTGAATTTCTTCTTCTCCTTGTACGGCGCCCTTGGTTGGCCGAACGTAGGCTCATTGTTCATACCGCATTTATGCAATACTAGAGAGACTCAGACCCGAAGGCATGCCGACAGCTGACATATTTTAGGTGTAGATTCTTGAGGTCAAAGGAAACCTTTTTTTCATTTTCCATTTTTCCGAATTCGGCTCTGTTTGAAAGATACAGCCATTTGAAAAATAAATTGGGCCGAATACGTGCCTGATACGATTGTGTGCAAGGACCTCAAAGTTCATATTTTTCGATTGAAATTGAGGTGATTATTAGATGTTCTAAGTGATACATTTAGGAAACACTCAAGCACTAACGTTATTTGAATGAGAAAGTTACGAAAACGATATTTCCTAACAAAAACACAGTTTTTTCCGATTATTTCTGCAATTGAAAAGCCATATTTCTCTCACCAAAATAAGTTCCTTCTTCGATTCTTCTGAAGATTAGTTTGTAAACACTTATAATTTGTTTAAATTTTCCTCGATATTCTAAAACGATCTCATAAAAATTGCTTTCTCACTAACCTATACTAACTCCAATAAACCTAGGTCATAGGATTCGAGGTCAATGACCTAACCTAACCCATCCTCTGTGATATTTCACAGAAGACGATACCAGATTGCTGATTTTCTCTTCAAACAATGTTATAGGCGAAACCAAGGAAGCAGTACGTCCCCTATAGTTAGCGGATGAACTCTCGCTAGGGCACTAGTTTTGTTTACTTTTCGCTAAAGGCGTTTAGGCGTTGCTCTTTGAAAATGCCAAACGACTAGTTCTGATTCTCGCCAATATAGCGCTACTATCTTAATTTCAGTCGCCTATAACGGTGCGCAGCGATGTAGCCGCCACGCAAGACAAACCGTTGTTCTGTGTCTCCAACGTTCGTCCCATCACAGACCAGTCTGTGACCCCTTAAACGACGCTCACTCCATAACCTGCACCAAGGACTTATTTATTTACAGAGAATAAAGCAAACAGGTGATGATTGTGATGTGAAGAATTTCAGTGAATTGATGTAATAATAACCGTGTCGTGTCACTCGTATCGAATTAAAATTTCAAGAGGATGTTGTTTAGATGGATATTTTCCTGAAGGACCGGTGACAATAAATTTTTAATAGAAATTGTGGGTATAAAATGTATAATTTCATGCTTCATAGAATTCACTTTCCCACATTTGTGGGATTTTATCATTACATATCTTTACATCAAACGTTTTTCCATCATAGAGATTTTAGTCTTGACGAAGTTTATAATATTCTGACATCATTGTTAACTTGTTAAGAGACCAGAGAAGAAATAATATTCGATGATATTTAATCCAGGGAAGCATCCAGATTATTCATGATTTTTTTCCTCAAATTTCATCGTGTACAATTGAGAATAACTCGAAAACGACGCGTTTTATTGAAAAAACATAAAAATACTTTTATTTTCAAAAATGGTTGATTCTCTCGAAAATATGAATCGTTTGTCTTTTTCAAGTGGTTTTATGGTATTTTTGCGTGGATTTATGGGTCGGATACGGTGTAACTTTCATACCTGGCGAAATATTGAATAAGTTTTGACTGAGGAATATGCACCATGAGTAGAGTAAAAAATCAACCAAAATTCAGTTCATTCGAAATATCGGTTCCGAATATATGGAAAGAATAGTGTTTATTTAATGGATTTTCGACACCCTGTATCTTTCAAACGAAACCGAATTTTGAAAAATGGTATAAGAAAAAAGTGTTTCGTTTGATGAGAGGAATCTACAGTAAAAATATGTGTACAAGTGTAAGACTCACCCTGTATTTCCAGAGATAGACGCATGCGCCGGGCACTAATATATACTGAATGTCCCCGAATTTATGTGGCCTGGGGAATTTTGCTTTGAGGAACAGACCCACTATTGGTTATTCCTTTGTTTTCCCTCGAAGAAGTGGCTTGAAAACGTATACCCTCATGGAACAATAAAAGTGCAATCAAGTGTTTTATTTACCCATTTTCACCTCATTATTTCACATCCCATGTTTGACTGATCACAGCAAAGAGCATGGACAGTTCAACCTAACCATTAGAAGATCACAAAGCAAGACCAATAATATAAGTAAGAATCCCTTTTGATGTAAATGACTCTTTAAATTTCAGGCGAGATTTCATCCAAATCATGGGTTATTCAAATCTAAAATCGATAATCTTTTGCACAGGTACTGAGAGCAATGCTAAAGGACAATGTACAAATTTCGTGTTGACCCATCAACGGAAACAAATGATTCGACAGAATAAAATTTACAATTTTTGTTGAACCTATATCTCACCGATAAAAATCAAAACGGTGATAGATAGGTCCCTGATTTCGTTTGCATTGCATTCAGCATCCCCGAAACCCAATATTTTGATAACCAACTCGACCATATAAAAATCACGAATCGAGAAACAAACAATTATCGTCACAAACCACGTATATTCGTATCGAATATCACTACCGCCATCTATTTCCAATAGACCGAACCTTCAAAACGACCCCTCATTTCCGAAACAGTTCTCTGCTATTCCTTCGTCACCAAAGCATTTCGCCAAGCTCAACAGAGATGTCGCAAGGTATTCTTTTACGATCGATACGGCCCCGAGACACCAGAAATATCGACTTTTCAAGCGTTTCGTCATCGACCAATGCCGTTTGCACAATTACAGCGACTTACAGGCGAAGCACCGTGTATACCTTGACATTTTTGGAGCTAGATGTCCCACTTTGACCGGTTGGCACGTCGGCGAGGCGAAATCAATATCGTATATTCGTAAAGCGCGTTCGCATCCGCTGCTATTTGGCTACCAAGATTCGTGTAAGGTTTCCAAGGCTGCAGTGACGTAGGAAAAAATTGATAATTTGAGAATGAAAAAAATTATTTTGGGGTCGGAAAATAATAGTTGTCCAGAAATAATATAGAGTGTCTACCAAATTCCGAAAGCTGAAGTTTGAGATTACAAATTTGTACAAGGGCTCAATTTAATCTCTTAATCATTTTTCACCTTGAACTTGAGACTTTCGAAATGATTTAATTAAACATAGAGACTCTTCGACAAATGCTGATTAACAATATGCAAACCAAAAGTGGATGCGACCACCATTCGAAAAAATGGCATTCGACTGGTGAAAATCTAAACTATGGTAGATAGAGCGTCGGAATATTTATTATTGAATTCAGCGTCCCCGAAATTCTATAAATCGATACCAAACTTGTCCACATGGTCCTTCTTTGACATGAATTTTTCAAGATTTTTGTTTTCGATTTTTCATTTTCGTGTTTTGTTCAGAGGCTCACAGCACTCAAAGTATGGGTCATACTTGTCGTCCTTATAGGTTTTCTGAATGGTTCGAATGGATAGTATATCTTCCAGAGAGAAAAGCGCCTTTAGATTCTCAAGGGATTTGGTGGTGATGACGAATATGGTGTTTTTGGGGGGTCTTACCCCTTTCGTATTTTTCACCCAAAAAGTTGGGATTTTCAATATCGATTTTATTATGCGGATAGATACTTGGGGCAATGATGATTAACAATATACAAACCAAAAGTGGATACGACCTTAGGAGCGGGAGTTATGACGATTTGAAATTCGAAAAAATGCCATTTGACAGGTGAAAATCTAAACTATGATAGACAGAGCCTCGGAATATTTTTTATTAGATTCAGCGTCCCCGAAAACCTATAAATCGATACCAAACTTGTCCATGTAGACCTTCTTCGACATGAATTAGGTATTCAAGTTTTTTGTTTTCCATTTTTCATTTTCGAGTTTTGTTCAGAGGCTCACAGCACTCAAAGTATGGGTCATACTTGTCGTCCTTATCGGTTTTCTGAATGGCTCGAATGGCTAGTAGATCTTCCAGAGAGAAAAGCGCCTTTAGATTTTCAAGGGATTTCGTGGTAATGACGAATATGGTGTTTTTGGGGGGTCTTACCCCTTTCGTATTTTTCACCCAAAAAGTTGGGATTTTCGAAACCGATTTTTTTATGCTGATAGATACTTGGGGCAATGATGATTAACAATATACAAACCAAAAGTGGATACGACCTTAGGAGCGGGAGTTATGACGATTTGAAATTCGAAAAAATGCCATTTGACAGGTGAAAATCTAAACTATGATATATAGAGCCTCGGAATATTTTTTATTAGATTCAGCGTCCCCGAAAACTTATAAATCGATACCAAACTTGTCCATGTAGACCTTCTTCGACATGAATTATTCAAGTTTTTTGTTTTACATTTTTCATTTTCGAGTTTTGTTCGAAGACTCACAGCACTCAAAGTATGGATCATACTTGTCGTCCTTATGGGTTTTCTGAATGGTCCGAATGGATAGTAGATCTTCCAGAGAGAAAAGCGCCTTTAGATTTTCAAGGGATTTCGTGGTGATGACGAATATGGTGTTTTTGGGGGGTCTTACCCCTTTCGTATTTTTCACCCAAAAAGTTGGGATTTTGGAAATCGATTTTATTATGCTGATAGATACTTGGGGCAATGATGATTAACAATATACAAACCAAAAGTGGATACGACCTTAGGAGCGGGAGTTATGACGATTTGAAATTCGAAAAAATGCCATTTGGCAGGTGAAAATCTAAACTATGATAGATACAGCCTCGGAATATTTTTTATTAGATTCAGCGTCCCCGAAAACCTATAAATCGATACCAAACTTGTCCATGTAGACCTTCTTCGACATGAATTATTCAAGTTTTTTGTTTTCCATTTTTCATTTTCGAGTTTTGTTCAGAGGCTCACAGCACTCAAAGTGTGGGTCATACTTGTCGTCCTTATGGGTTTTCTGAATGGTTCGAATGGATAGTAGATCTTCCAGAGAGAAAAGCGCCTTTAGATTTCCAAGGGATTTCGTGGTGATGACGAATATGGTGTTTTTGGGGGGTCTTACCCCTTTCGTATTTTTCACCCAAAAAGTTGGGATTTTCGAAATCGATTTTATTTTGCTGATAGATACTTGGGGCAATATTGATTAACAATATACAAACCAAAAGTGGATACGACATTAGGAGCGGGAGTTATGACGATTTTAAATTCGAAAAAATGCCATTTGACAGGTGAAAATCTAAACTATGATAGATGGAGCCTCGGAATATTTTTTATTGGATTCAGTGTCCCCGAAAACCTATAAATCGATACCAAACTTGTCCATGTAGACCTTCTTCGACATGAATTATTCAAGTTTTTTGTTTTCCATTTTTCATTTTCGAGTTTTGTTCAGAGGCTCACAGCACTCAAACTATGGGTCATACTTGTCGTCCTTATGGGTTTTCTGAATGGTTCGAATGGATAGTAGATCTTCCAGAGAGAAAAGCGCCTTCAGATTTTCAAGGGATTTCGTGGTGATGACGAATATGGTGTTTTTGGGGGGTCTTACCCCTTTCGTATTTTTCACCCAAAAAGTTGGGATTTTCGAAATCGATTTTATTATGCTGACAGATACTTGGGGCAATGATGATTAACAATATACAAACCAAAAGTGGATACGACCTTAGGAGCGGGAGTTATGACGATTTGAAATTCGAAAAATGCCATTTGACAGGTGAAAATCTAAACTATGATAGATAGAGCCTCGGAATATTTTTTATTAGATTCAGCGTCCCCGAAAACCTATAAATCGATACCAAACTTGTCCATGTAGACCTTCTTCGACATGAATTATTCAAGTTTTTTGTTTTCCATTTTTCATTTTCGAGTTTTGTTCAGAGGCTCACAGCACTCAAAGTATGGGTCATACTCGTCGTCCTTATGGGTTTTCTGAATGGTTCGAATGGCTAGTAGATCTTCCAGAGAGAAAAGCGCCTTTAGATTTTCAAGGGATTTCGTGGTGATGACGAATATGGTGTTTTTGGGGGGTTTACCCCTTTCGTATTTTTCACCCAAAAAGTTGGGATTTTCGAAATCGATTTTATTATGCTGATAGATACTTGGGGCAATGATGATTAACAATATACAAACCAAAAGTGGATACGACCTTAGGAGCGGGAGTTATGACGATTTGAAATTCGAAAAAATGCCATTTGACAGGTGAAAATCTAAACTATGATAGACAGAGCCTCGGAATATTTTTTATTAGATTCAGCGTCCCCGAAAACCTATAAATCGATACCAAACTTGTCCATGTAGACCTTCTGTGACATGAATTATTCAAGTTTTTTGTTTTCCATTTTTCATTTTCGAGTTTTGTTCAGAGGCTCACAGCACTCAAAGTATGGGTCATACTTGTCGTCCTTATCGGTTTTCTGAATGGCTCGAATGGCTAGTAGATCTTCCAGAGAGAAAAGCGCCTTTAGATTTTCAAGAGATTTCGTGGTAATGACGAATATGGTGTTTTTGGGGGGTCTTACCCCTTTCGTATTTTTCACCCAAAAAGTTGGGATTTTCGAAACCGATTTTTTTATGCTGATAGATACTTGGGGCAATGATGATTAACAATATACAAACCAAAAGTGGATACGACCTTAGGAGCGGGAGTTATGACGATTTGAAATTCGAAAAAATGCCATTTGACAGGTGAAAATCTAAACTATGATATATAGAGCCTCGGAATATTTTTTATTAGATTCAGCGTCCCCGAAAACTTATAAATCGATACCAAACTTGTCCATGTAGACCTTCTTCGACATGAATTATTCAAGTTTTTTGTTTTACATTTTTCATTTTCGAGTTTTGTTCGAAGACTCACAGCACTCAAAGTATGGATCATACTTGTCGTCCTTATGGGTTTTCTGAATGGTCCGAATGGATAGTAGATCTTCCAGAGAGAAAAGCGCCTTTAGATTTTCAAGGGATTTCGTGGTGATGACGAATATGGTGTTTTTGGGGGGTCTTACCCCTTTCGTATTTTTCACCCAAGAAGTTGGGATTTTGGAAATCGATTTTATTATGCTGATAGATACTTGGGGCAATGATGATTAACAATATACAAACCAAAAGTGGATACGACCTTAGGAGCGGGAGTTATGACGATTTGAAATTCGAAAAAATGCCATTTGGCAGGTGAAAATCTAAACTATGATAGATACAGCCTCGGAATATTTTTTATTAGATTCAGCGTCCCCGAAAACCTATAAATCGATACCAAACTTGTCCATGTAGACCTTCTTCGACATGAATTATTCAAGTTTTTTGTTTTCCATTTTTCATTTTCGAGTTTTGTTCAGAGGCTCACAGCACTCAAACTATGGGTCATACTTGTCGTCCTTATGGGTTTTCTGAATGGTTCGAATGGATAGTAGATCTTCCAGAGAGAAAAGCGCCTTCAGATTTTCAAGGGATTTCGTGGTGATGACGAATATGGTGTTTTTGGGGGGTCTTACCCCTTGCGTATTTTTCACCCAAAAAGTTGGGATTTTCGAAATCGATTTTATTATGCTGACAGATACTTGGGGCAATGATGATTAACAATATACAAACCAAAAGTGGATACGACCTTAGGAGCGGGAGTTATGACGATTTGAAATTCGAAAAATGCCATTTGACAGGTGAAAATCTAAACTATGATAGATAGAGCCTCGGAATATTTTTTATTAGATTCAGCGTCCCCGAAAACCTATAAATCGATACCAAACTTGTCCATGTAGACCTTCTTCGACATGAATTATTCAAGTTTTTTGTTTTCCATTTTTCATTTTCGAGTTTTGTTCAGAGGCTCACAGCACTCAAAGTATGGGTCATACTCGTCGTCCTTATGGGTTTTCTGAATGGTTCGAATGGCTAGTAGATCTTCCAGAGAGAAAAGCGCCTTTAGATTTTCAAGGGATTTCGTGGTGATGACGAATATGGTGTTTTTGGGGGGTCTTACCCCTATCGTATTTTTCACCCAAAAAGTTGGGATTTTCGAAATCGATTTTATTATGCTGATAGATACTTGGGGCAATGATGATTAACAATATACAAACCAAAAGTGGATACGACCTTAGGAGCGGGAGTTATGACGATTTGAAATTCGAAAAAATGCCATTTGGCAGGTGAAAATCTAAACTATGATAGATACAGCCTCGGAATATTTTTTATTAGATTCAGCGTCCCCGAAAACCTATAAATCGATACCAAACTTGTCCATGTAGACCTTCTTCGACATGAATTATTCAAGTTTTTTGTTTTCCATTTTTCATTTTCGAGTTTTGTTCAGAGGCTCACAGCACTCAAAGTATGGGTCATACTCGTCGTCCTTATGGGTTTTCTGAATGGTTCGAATGGCTAGTAGATCTTCCAGAGAGAAAAGCGCCTTTAGATTTTCAAGGGATTTCGTGGTGATGACGAATATGGTGTTTTTGGGGGGTCTTACCCCTTTCGTATTTTTCACCCAAAAAGTTGGGATTTTCGAAATCGATTTTATAATGCTGATAGATACTTGGGGCAATGATGATTAACAATATACAAACCAAAAGTGGATACGACCTTAGGAGCGGGAGTTATGACGATTTGAAATTCGAAAAAATGCCATTTGACAGGTGAAAATCTAAACTATGATAGACAGAGCCTCGGAATATTTTTTATTAGATTCAGCGTCCCCGAAAACCTATAAATCGATACCAAACTTGTCCATGTAGACCTTCTTCGACATGAATTATTCAAGTTTTTTGTTTTCCATTTTTCATTTTCGAGTTTTGTTCGAAGACTCACAGCACTCAAAGTATGGATCATACTTGTCGTCCTTATGGGTTTTCTGAATGGTCCGAATGGATAGTAGATCTTCCAGAGAGAAAAGCGCCTTTAGATTTTCAAGGGATTTCGTGGTGATGACGAATATGGTGTTTTTGGGGGGTCTTACCCCTTTCGTATTTTTCACCCAAAAAGTTGGGATTTTGGAAATCGATTTTATTATGCTGATAGATACTTGGGGCAATGATGATTAACAATATACAAACCAAAAGTGGATACGACCTTAGGAGCGGGAGTTATGACGATTTGAAATTCGAAAAAATGCCATTTGGCAGGTGAAAATCTAAACTATGATAGATACAGCCTCGGAATATTTTTTATTAGATTCAGCGTCCCCGAAAACCTATAAATCGATACCAAACTTGTCCATGTAGACCTTCTTCGACATGAATTATTCAAGTTTTTTGTTTTCCATTTTTCATTTTCGAGTTTTGTTCAGAGGCTCACAGCACTCAAAGTATGGGTCATACTCGTCGTCCTTATGGGTTTTCTGAATGGTTCGAATGGCTAGTAGATCTTCCAGAGAGAAAAGCGCCTTTAGATTTTCAAGGGATTTCGTGGTGATGACGAATATGGTGTTTTTGGGGGGTCTTACCCCTTTCGTATTTTTCACCCAAAAAGTTGGGATTTTCGAAATCGATTTTATAATGCTGATAGATACTTGGGGCAATGATGATTAACAATATACAAACCAAAAGTGGATACGACCTTAGGAGCGGGAGTTATGACGATTTGAAATTCGAAAAAATGCCATTTGACAGGTGAAAATCTAAACTATGATAGACAGAGCCTCGGAATATTTTTTATTAGATTCAGCGTCCCCGAAAACCTATAAATCGATACCAAACTTGTCCATGTAGACCTTCTTCGACATGAATTATTCAAGTTTTTTGTTTTCCATTTTTCATTTTCGAGTTTTGTTCAGAGGCTCACAGCACTCAAAGTATGGGTCATACTCGTCGTCCTTATGGGTTTTCTGAATGGTTCGAATGGCTAGTAGATCTTCCAGAGAGAAAAGCGCCTTTAGATTTTCAAGGGATTTCGTGGTGATGACGAATATGGTGTTTTTGGGGGGTCTTACCCCTTTCGTATTTTTCACCCAAAAAGTTGGGATTTTCGAAATCGATTTCATTATGCTGATAGATACTTGGGGCAATGATGATTAACAATATACAAACCAAAAGTGGATACGACCTTAGGAGCGGGAGTTATGACGATTTGAAATTCGAAAAAATGCCATTTGACAGGTGAAAATCTAAACTATGATAGACAGAGCCTCGGAATATTTTTTATTAGATTCAGCGTCCCCGAAAACCTATAAATCGATACCAAACTTGTCCATGTAGACCTTCTTCGACATGAATTATTCAAGTTTTTTGTTTTCCATTTTTCATTTTCGAGTTTTGTTCGAAGACTCACAGCACTCAAAGTATGGATCATACTTGTCGTCCTTATGGGTTTTCTGAATGGTCCGAATGGATAGTAGATCTTCCAGAGAGAAAAGCGCCTTTAGATTTTCAAGGGATTTCGTGGTGATGACGAATATGGTGTTTTTGGGGGGTCTTACCCCTTTCGTATTTTTCACCCAAAAAGTTGGGATTTTCGAAATCGATTTTATTATGCTGACAGATACTTGGGGCAATGATGATTAACAATATACAAACCAAAAGTGGATACGACCTTAGGAGCGGGAGTTATGACGATTTGAAATTCGAAAAATGCCATTTGACAGGTGAAAATCTAAACTATGATAGATAGAGCCTCGGAATATTTTTTATTAGATTCAGCGTCCCCGAAAACCTATAAATCGATACCAAACTTGTCCATGTAGACCTTCTTCGACATGAATTATTCAAGTTTTTTGTTTTCCATTTTTCATTTTCGAGTTTTGTTCAGAGGCTCACAGCACTCAAAGTATGGGTCATACTCGTCGTCCTTATGGGTTTTCTGAATGGTTCGAATGGCTAGTAGATCTTCCAGAGAGAAAAGCGCCTTTAGATTTTCAAGGGATTTCGTGGTGATGACGAATATGGTGTTTTTGGGGGGTCTTACCCCTTTCGTATTTTTCACCCAAAAAGTTGGGATTTTCGAAATCGATTTTATTATGCTGATAGATACTTGGGGCAATGATGATTAACAATATACAAACCAAAAGTGGATACGACCTTAGGAGCGGGAGTTATGACGATTTGAAATTCGAAAAAATGCCATTTGACAGGTGAAAATCTAAACTATGATAGACAGAGCCTCGGAATATTTTTTATTAGATTCAGCGTCCCCGAAAACCTATAAATCGATACCAAACTTGTCCATGTAGACCTTCTGTGACATGAATTATTCAAGTTTTTTGTTTTCCATTTTTCATTTTCGAGTTTTGTTCAGAGGCTCACAGCACTCAAAGTATGGGTCATACTCGTCGTCCTTATCGGTTTTCTGAATGGCTCGAATGGCTAGTAGATCTTCCAGAGAGAAAAGCGCCTTTAGATTTTCAAGGGATTTCGTGGTAATGACGAATATGGTGTTTTTGGGGGGTCTTACCCCTTTCGTATTTTTCACCCAAAAAGTTGGGATTTTCGAAACCGATTTTTTTATGCTGATAGATACTTGTGGCAATGATGATTAACAATATACAAACCAAAAGTGGATACGACCTTAGGAGCGGGAGTTATGACGATTTGAAATTCGAAAAAATGCCATTTGACAGGTGAAAATCTAAACTATGATATATAGAGCCTCGGAATATTTTTTATTAGATTCAGCGTCCCCGAAAACTTATAAATCGATACCAAACTTGTCCATGTAGACCTTCTTCGACATGAATTATTCAAGTTTTTTGTTTTACATTTTTCATTTTCGAGTTTTGTTCGAAGACTCACAGCACTCAAAGTATGGATCATACTTGTCGTCCTTATGGGTTTTCTGAATGGTCCGAATGGATAGTAGATCTTCCAGAGAGAAAAGCGCCTTTAGATTTTCAAGGGATTTCGTGGTGATGACGAATATGGTGTTTTTGGGGGGTCTTACCCCTTTCGTATTTTTCACCCAAAAAGTTGGGATTTTGGAAATCGATTTTATTATGCTGATAGATACTTGGGGCAATGATGATTAACAATATACAAACCAAAAGTGGATACGACCTTAGGAGCGGGAGTTATGACGATTTGAAATTCGAAAAAATGCCATTTGGCAGGTGAAAATCTAAACTATGATAGATACAGCCTCGGAATATTTTTTATTAGATTCAGCGTCCCCGAAAACCTATAAATCGATACCAAACTTGTCCATGTAGACCTTCTTCGACATGAATTATTCAAGTTTTTTGTTTTCCATTTTTCATTTTCGAGTTTTGTTCAGAGGCTCACAGCACTCAAACTATGGGTCATACTTGTCGTCCTTATGGGTTTTCTGAATGGTTCGAATGGATAGTAGATCTTCCAGAGAGAAAAGCGCCTTCAGATTTTCAAGGGATTTCGTGGTGATGACGAATATGGTGTTTTTGGGGGGTCTTACCCCATGCGTATTTTTCACCCAAAAAGTTGGGATTTTCGAAATCGATTTTATTATGCTGACAGATACTTGGGGCAATGATGATTAACAATATACAAACCAAAAGTGGATACGACCTTAGGAGCGGGAGTTATGACGATTTGAAATTCGAAAAAATGCCATTTGGCAGGTGAAAATCTAAACTATGATAGATACAGCCTCGGAATATTTTTTATTAGATTCAGCGTCCCCGAAAACCTATAAATCGATACCAAACTTGTCCATGTAGACCTTCTTCGACATGAATTATTCAAGTTTTTTGTTTTCCATTTTTCATTTTCGAGTTTTGTTCAGAGGCTCACAGCACTCAAAGTATGGGTCATACTCGTCGTCCTTATGGGTTTTCTGAATGGTTCGAATGGCTAGTAGATCTTCCAGAGAGAAAAGCGCCTTTAGATTTTCAAGGGATTTCGTGGTGATGACGAATATGGTGTTTTTGGGGGGTCTTACCCCTTTCGTATTTTTCACCCAAAAAGTTGGGATTTTCGAAATCGATTTTATAATGCTGATAGATACTTGGGGCAATGATGATTAACAATATACAAACCAAAAGTGGATACGACCTTAGGAGCGGGAGTTATGACGATTTGAAATTCGAAAAAATGCCATTTGACAGGTGAAAATCTAAACTATGATAGATACAGCCTCGGAATATTTTTTATTAGATTCAGCGTCCCCGAAAACCTATAAATCGATACCAAACTTGTCCATGTAGACCTTCTTCGACATGAATTATTCAAGTTTTTTGTTTTCCATTTTTCATTTTCGAGTTTTGTTCAGAGGCTCACAGCACTCAAAGTATGGGTCATACTCGTCGTCCTTATGGGTTTTCTGAATGGTTCGAATGGCTAGTAGATCTTCCAGAGAGAAAAGCGCCTTTAGATTTTCAAGGGATTTCGTGGTGATGACGAATATGGTGTTTTTGGGGGGTCTTACCCCTTTCGTATTTTTCACCCAAAAAGTTGGGATTTTCGAAATCGATTTCATTATGCTGATAGATACTTGGGGCAATGATGATTAACAATATACAAACCAAAAGTGGATACGACCTTAGGAGCGGGAGTTATGACGATTTGAAATTCGAAAAAATGCCATTTGACAGGTGAAAATCTAAACTATGATAGACAGAGCCTCGGAATATTTTTTATTAGATTCAGCGTCCCCGAAAACCTATAAATCGATACCAAACTTGTCCATGTAGACCTTCTTCGACATGAATTATTCAAGTTTTTTGTTTTCCATTTTTCATTTTCGAGTTTTGTTCAGAGGCTCACAGCACTCAAAGTATGGTTCATACTTGTCATCCTTATGGGTTTTCTGAATGGTTCGAATGGATAGTAGATCTTCCAGAGAGAAAAGCGCCTTTAGATTTTCAAGGGATTTCGTGGTGATGACGAATATGGTGTTTTTGGGGGGTCTTACCCCTTTCGTATTTTTCTCCCAAAAAGTTGGAATTTTCGAAATCGATTTTATTATGCTGATAGATACTTGGGGCAATGATGATTAACAATATACAAACCAAAAGTGGATACGACCTTAGGAGCGGGAGTTATGACGATTTGAAATTCGAAAAAATGCCATTTGACAGGTGAAAATCTAAACTATGATAGACAGAGCCTCGGAATATTTTTTATTAGATTCAGCGTCCCCGAAAACCTATAAATCGATACCAAACTTGTCCATGTAGACCTTCTGTGACATGAATTATTCAAGTTTTTTGTTTTCCATTTTTCATTTTCGAGTTTTGTTCAGAGGCTCACAGCACTCAAAGTATGGGTCATACTTGTCGTCCTTATCGGTTTTCTGAATGGCTCGAATGGCTAGTAGATCTTCCAGAGAGAAAAGCGCCTTTAGATTTTCAAGGGATTTCGTGGTAATGACGAATATGGTGTTTTTGGGGGGTCTTACCCCTTTCGTATTTTTCACCCAAAAAGTTGGGATTTTCGAAACCGATTTTTTTATGCTGATAGATACTTGGGGCAATGATGATTAACAATATACAAACCAAAAGTGGATACGACCTTAGGAGCGGGAGTTATGACGATTTGAAATTCGAAAAAATGCCATTTGACAGGTGAAAATCTAAACTATGATATATAGAGCCTCGGAATATTTTTTATTAGATTCAGCGTCCCCGAAAACTTATAAATCGATACCAAACTTGTCCATGTAGACCTTCTTCGACATGAATTATTCAAGTTTTTTGTTTTACATTTTTCATTTTCGAGTTTTGTTCGAAGACTCACAGCACTCAAAGTATGGATCATACTTGTCGTCCTTATGGGTTTTCTGAATGGTCCGAATGGATAGTAGATCTTCCAGAGAGAAAAGCGCCTTTAGATTTTCAAGGGATTTCGTGGTGATGACGAATATGGTGTTTTTGGGGGGTCTTACCCCTTTCGTATTTTTCACCCAAAAAGTTGGGATTTTGGAAATCGATTTTATTATGCTGATAGATACTTGGGGCAATGATGATTAACAATATACAAACCAAAAGTGGATACGACCTTAGGAGCGGGAGTTATGACGATTTGAAATTCGAAAAAATGCCATTTGGCAGGTGAAAATCTAAACTATGATAGATACAGCCTCGGAATATTTTTTATTAGATTCAGCGTCCCCGAAAACCTATAAATCGATACCAAACTTGTCCATGTAGACCTTCTTCGACATGAATTATTCAAGTTTTTTGTTTTCCATTTTTCATTTTCGAGTTTTGTTCAGAGGCTCACAGCACTCAAACTATGGGTCATACTTGTCGTCCTTATGGGTTTTCTGAATGGTTCGAATGGATAGTAGATCTTCCAGAGAGAAAAGCGCCTTCAGATTTTCAAGGGATTTCGTGGTGATGACGAATATGGTGTTTTTGGGGGGTCTTACCCCTTGCGTATTTTTCACCCAAAAAGTTGGGATTTTCGAAATCGATTTTATTATGCTGACAGATACTTGGGGCAATGATGATTAACAATATACAAACCAAAAGTGGATACGACCTTAGGAGCGGGAGTTATGACGATTTGAAATTCGAAAAAATGCCATTTGGCAGGTGAAAATCTAAACTATGATAGATACAGCCTCGGAATATTTTTTATTAGATTCAGCGTCCCCGAAAACCTATAAATCGATACCAAACTTGTCCATGTAGACCTTCTTCGACATGAATTATTCAAGTTTTTTGTTTTCCATTTTTCATTTTCGAGTTTTGTTCAGAGGCTCACAGCACTCAAAGTATGGGTCATACTCGTCGTCCTTATGGGTTTTCTGAATGGTTCGAATGGCTAGTAGATCTTCCAGAGAGAAAAGCGCCTTTAGATTTTCAAGGGATTTCGTGGTGATGACGAATATGGTGTTTTTGGGGGGTCTTACCCCTTTCGTATTTTTCACCCAAAAAGTTGGGATTTTCGAAATCGATTTTATAATGCTGATAGATACTTGGGGCAATGATGATTAACAATATACAAACCAAAAGTGGATACGACCTTAGGAGCGGGAGTTATGACGATTTGAAATTCGAAAAAATGCCATTTGACAGGTGAAAATCTAAACTATGATAGACAGAGCCTCGGAATATTTTTTATTAGATTCAGCGTCCCCGAAAACCTATAAATCGATACCAAACTTGTCCATGTAGACCTTCTTCGACATGAATTATTCAAGTTTTTTGTTTTCCATTTTTCATTTTCGAGTTTTGTTCAGAGGCTCACAGCACTCAAAGTATGGTTCATACTTGTCATCCTTATGGGTTTTCTGAATGGTTCGAATGGATAGTAGATCTTCCAGAGAGAAAAGCGCCTTTAGATTTTCAAGGGATTTCGTGGTGATGACGAATATGGTGTTTTTGGGGGGTCTTACCCCTTTCGTATTTTTCTCCCAAAAAGTTGGAATTTTCGAAATCGATTTTATTATGCTGATAGATACTTGGGGCAATGATGATTAACAATATACAAACCAAAAGTGGATACGACCTTAGGAGCGGGAGTTATGACGATTTGAAATTCGAAAAAATGCCATTTGACAGGTGAAAATCTAAACTATGATAGATACAGCCTCGGAATATTTTTTATTAGATTCAGCGTCCCCGAAAACCTATAAATCGATACCAAACTTGTCCATGTAGACCTTCTTCGACATGAATTATTCAAGTTTTTTGTTTTCCATTTTTCATTTTCGAGTTTTGTTCAGAGGCTCACAGCACTCAAAGTATGGGTCATACTCGTCGTCCTTATGGGTTTTCTGAATGGTTCGAATGGCTAGTAGATCTTCCAGAGAGAAAAGCGCCTTTAGATTTTCAAGGGATTTCGTGGTGATGACGAATATGGTGTTTTTGGGGGGTCTTACCCCTTTCGTATTTTTCACCCAAAAAGTTGGGATTTTCGAAATCGATTTCATTATGCTGATAGATACTTGGGGCAATGATGATTAACAATATACAAACCAAAAGTGGATACGACCTTAGGAGCGGGAGTTATGACGATTTGAAATTCGAAAAAATGCCATTTGACAGGTGAAAATCTAAACTATGATAGACAGAGCCTCGGAATATTTTTTATTAGATTCAGCGTCCCCGAAAACCTATAAATCGATACCAAACTTGTCCATGTAGACCTTCTTCGACATGAATTATTCAAGTTTTTTGTTTTCCATTTTTCATTTTCGAGTTTTGTTCAGAGGCTCACAGCACTCAAAGTATGGTTCATACTTGTCATCCTTATGGGTTTTCTGAATGGTTCGAATGGATAGTAGATCTTCCAGAGAGAAAAGCGCCTTTAGATTTTCAAGGGATTTCGTGGTGATGACGAATATGGTGTTTTTGGGGGGTCTTACCCCTTTCGTATTTTTCTCCCAAAAAGTTGGAATTTTCGAAATCGATTTTATTATGCTGATAGATACTTGGGGCAATGATGATTAACAATATACAAACCAAAAGTGGATACGACCTTAGGAGCGGGAGTTATGACGATTTGAAATTCGAAAAAATGCCATTTGACAGGTGAAAATCTTAACTATGATAGATAGAGCCTCGGAATATTTTTTGTTAGATTCAGCGTCCCCGAAAACCTATAAATCGATACCAAACTTGTCCATGTAGACCTTCTTCGACATGAATTATTCAAGTTTTTTGTTTTCCATTTTTCATTTTCGAGTTTTGTTCAGAGGCTCACAGCACTCAAAGTATGGTTCATACTTGTCATCCTTATGGGTTTTCTGAATGGTTCGAATGGATAGTAGATCTTCCAGAGAGAAAAGCGCCTTTAGATTTTCAAGGGATTTCGTGGTGATGACGAATATGGTATTTTTGGGGGGTCTTACCCCTTACGTATTTTTCTCCCAAAAAGTTGGAATTTTCGAAATCGATTTTATTATGCTGATAGATACTTGGGGCAATGATGATTAACAATATACAAACCAAAAGTGGATACGACCTTAGGAGCGGGAGTTATGACGATTTGAAATTCGAAAAAATGCCATTTGGCAGGTGAAAATCTAAATTATGATAGATAGAGCCTCGGAATATTTTTTATTAGATTCAGCGTCCCCGAAAACCTATAAATCGATACCAAACTTGTCCATGTAGACCTTCTTTGACATGAATTATTCAAGTTTTTTGTTTTCCATTTTTCATTTTCGAGTTTTGTTCAGAGGCTCACAGCACTCAAAGTATGGTTCATACTTGTCATCCTTATGGGTTTTCTGAATGGTTTGAATGGATAGTAGATCTTTCAGCGAGAAAAGCGCCTTTAGATTTTCAAGGGATTTCGTGGTGATGACGAATATGGTGTTTTTGGGGGGTCTTACCCCTTTCGTATTTTTCACCCAAAAAGTTGGGATTTTCGAAATCGATTTTATTATGCTGATAGATACTTGGGGCAATGATGATTAACAATATACAAACCAAAAGTGGATACGACCTTAGGAGCAGGAGTTATGACGATTTAAAATTCGAAAAAATGCCATTTGGCAGGTGAAAATCTAAATTATGATAGATAGAGCCTCGGAATATTTTTTATTAGATTCAGCGTCCCCGAAAACCTATAAATCGATACCAAACTTGTCCATGTAGTCCTTCTTCGACATGAATTATTCAAGTTTTTTGTTTTCCATTTTTCATTTTCGAGTTTTGTTCAGAGGCTCACAGCACTCAAAGAATGGGTCATACTTGTCGTACTTATGGGTTTTCTGAATGGTTCGAATTGATAGTAGATCTTCCAGAGAGAAAAGCGCCTTTAGATTCTCAAGGGATTTCGTGGTGATGACGAATATGGTGTTTTTGGAGGGTCTTACCCCTTACGTATTTTTCACCCAAAAAGTTGGAATTTTCGAGATCGATTTAAATATGCTGATAGATACTTGGGGCAATGATGATTAACAATATACAAACCAAAAGTGGATACGACCCTAGGAGCGGGAGTTATGACGATTTGAAATTCGAAAAAATGCCATTTGACAGGTGAAAATCTAAACTATGATAGATAGAGCCTCGGGAATATTTTTTATTGGATTCAGCGTCCCCGATAACCTATAAATCGATACCAAACTTGTCCATGTAGTCCTTCTTCGACATGAATTGTTCAAGTTTTTTGTTTTCCATTTTTGATTTTCGAGTATTGTTCAGAGGCTCACAGCACTCAAAGTATAGGTGGATACAGATCAGCCAAATAGGTTTTCTGAATTCCTCGAATAGATAGTACATCTTTCAGATTGAAAAACGCCTGATTCGCCAGGAATTTCTTGATGATTATGACAAATATGCTGTTTTTGGGGGGGTCTTACCCCTTTGTCATTTTTCACCCAAAATGTTAAAATTTTCTATTTAGATTTCATTATGCTCAGAGAAACTTGGGTACCATGTTGATTTCCAATAAAAAAACCAAAAGTGGATGCGACCACTGGAGCGGGAGATATGAAATTTCGATTTCTGAAAAAAATGCCTTTTCGCTGGTGAAAATCTAAACTATGATAGATAGGGCCTCGTTTTATTTTTTATTGAATTCATCATCCTCGAAAACCTATATTTCGATACCAAAGTTTTCCATATAGCCCCTGTTTAACCCGATCTTTTTCAATTTTATTTTTTCCATAATTCTTTTTCGAGTTTTGTTCACATTAGCGACAGTACATATCAATGATCGAAAGAAACACTCCGTCCTTAGATGAAAAATTATCGAAACCAGTGAAACCACAAATGCGAAAAAGAATATAAACACCCAGACTTCACAAGACTTTAGTTTATATCTTATGTGTAAGCCATTTAGCACTTATTATTCCAGAAATAAGTAATAAATTTTTATATACAAATAGGCTCCGCATAGACTGAGAAAATAACTCATACCACAATGTCTGTTATTCAAAAATCATTAGGAGTAATACTTTTTTTAATGTATTCACTCCCACCAGCTTTTTGTGTACCTAAATACAGTAATTATTATGATCCTACAGTAAATGCGAAAACCATACAACCCAACAAGGAATTTTACAATGTTCAATATTATCTTCTTCGATTAATCGATAATTTTAGTTTTTAAATGAACCCATTCTAAAACAAATAACCTAAACAGGTAAACATCCAACCAACCTCATAGAAAATGCACCTACCTGTGTTCAGTTTTGGCAAAGAGGTGACCTTGTCCTGACTATAATGGCAGTCTCTGTATAATTTATGGGCTTCCATCATTATTAAGTCGAAAAAATCATTAGTTCACTTTTGTTAAAAGCACGGACACGCAATGTACCAGACCAGAAGGGGAGTTACCCCTTAGGGTTGCTTGAATGCAGGAACTCCCTCTGAGCTTGGGGAAATAAAGAATACATTAGTTGTGCTTGGATGAACAATGCAATATTCATTATACGATGACAAAGAATATTGCAAAATGAAAAACAATAACGAAAGTTATGGAAAGTTTTCAAAATTCATCGACTATACAAATAATTGAAGTTGAAAAAACTGGGCTAGTGTGAGCCTGGCGAGATTTTTTGGTATGGATGTAAACACCTCAAATTTGTTATTTTTCGATTGAGACTGACTAAATCCATCTTGGAAATATTCTGGGTACTTACCTTATTGAGGGAAAAATATTTAAAAAACGGTATTACGTAACAATGACACCAAGTTTTGCCGGATTATATCTTCAATTGAAAAGCCATATTTATTCCTTCAGAATGCAGCACTTCTTTAATTTTCCACAAGTTTTGTCTGCAAACTTAACAAGTTCATCCATATTTTCCTTGTTAACTCAAAAATATCTTATTAGCGAACGTTTTTCATTAATTTATCTTGAACAATTCACAATTCTGAACAATTTTTTCTATGAAAGATTGAGGATACTCCATAGATGAAGATAAATATATAATTTGAAAGCATCGCCTGCTTTTCAATTTTCTCCTAGGGTACCGTGGCCACAGCATAGAATTATAGACATAAATAGTAGGTATAGAATTATATGGACCACAGCCACCCTCACTCACAGACTGCTATAAGCTCTAAAGTGATCAACGGCAGCGTATGATTACTTCAGTTTTTGTGTTTTTGAGCGCTAGTTTTACTCAAAAGGGGGCTATATCATTTCGTTACGGTGTCTATTTTTCGAATTTGGAGCCGAGAACTGTCTCGATCGGCTAGGTCGGACTCTCTGATCAAGAATCTTTGGTCAAATTCAATTTTAATCTGTCCGTCCGGTAGTAAACACGATAACTCTGGAACGGATGGACCTAGAGACTTGAAATTTTCAGGGTAGGTTAGGATCTCGAAGGCTGGTGTTGAGTTTGTAAATTGGCGAAATTCGGCCAGGGGTTCCGTAAATACGGCCGTTCGAAATTCTGTTTTCCTAATTTGAATACTACTGATTCGATCTTGATCAAATTTCGCATTGACGTGTATAATACAAAGCTGTACATGGAACTTTTGTTTTCTTTGACAGCTGTCAAAAAATTTTCTCCCTTTGGATTCTTGTTTTCTTCGATTCATATGAAATTTTGCATTTGGGTAGCGACTGACGTATACAAGCTATTCGTGGAACTATTGATTGTTGTATTTGACAGCTGTCAAAAAAGTTTGACAGCTGTCAAATTTTTTTCGTCTGTTGGATTCTTGTTTTGTTCGATTTTTCGGCCGAGAAAAGTCCCAATCAATGATCAAGAATTCGTGGTCGAATTCAATTCCGTTCGGCCGTCTGCAGAGTTGATAACTCTTGAACGGATGGACATAGAAACTTGAAATTTTCAGGGTAGGTTCGAATCTCGAATTCCGCTGTTGAGTTTGTTAATTGGCGAAATTCGACCATGGGTTCCGTAAATACGACCGTTCGATATTTTGTTTTCGTGATAATTTGAAAACTACTGATTCGATCTTGATCAAATTTCGCATTGACGTGTATATCTAATACAAGGTTTTGATTTTCATTCACTTTAATGTAATCACATAGGAGGTCATGGTTTCGTTTTCAGGAGTTGGTGAACCTGGTGAAAAGCACAGAACATATGATGAAAAGTCAGTGCGCGCACAGTAAATATCGTTAATGACAAAACGGCGTTGCCAGTTTCTTTGTTTACATCAAAGTGAAAGTATCAAAGATATTCCACATTTTGTTAGGTTTACAAATAAAATATTTAATCGATATTTGCAGGTGAGTTTTTCGTCGAATATCCAAGATTAACGTATGTTTATTGTTTTTAGCACCAGTTTGGAGCGTGAAGACGATTTTCAAGACCAGGACAAATGTTTACATTTCGAGGTTGAAGGGGTACACGGGAATTTCGTTGAAAAAGCTGTTAGTTGGACAGATATCGCAGTAGATGGATCGGATGGAGCCTCGAGCGGTCGATTAGGATGATATTTTTCAGGTTTTCCAAGAAATTTGGCGATATCTGAGCAGATTTGCAAAAGTTAGGTACCTCACTAATGAGGTGGAACTTAGATCTAATTCTCCTATAAGAAACGCCTTTCAGAGGTCGAGATGGTGAAAAATGTCTTTTTTAGATATTGTTTGAACAAACGCAGCCGAGTTTTATACCCCAACATTGATTTTAAGAAAGTTATCAACAAAATAAAATTCACATTATTCTTGATTCTTGTAATTACCCATCAATTCATCTTATATCTTTGGGTTGATTTTTTTAATGAATTCTTGATTAGAATTGACAATTGATGTCGTCAAGTCTTGAACTTTCAGTTCAAGAGGATACTCAACATTAAATCTTCACAAGCATGCAATGCATATGAAAATTATGTGAAAGCAATGCAATTTTCTTCAATGGCGAAAAATAATATATTTCAACAGTGATCTCTTGTACTTTTCATACAAATAACTAGAAAAGGAATCCTTTCTATCAATTCATATAAACGTTAATTATTTTCGTCCATCACATCTTTTCCAATTCATTCATTTTCCGAATAAATTCACATTCTGAGAAATACGCTAAGAATGTAGAAAGGGCAACATAGTGTTGACTTGGAACATAAAAATATTTTGAAAAACGTCATAACTTCGATACAGAGTGGAATGTGTCAAATTTCCAGGGCCAGAGTTGTGATTTTATAATTGTGAAGGAGTATACATGGAACCTTTGTTTTCTTTGACAAGTGTCAAAAATGTTTCCCCTATTGGATTCTTGTTTTCTTCGATGGATGAACTTTCGCATTTGTGTGGAGACTGACGTATACAAGCTGATCATGGAACTATTATTTTCTTTGGCAGCTGTCAAACTTTTTTGACAGCTGTTAAATTTTTTTCTCCTGTTGGATTATTGTTTTGTTCTATTTTTAGGACGAGAGAACTCTCAATCGATGATCAAGAATCCGTGGTCGAATTTAATTCTGTCCGGTCATCTGCAAAGGCGATGACTCTTGAACGAATGGACCTAGAGAATTGAGATTTCTAGGGTAGATTTGAATCTCGAATGTCGCTGTTGAGTTTGTTAATTGGCGAAATTCGACCATGGGTTCCGTAAATACGACCGTTCGAAATTTTGTTCTCTTGATAATTTCCAAACTACTGATTCGATCTAGATCGAATTTTGCATTTGGGTGGACATTGACGTAAACATACTGTACATGGAACTTTCGTTTACTTTGACTTCAGCTGTCAACTTTTTTGACAGTTGTCAAAATTTTTTCACCTTTTGATTCTTGTTTCGTTCGTTTTTTTTAGCCGAAAATGATCTTAATTTTTCTTTGAAAGCTGCTGTCAAAATGTTTGACAGCTGTCATTTTTTTTCTCAGGTTGAATTCTTGTTTACTTCGATTTTTGGGCCGAAATCTTCCTCAATCACTGATCAAGAACCCGTGGTCGAATTCAATTCTGTCCGGTCGTCTGCAAAAGCGATAACTTTCGAACGGACGAACCTAGAAACTTGAAATATTCAACCTTCAGTTCCAAGTTCACAGCGCAAAAACGCTGCACTCTTTACCAAATCCTCACCATACTAATCCAACTCTCGCACGCCACTGCCCGCGAGGCCAGTACCAATAACCAACCTCTCGGCTATCGCGAACCAAGGTCGAATATCTCCGTTTACAAGGATCGATGAGAGAGCATCGACCAGAGAACCAAAACGCACTTATTTCCGAACGATCCCTACCCACGCCAAGGCCGAAGCCCTGATTGGCTGCTTCGCAGCCAATGGCGTAGCCGCTCTCCTCCCCCTAACACCTCGGTCGCGACCAGTTAGATACGGTGGGATAAAATGCCAACTGGGATTTTCTTGGTCCAAACGGTCGATTTAATTTTGGGAAATCGGTGGGACCTACCAGTTTTTCGGCTCGAAAATAGTGTGGAGGGGAGGAAGGACGAGAGGGGGTGATTTTTGGGGGGTGGAATTCGATTGGGAAGAGGGTGAATTTTAGGTTTTAATATTTCCAGAGTTGTTGCACTTGTGTAGCTTTTCCCATCATTAATATTTACGTTATTTTATTAGTTTTTAATTAATTTATGTACTGTAAAACATTTGAAAGAATATTGAAATTCGCTGAAAAAGGTATGGAAATAAATAAAAGTAGGATGTCAAATCGAAAAAAAAATTTTAATTTTTAAATGTGACAGTAAAAAATGTGAATAAAATCAATTTCAATGAAAATTACGAATACACTGCGCAAAAAAATTAACGCACATTCTGAAAATCTCAATTTTAATGAAAGTTAACTCTACATTGACTTTATAACTTATTTTTTATGTTCTCTCGGGAAGGTTTTGAACGAAACAAGACACATTAAATGCAAGAAGAATTCAGGATTTCACCGAATCTTATGTGAAAGAAGAGAAATGAACAATTTTCAAAATACTGAAATGCTGATATCTAAGTGATTTAATACTTGGTATTTCCACCCCTTGCGTTAATTACAGCTCGGCAACGACGGTTCATACTCAAAATGAGTGATCTTAAAATGTTCTGATCTAATCCTTCCCAGATTTCTCCGAGTTGGATTCCTAAGTCATTAAGAGTAGCTGGATGATTTTCTGAACTTCTCAGCCTTCTATTGAGGTTGTCCCAAACCTGCTCAATCGGATTGAGATCTGGACTTCTTGCTGGCCATTCCATTCGAGAGACTTCATCCTCTTCAAGGTACTCCTGAACGATGCGCGCACGATGGGGTCTGGCATTATCGTCTATAAAAATGAAATTTTCACCAATGTATGGGGCAAATGGCAGTACATGCTCTTCAAGAATGTTCCTTATATACTTATCACCATTCATAGCTCCATTATCAACGACCAGTAGGTCTGTGCGAGCAGTCAAAGATATTCCACCCCATACCATAATCGATCCTCCCCCGAAACCAGTAGTATTCAGGAAATTGCACTGAGCATATCTTTCATGTGGACGTCTGTATACAAGGGAACGTCGATCACAATGGTAGAGGCAGAATCTAGACTCATCTGTGAAGAGAACTCTTTCCCAATTTGCCTCTTCCCAATGGATATGCTCTCTCGCAAAATCCAAACGCGCCCTTCGATGGGCTGGGGTAAGAGCTGGGCCTCTTGCCGCGACACGAGGCCTTGACTCATATTCTCTGAGGCGATTTCTTATTGTCTGAGTGCTAATTTGCACCTCATGAGTTTGCTCAAGCTGATTTTGAAGGAGGCGAGCGGTTGCAAACCGTTGTTGTCTCAACGAAGAAACTCTCAAGTAACGTTCTTGAATGGCAGTTGTTACCCGTGGTCTACCCTGTCCTGGTCTTCGGACATTCATACCTGTCTCCCTGAATCGCTGCAACATTCTGGACACACTTGTATGGGAAACTCCAAACCTTTCTGCAATTCTTGTGTATGTCCACCCTTCTTCTCGCAAAACTACCGCTTGGGCACATTCCTCTTGGGTCAAATTGCGTGTTTCGCGTTGCATAGCGATCGAGTGTAGAAAATCAAACGAAAGAAAAACTATTGATCACTAGAATTGATCGAGAACAACTGATTTTAGAATGGAGCCAATACATTCAAAATCTGATAATATCATCTTTTTTTATTCCTGCTGGGAGAGAACATCTGTATTGAAGAAAAACGTTGAAAGTGGATAACATATGCATGCATAATTCTGATAAAAATAATTATCATTGAGAACACCTTCAGTTGTAGAATAAATTTGAGATTTTCATAATGTGCGTTAATTTTTTTGCGCAGTGTATTACCCGGAGAGGGATCGTTAAACTTCAAAGTTTCCAATGCCGTGCAGTGGCTTGCGGTTCTTGGAAACCTTAGACCACAGAGTCGAAGAGAGTGGAATGATCACTGAGTCCCGTTTCACGCATAATTATACAGGGGATTCTTATAAATATTAAATGGAGGTAGATACTGATGAGGTCGTTTAAGTACTTGAATGATAATTGATAATCGAAATGGAAGTCCCATAAAATGGGTCCGCAAACGCTTCCTTTTGGATATACATGGCGTTGAAGCTAATTTCCAGAAAATTATCAAGGAAAAAAGAAAAATTCCTAGCTTTCCTGACGTCCAACAGAGTCTAAATCACCGAAAATCATCCCCCTCTTCGCTCTAAGTCCGATTCCAAACCCGCCAAGCATAAAAACACGTCAAATACAGTCCGCCAAGTCGTCCAAACAATCCCAACCCACCATCCGGCAACGCCGCCTCGATCCGACGAATCTAAAATTACCCGCAATGCACAGTCCTCGTCCCGTCGCTCAGCACATCGCCAAATTGCACGGCGACCGACCTCGCCCGACTCTCGCCGAAGTCGCATTTATAGATTTTCCGATAGCGAAACGTCGCACGTTGGCGCTGCATGAAACGGCTTCGTGAGTTTCCGACCTGGCCGAACGCGTTCCCCTCTCGCCCCTCTAGAGCCGAACGACCGAGTTGGTGTTTGATGCGTGCAAAGCACGCTAGCGGAAACGGGTTTATATCTCTCGATGTTTAATGCTATTGCGGGCGGCGTTGCCGGATGGTCTTGCGGTAGGTTAAAGGTCCTTGGGGACTGGTGATTGTGGAGTCTGTCTCGTGGGGTCCATTTTGAGATTTGGGACGGATTGAGGTTCGATTGGAGGATTCGATGGGGAGATTGGGATTTTTCGGTTGTTTTTGGGTTTAGAGTTGGATTTTGAAGGAACAGGATGAAGATTGACTCAAGTATTGCACTTTCTCTTAAAGGACCTTGGTTCCTGTCTATTTTTCGAGTAGATTCGATGCCCATAACAAAGTTCTCATTGTCAGTCGCACACCATAGATAACTATGAATCTGTTCTCGTAAATAAAAAGAGTTCTTAAATATTCTGCTCCACAAGAGTTGGGGATATCGTATTCAATCGCTTTTAAAAGTATGCAATCTTCGAGAAAATCGCTGTAAAATCATTCAAAACTCAATAACAACTTGCATCGATCCAATAAAAATCAGTATGAGACATTTCGTCAATCTGGTCGCCTTTTTTCTGAAGGTTCTTTGCATATGCTTCATGAATGGTCTTATTTTGAAATGAAGTCACTTTATCAACGGCTTCGATTTGAAACGAGTTTTGTGAAAATGCCAAGACGTAAATTAACAAACGCTGAGGCTAATAGGGCTATCGGAATGCTACAGGGTGGCCTAACTCAGGTTGTTGTAGCGGAAAGGCTCCAAGTCAGCCAAAGTGTGATATCTCGACTTTGGAATAGGTTCAGGGAGACAGGTTCCGTGTTGGAAAGACCAAGGCTTGGTGGGCGACGAAAAACAACCTGCTCAGGATCGTTTCATCACCGTTTCGGCGAGAAGAAACCCTACATCTACGTGTAGAATGCTACGGATACTCTTCAAAATGCAGATGGGGTCCAAGTTTCCATCCAAACCATCAGACGACGTTTGAGAGAGGTGAATCTAGGTTCTAGACGTCCATTAAGAGGAGTTCCATTAACACGTGACCAGAAGCGTCAAAGACTGGAATGGGCAAGGCAACATATCAATTGGAACGATCAATGGCGTAGTGTCCTTTTCACTGATGAATCCAGATATGGACGATTTTCAGATTCTCGAAGAATATAAGGGTTTGGACAATCCCATGCATAGGTACCCCGTAATCGTCGCTATGTCCAATAAGTCCATCCATTCCGAGGGGGTAGTGTTATGGTATGGACCGGGATATGTTTCAACGGGCGCACAGATCTACACATTTGTCCTGGGAATATGACCGCCTTACACTTTAGGGAGCATGTCATTAACAATGTTGTGTCAAGATTTCACGCTGCTATTGGTGAAACTTTTCAATTTCTAGACGATAACGCTAGACCGCACCGTGCAGCCATAGTTGAGAATGCGCGCGAGGAGCTTGGTATTTCACATTTACCAATACCTCCGCACTCTCCAGATTTGAATTGCATAGAACATGCCCCAAAGAAGATTAGATAATCATCAACCTACCCCAGAATCCTTAAATGATCTGAGAGAGCTTCTGCCCCGTTTATGGAACCAAATTCATCAAGAAATGTTCAACAACCTCGTGTGTAGTATGCAAAGAAGATGTCAAGCTGTTATTGATGCCCGTGGAGGCCATACACTGTATTGATATTCTTAAAATGCTTGAATTCTCTGGGAATAAAATTTCGTTATTTTACTCGATTTTTCTTAACCACCCTGTATACGCTGCAAACCTACAGGCTAAAATTAATTTGCAACTTGAAATCATATTAATATGAATTTTCATCACAAAAATCTTATTTTAATTATATTTCTTTGAATTTGAGTCAATATCCCTAACTCATGTGGAGCAGTTCATTTCATTCCTCGTTCCTTCTATTTCATAAATGTTGATCAGATTTTATAAAGGAAGGACCAAAGATCGTAGGAGTAAAATATGATTTTCCTGTGATTCCCTGAAAACCATATAGGTATGTCATTTTGTACGTATGCTTGTACTCTCCCTAAATCTTCGTAAGTATTCGTGGTAGCATGAAGCACCAACAATTCTGGATGTTCATTGAAACAAAAGCCTAAGCTTCAGTCTGATTCTTGCCGTCAGTTTTTCTTGAACACAAGATCTTGACGTTTCTGAGCATATTCATATTAAACTGCTCACTATAGGTTTATTGAGGGCCACTTGTACCGTATTGGTTCTAATTTTTAGTTAGTTAAGCGTCGATTAATTTATTCAATCCAGGATTAAATATTTGGCTTGCACCAAGGCTGAATGTAACTAGATTAAAGTTAATCCACAAATCTGGTTATTTTTACGTAAATTGGTACTTGTGCCTATCTTCACGTTGTTTATTTTATCCCTTTTTATGCTTTGACAGTTTCTATGTTTAGACATAGATGCATAGAAATACCTGGTGTTGGCACTGATTAGATTTTGTTTAAGACTTTCTTGTCGATCGAAAACGTGATATTTTGTGCAGCTTTTCATTTCTCCCGAAAGGGGTCGCGTTTTTTGTCGTTGCCGCAGTAGCGCCACGACCGATAAATATTGCGGATTTATTCTGGAACTAGTCCAAAATCTGAAATCTAGGATGCCGTTTTGATCTACAAATTTTGGTCACGATTTTTAGTAGGGAGTCGTTACACCAGGTGTTCTATGCATCTATGTTTAGACATTTTTTGATATCGAGCATTTCGCAAATTGAAAGAGTTTGTAATAACGAATTTCTTTGGTAAAAACCGATGCAACATTCATTGCACAAGTTGACATCTTTCTTTGGAATATTCTTCTTCAAATGAAAATATACCAGATGGTTAGAAACCACTTCAGATTTGGATGTAAAATATGATAAACTAATGGATTCTTGTATGGAAATAACTGAGGCAAATAGGGAAGAAATGATCGAAAAGCATGAACAAACCTGATTTTCGATAATAGGGAAACATCTACAAGAAAATATGTGATCTGAATTTTTTTCAATAAACATGCATCTTGGAATTTTGATAATATTTATTCACTTTTATTTCAACACATAGGTGATAACTTTGGGGCCGATTGAATGATACCATTTGTCACTGTAAATTGAAGAATAATTCTGCATAGGTATCAGAAGAACTGAACCTCCAATTTTATTAGACATGTATGAATTTGTTCAGTTCATATTTTACCTCGACCGTTAATATTTAGTTCAATTATTCATTCCTGTGTGTGCTTTTCCTTCCACACCAATTTGATCTTTCATATCTACGCATAGGAAAACCAAAATCCATAATTTCTACTTCAGCCATTATTCTTTTCAATTTGATTTATAATTAAACATCATTTTTGAAACAAGCCTGACTTTTGTCATTCATGAATGTAGGGTTAGAATTCAAAGTTTATCGTTAAACTTCCATTAAATCCTCTCAATTTGGAGGATTATCTTTAAGCGTTAGTTATGGTTGTTAAACTAGGATTACGACACGGTGCAAGATAATCATAGACACTAATCGAGGTTTTGGATTTAATCTACAGTTTTGTCATACGGTGCAAGCGGCCCTCACCAGAACAAACTTCTTCTTCTTCTTCTTTCCCTATGATAGGCAAAATTGCCTAATTATCCTGTTAGAACAAACATACGATGAAAAATATCTCTCGACACAGTCGACACCATACAACTAAGTACGAGTCAACTCCAACTGTATTGGAGTCAAGCTGTACAATCATTTAAAATCAAGTCCTTGAATTATGGGCAATTTAAATATGAGGTGAAAACCCTACTTGTTCAGGGTACCTATTGTGGTATCCAAGAATTTATTAATGTAGTATTTTCTAGCAGCATAGTATTGTTCTTTTTTTCTTTTTCGACTTGTGTTACACATTTGTTAATATCTTTAAGGATGAATAACATTATAATCATTATCTTCCTTCATCACTCAGCTTTTTGGCTATGGCATGGATTTAGGTTCTTCAGAATTATAATTATTATCCGAAAACCGTCCATATCTCGACTCATCTGTAAACAATGCAGACCTCCATTGATAGATCAAATATCAAATTTTCAGATTTCGAATCAAACTTGATTGTAAGAACGTAAAACAATAACTGCTCTTGCGTCCAAACATCATCAAGCTCCTTAAAATGGCCTTCCCATGAACAAAACAACAACATGCCTTTAGGGAGTCTAGCTACGATATCGAGTGTGCCGAGGCCGGAAGTGAGATGGGAAAGAGGAAGACGCACAAACGAAGTTAATTGACTTACAGGGGTTCCTTTGTCGGTTGACGTATCCTGCTGACTTCCACGGTAACGATAGGAATGTGAAAGAGTTGAATAAAATCTGTCCATCTTCCTAGGGCGTGTCCTCAAGGAAATGGGGAATATAAAGTATAAAGGGTTACTCAGCATAAGGATGATGGTGTACTACTTTATACTTGGTGTATATTGGTGATCAGGATATTCATTTCAATCAAGAATATGAATAAGTGTAATAACTAGGTAATATCTTAAGTTGGTATTCAGCTTTTAGTACTTAGTGTAAAGTATGTCTGGAACAGGATATGAGCCATTCAGAGATTCAGATAATATCTGAGTGAACGGCAAAAAGGCAAACGGCAAAAAGGCACCGATTGTGCATGGGCATTCAAAGCCAAAATCTTAATATTGAGTCTGACACTCTGACAATCTATCCCAAACCCTTCAAACTTTGTTAGGAACGCATTTGTGGAATATGGAAATGATGGGGGCAGAAAATTCAAGTTATTTTAGTTTGTATAAAGTGAATGCTGCCTTGAATCACAGGAATGTGAAAGGGCATGAAATATGGACTAAAATCAAACACTTCTCTTTGATAGTTCAAGAGATTCGTCTAGAGATGATTCCAGTGAGAGATCTGATGATTCATCAGATAGGTACTAATCTTAATCCCGAAAAAACCTTACAACAGGTTTTACTCTTAAGAATGGCTGGTAGATTCGAATTTTTCGAAAATTCAAGTTAATAAATTATTGGTAATGGCATGGTTTATGAGTTCCTGTGGGAACCATTGTTGCAACTTCAATAGTAAAAAAAACAAAACACTTCAATGAGAATTGTGATAATTCGACACTCTCACAGGAACTGTTTGGAATTACGAGGACCTATATATTGAAAAATTCTTAGCCTATAGCCTACTATAGAAACAAACAAAATTTCAATGTCAAAATATTTTATTACTCAACATATTCTAGTCTTAATTAATACATTTATTACAGCAAACGTGCAACGTCTCTAGACCTTTCAAAAAAATGTTTCTTCTTGCTCTGCAAACCAGTCCTCCACAGCTTTTATTACCTCCTCGTTGGAAGAAAACTTACGACCTTTTAAACTTTTTTTTTTAGTTGAGGAAAGAGATGATAGTCGGACGGAGACAAATTTGGTGAATAAGGGGGGTGTTCTAGTAATTCTAACCCTAAATCACGAATTTTTAGCATGGCAACATGAGATTTGTGTAGGTACTGGGGCGTTGTCCTGTAAAAACAAAACACCTTTGGATAGCTTTCCGCGTCTTTTCTCTTCAATTTTTTTCCGTAGAGTGGTCAGTAATGTCGAATAGTAATCTCCAGTTATTGTTCTACCCTTATCCAGAAAATCAATCATGATTACTCCATGGCAATCCCAAAAAACTGAAGCAAGAACTTTTCCAGCAGATTTTTGGACACGAAACTTCATAGGTCTTGGAGAACCAGAGTGTCGCCATTCCATCGATTGTTGCTTCGTTTCTGGATCGTAGAAATGTACCCAAGTCTCATCCATAGTAACAATTCGGTTCAAAAAGCCTACATCGTTTTCAAATCGAGCACAGATCGAACGCGATGCTTCTACTCTTGCACGCTTTTGGTCAACACTCAAACATTTGCGGATCCATTTTGCAGAAATTTTTCACATGTCCAAATTAACCTGAACTATATGATGAACGCGTTTGTATGAAATCCTCAGTGCTTCAGATATCCGTTTTAGCCCAATTCGACGGTCTGATAAAATCATGTCATGAACTGCATCGATATTTTCGGGTACTGACACAGAAACTGGCCTTCCCGATCGGTCATCATCTCAATGGAAAATTTATACCTCTTTTGTAGCTTGCAGTCCAATTTTTCACGGTCGCATACGAAGGACATTGATCACCAAGGGTATCAAGCATATCGTCGTAAATGTGCTTACCTCTTAACCCTTCTAAATACAGGTACTTGTTGATGGCTCGGTACTCCAATTTTTCGATTTTTCCAATTTCGGTGGTCATCTTTTTTTTAAATTTATTGTGTAACTCTGGTTTACTTTCTTGACGTCGATCTCTACACTGACACTTCTAATAAGTTATTGTTCGTTGATATGGTATCGCAATATTTTGTTTATGCATGGAACTGGTCCAGGCTAACTAGATATCAATACATCCTCGTAAATGCATAAATAAATTGATACAAATCTCCTGATGGATCCGAACGAATCCCGAACAAAATGAAGACGTCTCCCTATTCCTCCCAAACCCCCACCCTCCCTCATGCTACCCTGTCCTTTTTGGCACCGAAACATGTCATTCCCCCGACTCCCCGCTCCCCAGATTGCCATGGAAGCGAACTACGTCACTGGTTGCGAGAGTCAATATCGACTCGTCTGATAACAGGTCCCCCGAGCCGCCGGCAACGTCGCGCCGATCCGACGTTGCCGGTTCTCGGACTGCTTAGATAAGAGCCCATCCAGAGCCAACTTCGGCGAAGGAGAATCAAATGAGTAAGCGTTTTCTGTGTTATTGAGAGAAAAGAGAGCAGCGCGCGTTGCTTTGTACGGATAATGGTCTCGTTGTTGCGTGTTCGGAAGTAGGCTCTGATGATAGCATAGAGATGAGTTGGACAAAGATGCGGCGTTCTTTTTCTTTCTTAATTGGCTCAATTCGTATTCAATTGGAGCGTGGAATCTTTTCCTTTGGTAGTTTGGTGTATAATACTCTACAGAAGTTTTCATAACAATACGGAATTTGTTTTATAATTTAAATTAAAATTGTTCTGTTTTCGCTTGACTATCGAAAATGACATTTTTCATGTCACTGCGAGAAATTTTCATTAAATACAATTGTACATGAATTATGAATAATAAGTAACTCATTGGCCATATGAAGAATTGATTATTTATTTCACTAAAATGAAAAATATTTTCAATTTCTCACTAATAATCACTTCTTGAAGAGATACAACGATTGTTGAAGAGTAATTTCGTTCAATAACGCTGAAGAAACATGCATTGAATTGAAATAAATCAAGGATGATGTTTTAAGAGCTATAAAAATTGAAAGAAAACACATAAAATTCAGAAGAACGCATGAAATCTTTATTTGCATCGATAGTATAGGTACGGTCCATAATTTTTTGTGAGACGATTTGTGGTTAAATTATAGACCAAACTGAAGATGTTTGACTGTGACACAAAACACGTGCGAGCTGTCAAAATCATTGTTGCCAGAAAGAATATAGTTAAAAATTCACCAGTTATTTTGGAAATAATTAATATACTTCATCAATGTGCAGTACATATACTCCATTCACTTTTATTTAATCACATATGAGGTCATGGTTTCGTTTTCAGGAGTTGGTGCCCCTGATGTAAAGCACAGAACATATGATGAAAAGTCAGTACGCGCACAGAAAATATCGTTAATGACAAAACGACGTTGCCAGTTTCTTTGTTTACGTCAAAGTGAAAGTATCAAAGATATTCCACATTTTGTTAGGTTTACAATATTGTTCGCAGATTTTTGGTATTTAATCGATATTTTCAGGTGAGTTTTTCGTCCAATATCCAAGATTAAGGCATGTTTATTGTTTTTAGCACCAGTTTGGAGCGTGAGGATGATTTTCAAGACCAGGACGAATGTTTACATTTCGAGGTTGAAGGGGTACACAGGAATTTCGTTGAAAAAGCTCTTATTTGGACATAAATGATAAATGATGAATGATGAATGATGAATGATGAATGATGAATGATGAATGATGAATGATGAATGATGAATGATGAATGATGAATGATGAATGATGAATGATGAATGATGAATGATGAATGATGAATGATGAATGATGAATGATGAATGATGAATGATGAATGATGAATGATGAATGATGAATGATGAATGATGAATGATGAATGATGAATGATGAATGATGAATGATGAATGATGAATGATGAATGATGAATGATGAATGATGAATGATGAATGATGAATGATGAATGATGAATGATGAATGATGAATGATGAATGATGAATGATGAATGATGAATGATGAATGATGAATGATGAATGATGAATGATGAATGATGAATGATGAATGATGAATGATGAATGATGAATGATGAATGATGAATGATGAATGATGAATGATGAATGATGAATGATGAATGATGAATGATGAATGATGAATGATGAATGATGAATGATGAATGATGAATGATGAATGATGAATGATGAATGATGAATGATGAATGATGAATGATGAATGATGAATGATGAATGATGAATGATGAATGATGAATGATGAATGATGAATGATGAATGATGAATGATGAATGATGAATGATGAATGATGAATGATGAATGATGAATGATGAATGATGAATGATGAATGATGAATGATGAATGATGAATGATGAATGATGAATGATGAATGATGAATGATGAATGATGAATGATGAATGATGAATGATGAATGATGAATGATGAATGATGAATGATGAATGATGAATGATGAATGATGAATGATGAATGATGAATGATGAATGATGAATGATGAATGATGAATGATGAATGATGAATGATGAATGATGAATGATGAATGATGAATGATGAATGATGAATGATGAATGATGAATGATGAATGATGAATGATGAATGATGAATGATGAATGATGAATGATGAATGATGAATGATGAATGATGAATGATGAATGATGAATGATGAATGATGAATGATGAATGATGAATGATGAATGATGAATGATGAATGATGAATGATGAATGATGAATGATGAATGATGAATGATGAATGATGAATGATGAATGATGAATGATGAATGATGAATGATGAATGATGAATGATGAATGATGAATGATGAATGATGAATGATGAATGATGAATGATGAATGATGAATGATGAATGATGAATGATGAATGATGAATGATGAATGATGAATGATGAATGATGAATGATGAATGATGAATGATGAATGATGAATGATGAATGATGAATGATGAATGATGAATGATGAATGATGAATGATGAATGATGAATGATGAATGATGAATGATGAATGATGAATGATGAATGATGAATGATGAATGATGAATGATGAATGATGAATGATGAATGATGAATGATGAATGATGAATGATGAATGATGAATGATGAATGATGAATGATGAATGATGAATGATGAATGATGAATGATGAATGATGAATGATGAATGATGAATGATGAATGATGAATGATGAATGATGAATGATGAATGATGAATGATGAATGATGAATGATGAATGATGAATGATGAATGATGAATGATGAATGATGAATGATGAATGATGAATGATGAATGATGAATGATGAATGATGAATGATGAATGATGAATGATGAATGATGAATGATGAATGATGAATGATGAATGATGAATGATGAATGATGAATGATGAATGATGAATGATGAATGATGAATGATGAATGATGAATGATGAATGATGAATGATGAATGATGAATGATGAATGATGAATGATGAATGATGAATGATGAATGATGAATGATGAATGATGAATGATGAATGATGAATGATGAATGATGAATGATGAATGATGAATGATGAATGATGAATGATGAATGATGAATGATGAATGATGAATGATGAATGATGAATGATGAATGATGAATGATGAATGATGAATGATGAATGATGAATGATGAATGATGAATGATGAATGATGAATGATGAATGATGAATGATGAATGATGAATGATGAATGATGAATGATGAATGATGAATGATGAATGATGAATGATGAATGATGAATGATGAATGATGAATGATGAATGATGAATGATGAATGATGAATGATGAATGATGAATGATGAATGATGAATGATGAATGATGAATGATGAATGATGAATGATGAATGATGAATGATGAATGATGAATGATGAATGATGAATGATGAATGATGAATGATGAATGATGAATGATGAATGATGAATGATGAATGATGAATGATGAATGATGAATGATGAATGATGAATGATGAATGATGAATGATGAATGATGAATGATGAATGATGAATGATGAATGATGAATGATGAATGATGAATGATGAATGATGAATGATGAATGATGAATGATGAATGATGAATGATGAATGATGAATGATGAATGATGAATGATGAATGATGAATGATGAATGATGAATGATGAATGATGAATGATGAATGATGAATGATGAATGATGAATGATGAATGATGAATGATGAATGATGAATGATGAATGATGAATGATGAATGATGAATGATGAATGATGAATGATGAATGATGAATGATGAATGATGAATGATGAATGATGAATGATGAATGATGAATGATGAATGATGAATGATGAATGATGAATGATGAATGATGAATGATGAATGATGAATGATGAATGATGAATGATGAATGATGAATGATGAATGATGAATGATGAATGATGAATGATGAATGATGAATGATGAATGATGAATGATGAATGATGAATGATGAATGATGAATGATGAATGATGAATGATGAATGATGAATGATAAATGATAAATGATAAATGATAAATGATGAATGATGAATGATAAATGATAAATGATAAATGATAAATGATAAATGATAAATGATAAATGATAAATGATAAATGATAAATGATAAATGATAAATGATAAATCAAAGTAGATGGATCGGATGGAGCCTCGAGAGGTCGATTAGGATAACATTTCTCAGGTTTTCCAAGAAATTTGCCGATATCTGAGCAGATTTGCAAAATCAGGTACCTCACTAATGAGGTGGAACTTAGAACGGATTCTCCTATGAGAAACGCCTTTCAAAGGTCGAGATGGTGAAAAATGTATTCTTTAGATATTGTTTGAACCAACGCAGCCGAGTTTTATATCCCAACATTGCTTTAAGAAAGTTATCAACAAAATAAAATTGACATTATTCTTCATTCTTGTAATTACCCATCAATTCATCTTATATCTTTGGGTTGATTTTTTTTTATGAATTCTTGATTAGAATCAACAATTGATGTCGTCAAGTCTTGAACTTTCAGTTCAAGAGGATAATAAACATTAAATCTTCACAAGCATGCATATGAAAATGATGTGAAAGCAATGCAATTTTCTTCCACGGCGAAAAATAATATGTTTCAACAGTGATATCTTGTACTTTTCATACAAATAACTATAAAAGGAATCCTTTCTATCAATTCATATAAACATTAATTATTTTCGTCCATCACATCTTTTCCAATTCATTCATTTTCCGAATAAATTCACATTCTGAGAAATACGCTAAGAATGTAGAAAGGGCAACATTGTGTTGACTTGGAACATAAAAATATTTTGAAAAACGTCATAACTTCGATACAGGGTGGAATGTGTCAAATTTTCAAGGCCAGAGTTTTGGTTTTATAATTGTGAATGGAGTATAGGTACTTTGTTTAACTTCAAAATTCGTTTATTGAATATAAACCTTGTTAGTTTTCAATTTCAGTGGTGTAAAGAGACTTGATATGTAAATGTTATTATCAAATCAATAACAATGAAATAATAGCATAGAGCATTTTTATATTCATTCGTTAAATTCAAGCTTATTACATTTTTGATATAGAAATTCAGTTTGTTCGTAGTTGAAATACCATTTCATAATTTATACAATAAAAATAAAGGCTTAATAAACGAAAGCTTGATGATGATGTCATATATTTGTAGATAACATTAGTTAATATAAAATACACAACACCAAAATACAATAAATATTAATAAATATGTAAGAAAATGAAAAAGAAGAATAAATTAGGACAGGCATTACAACTATTATATATAAAATGTCACTATATTCACAGCCCCATGATTATAATCATAGAACACAAGCTATAGCATTTAATCGAATATTTTGAAGGATTTGTGGTGAATATCTAGAATATTAGAGAAATTCACAAAACATTCGAAATATTTAAAGAATTTACAAAGCTGTACATAGATTCAGATATTTTCACAAAGAATTACAATTTTGTCACAATATAAATTGATTGTAAATGTACGATATAAAATCAAAATCTGAATGTGATTTCACCTTGTTTCCTACTTGCCTAAAATAACCAATGATTCTCACTGTAAATGCTTTTACAGTTTCATTTACCAATCAATCAGTTCTGTACATGACTGCAAAAAATGAATTCTTATGAGCAATGAGCAGTATGTTTTCTAATTAATCTTTTGCTACTAGTAGCTCGAAAAATTAATCTTTCGAATGAACAGAATCCAAATGTTCTTCGTAATATATTTTGGTATTAGTAGCATAATCACATTTCTTACACCGATATCGCTTCAATTTCAAATGGACACAGTCTACATGTCTCTTGAGTGTCGTTTTCCGTATTGCAGAATAATCACATTGACCACACTCGTATCGTCTCGATTTCAAATGAATAGCATCTATATGGGTTTTTAGAGACGACTTCAGACTTGCAGAATAATCGCAATGATCACACTTGTGTTGTCTTAATTTCAAATGAACTGAATCTATATGGTCTTTTAGAGTCGTTTTCACACTTGCAGAATAATCACATAGACCACAACGGTGTGTTTTCAACTTCAAATGTACGGAATCAATATGTCTTTTAAGATCCATCCGTCGACTAGAGGCGTAGTCACATTTGTGACATTCATATTGCCTCAATTTCGAATGAACCGAATCTATATGGCAGGTTACAGCGTTTTTACGATTTGATGCATAATCACATTTAGGACACTTGTGTTCCTTCAATTTCAAATGAACAGATTCTATATGGATCCTTAGGGTACTTTTGAAACTTGTAGCATAATCACAATTGTTACATTTATATTGGTTCACTTTCAAATGAACAGAATCTATATGAGATTTTAGATGTTGTCTCAAACTTGCGGTATAATGACATTTGGGACACCTGTGTTGCTTCATTTTCAAATGAACAGCGATTACGTGTCTTTTTAGATTTTCTTGATACCCAGAGGCATAAGCACAATTGGGACATTGGAATTGTTTTATTTTCAAATGAATAAGATCCATATGTTTTTCGATATTTGCTTTTTGCTTCGAAGCATAATCACATTGATGACACTTGTAGATTGTCATTTTCAATTGATATTTCATGTCAGCTACTTCGTCATTCACTCTAAAATGAAACAATGAATCAGATTCTTATACATGGTGTCACATTGAAAAGTAAACAAGATACGAAGAGTTTGAAGTAAAAAGTAAGTTAAAATAAAGATAGAGTAAGTAAAAAAACGACGATAGAAATATCTAAGAAGAACAGACAAAATAATTCGATATCTATTGTCAAGAATCACAAAAAGAATAAAGTTAGCAAAGTTAGAAAAGAATATGGTAGGCAGAAAGATAAGCTCGAAAAGAAAAATAACAACCAATGTTGCAAAAATTGTTCAATGAAAATGTACATGAAGTAAATAAGGGATACAGAAATACTCACCTAGCTCTGTTTTCTAAGTTCTCCTTATCAACATGATTGTCATCAATGAAGTATTCTGTATTGCTTACGTCGTCCATGTTTGTGTTTTCGATTATATTTTCATCTACATTGATAAATTTGAGTTTGTTTCATCGAAATAGAATCATCAAGGTAAAGGTTATACAAATTCAGTGGACGATGCTGTTGAGTATCATCAGATTCTTGAATTTTTTGGGAAATATTTATCAAATCATGTACATATGGCTACCTCAGCACAGCTGGTTTTAAGTTTCATAAGAAGAATAAATTGTTGTTTCGTCAGGGGTGACCAAAATCGTGAACTGATCGGAATTTCAACCATTTGTCCAGTTGTTCGCTACCCAAAGCCTCAAACGACCTATGATTATTATTCAGATCGAGTTATTCTTCCATGTCGAATAGAGAGATTTTAAACTTTAAATTGATAGGCGCGATAGTTCAGCTCTATACTTCCTCGTAGCGTTTGAATTATTCCAAATCGTTTGTATTCAAATGAAGGCACTTTCAGAGAAGGTATTATATGCTTCACGTTTTGTAAGAGATAGGAGAGTTCTGTTATTAATACATACAGCTTTTCAATAGAAATAGTCATTTATCTTGATTTTATAGACCGAATTTTGTCTACACGAAACAAAACGAAAAGTTGTCCTTTCTACATAGAGGTCGGAGTAATTACGTATTTATCGAATTGTTTATTTACTTTGGGAAAATAAAGAATTTGAGAGAATCTTAAAAGAATTCGATAATTCCAAAGCCTGGCGAATGTTGACGAAATTATTACTGTAAATATTTCACGTATATACGAGGTATCTAGATTCGTGATTTAGGGTTAGAATTACTAGAACACCCCCCTCATTCGCCAGATTTGGCTCTGTCCGACTATCATCTCTTTCCTCAACTGAAAAAAATTTTTAAAGGTCGTAAATTTTCTTTCAACGAGGAGGTTATAAAAGCTGTGGAGGACTGGTTTGCAGAGCAAGAAGAAACATTTTTTTTGAAAGGTCTAGAGACGTTGCAGGTTGGCTGTAATAAATGTATTCAATTAAGAGGAGAATATGTTGAGTAATAAAATATTTTAACATTGAAATTTTGTTTGGTTCTATAGTAGGTAGGCTAAGAATTTTTCAATATGTCCTCGTATCGGGTAGAGGTGCATTGTACATTTCATTCATAAGAGAGACTTCTATACTTCGGATTAGTTTTCCTACTCCTTATGATCGGCGACCTTAACGAGTACCAACCTGCGTCAGTTTTGAGTAAACTTGATAAACCAAAATCATGGCCAACCGGGATACATTATAAAAGTGAATGGAGTATAATTTTAAATGGCATCAACGTCGAAATCTTCGTGTCTCCGTTCATTTTTGGGATTCCTCTCGAATGCAATGAAATGAAAATGACTGCATACGTCATCCGCTGAGCTACCAGCCAACTACACTGCGCAAAAAAATTAACGCACATTCTGAAAATCTCAATTTTAATGAAAGTTAACTCTACATTGACTTTATAACTTATTTTTTATGTTCTCTCGGGAAGGTTTTGAACGAAACAAGACACATTAAATGGAAGAAAAATTCAGGATTTCACCGAATCTTATGTGAAAGAAGAGGAATGAACAATTCTCAAAATACTGAAATGCTGATAAGTGATTTAATACTTGGTATTTCCACCCCTTACGTTAATTACAGCTCGGCAACGACGGTTCATACTCAAAATGAGTGATATTAAAATGTTCTGATCTAATCCTTCCCAGATTTCTCCGAGTTGGATTCCTAAGTCATTAAGAGTAGCTGGATGATTTTCTGAACTTCTCAGCCTTCTATTGAGGTTGTCCCAAACCTGCTCAATCGGATTGAGATCTGGACTTCTTGATGGCCATTCCATTCGAGAGACTTCAACCTCTTCAAGATACTCCTGAACGATGCGCGCACGATGGGGTCTGGCATTATCGTCGATAAAAATGAAATTTTCACCAATGTATGGCGCAAATGGCACTACATGCTCTTCAAGAATGTTCCGTATATACTTATCAGCATTCATAGCTCCATTATCAACGACCACTAGGTCTGTGCGAGCAGTCAAAGATATTCCACCCCATACCATAATCGATCCTCCCCCGAAACCAGTAGTATACAGGAAATTGCGCTTAGCATATCTTTCATGTGGACGTCTGTATACAAGGGAACGTCGATCACAATGGTAGAGGCAGAATCTACTGAATCTAGACTCATCTATGAAGAGAACTCTTTCCCAATCGGCCTCTTCCCAATGGATATGCTCTCTCGCAAAATCCAAACGCGCCCTTCGATGGGCTGGGGTAAGAGCTTGGCCTCTTGCCGCGACACGAGGCCTTAAATCATATTCTCTGAGGCGATTTCTTATTGTCTGAGTGCTAATTTGCACCTCATGAGTTTGCTCAAGCTGATTTTGAAGGAGGCGAGCGGTTGCAAACCGTTGTCTCAACGAAGAAACTCTCAAGTAACGTTCTTGAATGGCAGTTGTTACCCGTGGTCTACCCTGTCCTGGTCTTCGGATATTCATACCTGTCTCCCTGAATCGCTGCAACATTCTGGACACACTTGTATGGGAAACTCCAAACCTTTCTGCAATTCTTGTGTATGTCCACCCTTCTTCTCGCAAAACTACCGCTTGGGCACATTCCTCTTGTGTCAAATTGCGTGTTTCGCGTTGCATAGCGATCGAGTGTAGAAAATCAAACGAAAGAAAAACTATTGATCACTAGAATTGATCGAGAACAACTGAATTTAGAATGGAGCCAATACATTCAAAATCTGATAATATCATCTTTTTTTATTCCTGCTGGGAGAAAACATCTGTATTGAAGAAAAACGTTGAAAGCGGATAACATATGCATGCATTTTTCTGATAAAAATAATTATCATTGAGAACACCTTCAGTTGTAGAATAAATTTGAGATTTCCATAATGTGCGTTAATTTTTTTGCGCAGTGTAAATTGAATGCGCACAACATCCTCGTCCATATTTAACGTCGAACCTTGAGTTCCCGAGTTCATTGCTCAATGAAATATAGATATAAAATCGAAATTGACCACATAGCGACTAATTCCGACATAATATACCTATCGTCGTCTCCATTTGAAATTCTAATATGTTTACCGCTGAAATAGCCGTTCTAACTCATTGCTTTCGTCCGTTCTATTATATTTATAGTCGGCGTTAGGTTTTATCGGCTGTAATTTTAACGTAATTACCTTTGTTCTGTCGTTGTACGTAAAAATCGTAAAAGTTTGTGAGAACAATGGTCTTGCCGTGGCGCAGTAATCAACAGGAACTTATTGTTATTTGGGTTCGTCATACCTCACTTTCTTTGATAGTGTTGGTAGCTTTACTGGCTAATTGGGAAGGATTAATGAAGGTATAAAATGTCTTTTTATCTTTGTAGTTATTACAGGAATCTGCGCTCGAAGTGTAACCAATTAAAAATGCCGTTGTTTTATTCATTTTGATATTTTTATTTAGTTTTAGTTTTTCAGGGAATATTTGACGCTTTGCGAATGATATTTGATCCCCTTTTTGGCTAAGCACAATTCGAATTGAATTACGAGGATATATTGAAAAATTCTTAGCCTACTATAGAACCAAACAAAATTTCAATGTCAAAATATTTTATTACTCAACATATTCTCCTCTTAATCGAATACATTTATTACAGTGAACCTGCAACGTCTCTAGACCTTTCAAAAAAATGTTTCTTCTTGCTCTGCAAACCAGTCCTCCACAGCTTTTATAACCTCCTAGTTGGAAGAAAATTTACGACTTTTAAACTTTTTTTCAGTTGAGGAAAGAGATGATAGTCGGACGGAGCCAAATCTGGTGAAAAAGGGGGTAATTCTAACTCTAAATCACGAATTTTTTGCATGGCCACGAGATTTGTGTACTGGGGCCTTTTCCTGTAAAAACAAAATACCTTTGGCAAGCTTTCCACGTATTTTCTCTCTAATTTTTTCCCATAGAGTGGTCAGTAATGTCGAATAGTAATCTCCAGTTATTGTTCTATACCCTTATCCAAAAATCAATCATGATTACTTCAATCATGGCAATCCCAAATAACTGAAGCAAGAACTTTTCCAGCAGATTTTTGGGCACGAAACTTTTTAGGTCTTGGAGAACCAGAGTGTCGCAATTCCATCGATTGTTGCTTTGTTTTTGGATCGTAGAAATGTACCCAAGTCTCATCCATAGTAACAATTCGGTTTGAGAAGTCTACATCGTTTTCAAATCGAGCACAGATCGAACGCGATGCTTCTACCCTTGCACGCTTTTGGTCAACATTCAAATATTTGGGGATCCATTTTGCAGAAATTTTTCTCATGTCCATATTGACTTGAACGGTATGATGAACGCGTTCGTATGAAATCTTCAGTGCTTCAGATATCCGTTTTAGCCCAATTCGACGGTCTGATAAAATCGCATCGATATTTTCGGAGACTGACACAGAAACTGGCCTTTCCGATCGGTCATCATCTTCAATGGAAAATTTACCTCTTTTGGAGCTTGCAATCCAAGTTTTCACGGTCGCATACGAAGGACATTTATCACCAAGGGTATTAAGCATATCTTCGTAATTCTGCTTACCTCTTAACCCTTCTAAATAAAGGTACTTGATGATGTCTCGATACTCCAATATTTCGATTTTTACAATTTCGGTGGACATCTTTTTTGTTTAATTCATTGGGTAACTCTGGTTCACTTTTTGACGTCGAACTCTACACTGACACTTCTATTAAGTTATTGTTCGTTGATATGGTATCGCCATATTTTGTTTATGCATGGAACTGATCTAGGCTAACTAGATATCAATACATCCTCGTATTTATTTTGGGTAATAAACCCAAATAGAAATTAAAAAACATTTCAAAATAAAGGGAAATGGACAACTCACCATTGAAACTGATCGCCAAAATCCGATTTACTTGACATTTCGGTGAACATTCACTGTTCCACCAACTTGAGAGAGATGTTTACTCGCTTTTTGATCTGGTAACAGCCTTCCATGTTACTATAAGTTCTATGCAAATTACACAGTAATTGTATACATCGTCATCTGATGGCGATAATATCGAATATAGTATATCTATGAACGATAGACTGGATCTGTTTTCAAATTCGGATTAGTCTTGCTAAAGTTCTTGAGATTTCTTCAGTAGTATTATTTATCTAAATACTTTTTTAGTGAGAACTACATTGAGAATTACATACAATCTCTATTTCCTATTCATCCGCATAAAAGCAGCATCCTTTGAAATCAGGTAACAAAGAAAAGGTCTGATGACGATCTTAGGCGAAGTTCACGCCCCCCTTCAGAGGGGAGGACCCTAAGGGGTCTCCTAATACTCAGGCCCGACTTCAACCATCAATTATGACACTGTTTCGGAATCAAGTATGCAGAATGTGCTGAATGAGAATTTCGATCCAAGAAATTATTGTAGCTTCGTTGTAATCGCTTAATAAAGTTTTTCTATTACTTACCTGGAAAATCATCTATTGAGTTTCCTATTCGAGAATCCAAATGAAAAAATTTGGACAGCCGTCAAAAAATTTGACAGCAGCTGTCAAATAAATCGTCCATAGTCCAGGACCCATTTTTACAGAACCTGCCGCATTGAAAGAACCCCTGTTTTTTGCCAATGATTGCTTTTATAAAATTCACAAAAATGTACGAGTAAAAGACTCACCCTTTATAAGGATTGTCCGCCGACTGCCAGAAATATAAGAAAAAAAAGTGGAAGCTAGCGACGGAATACTTTAACCATTGAATTTATGAGTGTTTTTAGTGTTTAATAAGAATTAAACTTCAATTAAAAAAAAACCTCACAAACTCTTTTATACTCCTAATAATTGTTATCTGTTTTGTGACAGTTGAAGAGGAGGCATGTTTGGGAAGGTAAAAATCAAAGACATGTTAAGAATTTCACATTTTAATCATCGACATCAACATAATACACAAAAAATGAATGAATATTAACGTAATACTTCTTTTCTGTTCATCTATAAGTACATTTCTACAAATTAATAATATACTGGAGCAGTCTCTAGAACACTATATAAGATAGAGAAGAAATCTGTCAATAGAACGATATCTCCTGGAAATAAATTCAAAGTTGAATGAAAAAGAGATGGTTCATTTGAGCAAGATATCAACAAGGTACATCAAAATTCATTCTAATACTCAATGAAGATTCAATTCTTCAGCTTTTCTCCAATAATATACAACCCTCTTCCTATTTTTCCTAAAAACTTTTACAAATTGGTCATAGATCCAAGATATTGCAACTTAATGCCTCAATCAAAAAACACCTTGAAAATCGATCAGTTAAAACTACATAAACTTTATATACAATATAGGTACAATATTGAATCAAATATAAACAAATAAACAACGCTCAACAATCACAATAAATATTTAAAAGAAACCAATAAAAGTCTTCACCGATCAGGAACTTATGTGTTTAAAAAATCAGAGACAAAACATATTGAACAAGTAGAAGAACAAAGAAAAAGACGATAAGAAAACTCAAGAAATCTCTCAATCATGAAATACTCACAATTTTTTTAAATGCCCAAAATCAACGATTCACTAACTAACCAAGTCAGGTTCAAACTTGAATCTCTTGCTTTTCAACGATGTTATTCGTCTTGGTACTCGCAGCACTTGGCACGACGTTAACACTAACACTTTCTTTTTCAGTGGTACTCACACTGATCTGTCGGTTCTGAGTCTGTTTACTGATCAAGAGACTTGGGTTTGGTATGTTTCTGATGTTCAAATTAGGGTTTGGTCTCGGAGAGCGTATGTGGTTAACTCCAGAGATCTTGAATTGGGTCTTGCTAATTTCGGTCAGCTTCGGCAATTTCGGGAGATTTGGTTTCACAGTTGACGAAGTCGATGAAGAGCCCTGGATTGGGGTGGAGGTCAAAGAGTGCAGACTTGGCAGGTTAGGCCTAGGGGATTTTGTGATGATGTTCTGGGCGTGCTGCTGTAGTTTGTTCAAGATTGTATGTTCTGAAGCCACCTTGGACAACATCTGGAGATTGCTGAGATTGGTAGGCTTCTCCGTGGTGGTAACAGAACCCAAGCTTCTATTCGTGATCACCATGCTCAAACCGTTCTTGTTGACTGTGGTAGCTGGTTTAGGAGAGCTTTCCGGGCTTTTATTCGACAGATCTAAGGCCCCGATGTTATCGCAAACGTCTGGCGATTTCGGAATGATGCTGATGCCAGATTTAAGGTTGATACTCTTTCTGATCCTATCCAAGGGTATTGTGGATGGTAGAGGTCGCTTTTGCACAGCTTTCTCTGCAGCTACCCGGTTCGCAACCAGTTGGCTCTTGGAGGTTGGAGGAATCAGAGTTATCTCCAGACTTGGTCTCTTATCCGGCATGTCACCATCGTTTTCAGCTTTTCGTTTAACCCCAGCTTCGATTTTACTCACAGTGAAACCTGGAGGGTACTTATGTAAAAGTTTAGGAGTTGCATCTTCCACTTTTTCAACGATTTTGGAGGGACCAGCCGGGGGAGTACTTATTTTCCTTGGTTCTATAGTAAATGCCGGTTGGGTGTTGATTTTGGCCAAGTTTTGCTTTCGTTTCGCTTCCATGGTATTGATCTTTATTTTCTCAATGTTGTACTTCTCGGTGTATGACTGGAAGGATTTAAGGAACGTTTTTTGTTTTTCGCTTTCAGATACTTCGATCTTGAGCACTGGCAAAGGTTTTTCGCTCACTCCCCACTCTTTCACCACCGGTCTAACCTCTTTACCAAGTTGAACAGTCGGTTTTTTACTGTCTACATTATTAACTAAATTCACCGTAAGAGTCTTCATCTCTTCCTTCTTTTCAATTTTCAAATCGGTCTTATTCGTTGGTTCCGCGAACCTTACTTGTTTCCCCTCACTTTCTTTCTTTTTTTCCAATTCTTTTTCCTTGTTCATCTTCAACTTTTCTTGGATTTTGTCAACGATGGACTGTTTGGTGGGGTTGACGTTATTGGTGGTTACAGTTTGTACAGTTTTATCTTCGCTGTTGATATGTTTGTGTCTGACTTGTCTCATCTGCAGCAGTTTTTCTTTAGTGCTGATTTCGTATGTTTTGTCAGAGTAGGTTTGAGAGTTTCTGTGGTGTTTGTGTTTGTGACTGTTATGTGGGGTTATTTTGACTTTTAGTTTTAAATCTTCTTCCTCGTTTGATGTGATTTCAGCGTGTAGTTTTCTTTTTTTGTGTACGGATTCGTTCTTGGAATGTTTGGACTTCTTTCGTTTTTTACTGACGTAGTATTCACCGTTTCTTTCGTCCAGTTTCTTCTGGAGAGCCCATTCTCTGTCTCTCTTTTCGGCGAATCGTTTTATTTCTTCCTTGTCCGGTTCGACGTATTCATATACGCAGACAGGATCTTTTTCTGGTTCTTTCTCTTTCTCCGGACTCTTAGTTTTGTTCTTTTTGGTGCTTTGTAATTGCAGATTCGCCATCAAAGTTTCTTTGTCGGAACTTTGATCCTCTGTGTCTTCCAGTGGAATCTTCGGAGGTTCCGGCTTTGGGGTAGGAGGTTTTTCTGGTACTTTCTCCGGTAGTTTCTCGATTTTTTCGGGTTTTGGTTTCTCGTCGACTTGAACGATTTGGAGTTGTTTGGTTCCCGAGGTGGAGGTGGTGTTGATTATTCTTATCGGTTTTATCTTCATGGGGCTGAAGATGCGATAGAAGAAACGCATGGGTTTTTCCTGAAACAAAGAGAAAATTGTTGTAGGTGATTCTGGGAAATAGTTGAATAATTGCTACAGACGTAAGTATACAGGGTGAGTCTTTAACTTGTACATAACTGTGGATTCCTCTCATCATTTTTTCTATACGATTTTTCAGAATTTTGTTTGGTTTGGAAGATACAAGGTGTCGAAAATTCATGAAAAAAACGCTTTTCTGTTTATATCTTCGGAACCTTCATTTCGAATGAACTGAATTTTGGTTGAGTTTTAACTCTATTCATGGTGCACATTCCTCAATCGAAACCTATTCAATATCTTTACTAGTATAAAAGTTACAGGGTAGTCGACTCATCAATACACGCTAAAACACCATAAAACCACTTTAAATAGATAAACGTTTCATATTTTCGAAAGAATCAATCATTTAAAGAACTGAAAGTATTCTTATTTTTTTTCAATAAAACGCGTCGTTTTCGAGTTATTTCCAATTTTACCCGTAGAAATTTGACGAAAAAATCATTAATTTCAAGAATAATCTGAATGCGTCTCTGAATTAAATATCATCGAATATTATTCCTTCTCTGTTCTTGAAACGAGTTTACAATGTTGTCACAATATTTATCAACTTTGTCGAGATATTTTAATAATAAAATCCCCCAAATGTGGGAGATAAAATTGAACACCAAGGAAGATTTAACACGCACAGTTTATATTGAAAATTCATAGTTACCGGACCATATTGAAGTTAAATGTCGATGAAATACAAAATTCGGTTATGAATGATGAATCTCGACACAAACTACTTATTAAATTGAAATCAATGAAACGATACCTGATAATCTGTGGCGATGTTTCTATCTAAACAACATCCTGTTGGAATTTTATGAACTCGACACGGTTGAAATTATATTAATTCACTTCACATAATGTTTACAGTTTGTTCCTGGTTTGTCATTGTTTATAGTTGGCCTCCAGATAACCAATAATTCGGTTTTCGCTCTACGCATGCGTGGTAAAATTTGGCGGCAAAGTCGATTTATGATGGAAACGGCAGAATTCATAGATATTTATAACACGGTACACAAATGTATCGTATTTATACTATGTTTCGTAAAAAATCCTTAACCTCAATGAAAATATCAGCAAGCTGACAACATCTTCTCGAACTTTCTGTGCAAAAATTCACAGAATCGATACAAATTAGATTAGGTTAAGTTCTTTAATAATAAATCTGAATGAAAAGTCTTTCTTCATGATACTGTTTGGGAATTTCGAGGAAAATATGAACAAGTTATTAGTGTTTACAAACTAATCTGCAGAAAAATCGAAGGAGGAACTTATTTTGGTGGAATAAATGTGGCTTTTTAGTTGCGGATATAATCCGATGAAACTAACTGTTTTTGTCGAAATTATCGTGTTTGCAACATTTTTATTCCAATGAGGTTAGTACCTGAGTATTCCCTAAATGTTTAAACTCAATTTCTATCGAGAAATATGAACTTTGAATCAATTCCACAGTATCATTTCAGGGACGTCACAATTTTTTTTCAAATGGTTATATCTATTTAACAGAGCCGAATTCGGAAAAATGGAAAATGAAAAAAAGGTTTCTTTTGACCTCAAGAATCTTATGTATGTTAGGTTACCGACCACGCGTACGTTTGTTTTGATTTTGATCCCGGTGGTAAATTGCATTTCTGGTGAAAATACTGAACAGTTTGGTGTTATTTCGGCTCATCCCAATATTTACGGTGGATTTCGTGCCTATACACCAAAGTTTCATAGTGATCTTCCATAATTACTCTGAAATTTGAAATTTTCAAAACATAACCTCTAATTTGAGTTGGAAGTTCGTGTGTGAAAGATCGCTGTTGCTGCTGGCGGAGTTATGTCTGGAATCTGTTCTGAGTGCGGTATGAATTGCTCTTTCAAGGATCCTCCGAAGAACTCAGGCGATAGCTTCGGCTTTCCATGCGACTGGTGCAAGGTGATACGATGTAAAAAGTGTTCAAACCTGGGATCCACCGAAGTAAGAGCTATTTCTGCTTCTAGTCGCTCTATTCCATATATCTGTAAAGCTTGTGCTCCTAAACTGAAAAGAGTCTTCGAAGTTGAAGCTAGAGTACACCTGTTGGAAAAACAGATTCAAGAAGTCCAAACCGAGACCAAAAATTTTGTAATTTTCATGAACACAATGAAGTCTCTCTGTGAGGATATTAAATCCATCAAGCAATCTTTTCAGTGTTCTTTTGATGAACTTAAATCTGAGATTTCTGCGGTTAAAGTAACGGTTACCCAGAATCAAGGTGCTTTTCCAAATGAGGCTCCCGGTATGGATGCAGCGATGGCTGAGATAGATGATAGGACGGAGAGAGCTAACAATGTCATAGTTCACAATGTTTCTGAATCTGGTTCTAGCAGTATCCGGGATAGAATCGATGAGGATAGACAAAAAATGTTGGAACTGCTGGCGTCAGTCAACAGAGAGAGTGCTGGAGTGGAAATGCTGAAGGTGGTGAGATTGGGAAAACAGATGCAAGGAAGGGATCGTCCTCTCAAGTTGATATTTTCTAATAGTAAGATTGCTAAGGATATACTGAGAGAAGTGAATAAGTCCTCGGTAGTACATACATTTAAAGCAAGAAGTGATCTTACCCAAATGCAAAGGAATTACCAGAGGAAAGTCATTGAAGAGCTCAATAAACGGAGGAAAGATGGAGAAGAGAACTTAACATTAAAATTTAGAAATAATGTTCCCTATATTACCAAATCTATGAGGTCTAGTACCCAGGAAAAAAACTTCAACTAACCCCATTACAAGTTTATAGTTTTAATTCAGGTGGTTTGAGAACTAAAATTAAAGATATGAAGAATGCAATTTTGTGTTCCACCTATGATATAGTGATATTTGTGGAGAGCTGGATGTCTGATCACTTTTCGGATGCCGAGTTGGCTGTGCAATCTTTCAATGTATTTCGTTGTGATAGATCAAGTGTTACAAGCAATAAATCTCGTGGAGGTGGTGTATTGATATATGTTAGAGACTTTATTACAACCAGGAAACTTAAGGTAGATTATGATTCTGTTGAACAATTGTTTTTACTATGTAGGGTTGCTGATAGTTACTTCATTATAGGAGGGGTTTATATTCCCCCTAACTCGGGTTCTGAATACTATGAATCGCACTGCCGTTCAGTTGAAGTTCTCAGGCAGCATTATGCAAACTGTGATTTCTATATATTTGGTGATTTTAATGTACCTGAGGCAGTCTGGGTAGACGACAACACTGGAGTGAATGTTGGATGCTCTCTCAGCTCAAATGGTTTAATATTGGGTCAGTTTTATGCCTGCATGAGTTTTTACCAAAGAATATTCATCCCAAATGACAGGAATGTTTATTTAGATCTAGTTTTCACTAATGTAGATAATTTGTTGATATCCGAAGCAGATGACTACTTGTTAGTTAAGTCCCAAAATCATAAGGCTTATGTATTTGCTGTTAATTTGGAGAATGCACAAGTTGATAGTTTGAAGTATGTTGAGTTTTTTTACGACTATAGAAACGGTGATTATTTAGGAATTAATAATTATTTATGTGGGATCGATTGGGATCATGTTTTGAATACAGGTCACATCGATGAGGCTGTCTCTGCATTTTATCATGTAGTGAATATGTCGATAGCCTTATTTGTTCCTCTTAAAAGGTACAAGACCTCTAATTTTCCCAGTTGGTTCTCAGCTGAGTTGAGACATTTAATTCATCAAAAGAAAATTGCCCACAAGTGTTATAAATCAAGTCGAACATTGTTTGATTATGAGGTTTTTTCACGTTTGAGAGGTGAGTGCAAAGCCCTTGCTGAGGTATGTTACCAACAGTATTTGTCGAATTTGGACCAATTATTGTTTTCTGACCCTAGGAGCTTCTGGAGTAGATTCAATGATAAGAGAATGGGGGGTAAAATTCCTAGTACAATGTATCTCAATGATCGGGAATTTGTGGGAGGTGAGGAAATTGCTGGAGGTTTTGCCAAATTTTTTGAGACGGTATATAATGATGGCAGTAATTTTTCTGGTAGTGAAACTTTTCAACAGGCGAGTAATAGTGGGACCATTCCTGGTCCTCGGCTTTCTGTCGAGTTGATTTATGAAAAGATTAGTAAGTTATCTCCTAAGGTTAGCTCAGGTCCAGATGGTGTGCCAAACTATTTTTTGAAAAACTGTGTGTGTACTCTTTCCTACCCTCTGTTCGTTCTGTTCCAGAGATCCATCGACTCAGCGATCTTTCCAAAACAGTGGAAACACAGTTTTGTGGTCCCGATATTTAAGTCTGGGGATATTGGCAGGATAGACAACTATAGAAGTGTGTCGGTACAGTCAGCCATTCCGAAACTTTTGGATAGTCTTGTATATGACCAGCTTTATTTTCATTGCAAGGAACTGTTAATAAATGAACAACATGGTTTTAGTACTGGTAAATCGACTCTGACTAACTTGTTAGTATTTCATGATGACCTACTGAGGTCTCTGGAGGAGGGGCAACAGGTGGATGTTATTTACACGGATTTCTGCAAAGCATTCGACAGGGTTATTATCTCTGTGCTGCTGGTGAAGTTGCAACATTTTGGCTTCTCTAATGGTTTGGTGTCTTGGTTCAAAAGTTTCTTGTGTGATAGGGTTCAACAGGTGCGTGTGGGCGGAGCTAAGTCAGGTCTTATAACTGTACCCTCAGGTGTTCCTCAGGGGGGTCATTGTTCTCCATTGCTATTTCTCATTTTTATGAATGATGTCTCGGGTTGTTTTAAGAACAGCAGTTTTTTGTTATTTGCAGACGATTTGAAAATGTATAGGAAAATTCGTACACGAGAAGACATGATTAGTCTGCAGGATGACTTGGATTTGTTTGACCAGTGGTGTAGTAACAATGGGCTAGCTTTGAATACAAATAAGTGTAATTACATCAGTTTTTTTAAAGGACACAGAAAACTACAGTCTTCTTACTGCATTGGAAGCTCGTATATCAGTTATACAGAGAGTGTGAGGGATCTTGGAGTTTACTTTGATGAGCATTTAAATTTTGGGCAACATATAAGTTCTCTGGTGGTTAAATCTTCTAGGGTTCTCGGTTTTGTTTTGCGCAATTGTAAGGGCTTATCACTTGAAACTTGCAAGAGGGTTTACATGTCACTTGTTGTCTCTTTGTTGGAATATGGTTCTATGATCTGGTCTCCATACTATAAAAATGGTTGCTTGACTCTAGAGAGGGTTCAAAATAAGTTTATCCGTTTTTGTCTCTTCAAACTTGGTGTAAAAATTCCAGATGACCATGTATATGATGAAGCACTCGATATGTTGAATATGAGCAGTCTGAGAGAAAGACGTGTTCGGGGAGACCTACTGTTTGTGTTCAAGCTTTTGAATGGCCTGGTGATTTGTCCCGAGCTTCTTGGTAGTATAGCATTTAATGTTCCGGCACGTTCTTTGAGGGCGAACCGGTTGTTCTATTTGCCCAATCATGCTACTAATTATGCTATGCACTTGCCTATTGAGAGAACATTGAGACTGATTGATTCTAAGGGTATTGAGATTTTGGGAATTTCTTTGTCACAATTTAAAAATATAATTAGGAATAAGCTTTGATTCTTTGTTTGTATAATGTTAGTTTTAGTTTTTGTACTGAATAATTGTTATTTTTGGACTGTGAAAGCCATAGTTGGCCATTGATATTATTGTTATATATATGTATATATATATGTATGTATATGTGTGTATATATGTATATGTATGTATATATATGTGTATATATGTGTATACCTATGTATTTTATGTTTATACCTGGATCTATTTTATAGTAGATAAGTTGGTTGGTATTTTCATAAACAATTAAGTTTGTAATGGGGTTGATCCCGTATATTAAATAAAATTAAATAAAATTAAATTAAATCTTCAGTTAAAATATATGTACAAGTCAAAGACTCACCCTGTATGTTTCGATGGAATCAAAAATTAAATTGTTGGAAGTATTGTTAGGGAGTTTCTTCAAGATTAAAGCTTTCCAGTTGTCAAAAAAATGACAGCTGATGTCAGGAAATTTCGAAAACCTGTAGGTCCATTAGTTGATCAACCAATGTCTCGTCAAATTCTGACTTGTTTCTTGATATGATATAGCTTCAACGTTCGATTCGATTTTATAACCTGAAGAGGGCATTTAGCCGAAACATGTTGTTATGAAGAACAAACAATAAATGAAGCAAGACGAGTGAGGATAAGACTTCTTATTTTACCCTATCTCTCTCTGAAGCCGATAAGTCTTTTTCGAGAGTTGTATCATACAGTCCAAGTCTCAAATTAATCAGTTAATTCCCTCAATTAATAAAGCATACACATCCTTAGCTCCTGGTGTTATTTATTCACGTCGTATGCCATCGAGAACGCATTCCGACCTCCGGAGAGGAACAGATCGATAGAACGTAGTTGCCGCGTATAAACTTCGTCCGAAATCTCTCTCGGCCGCGAGAGAAGCGTCGGAGAGTTCTAATCGTGAAAAATTGGTTTTCCGGTTGGGTTCAAGGCCGTCGTTGGGCTCGACTGCTGATCAATAGCTCGTCGCGATACTAATTGTTCCTTTATTATGCAAATTATGACGGATGGACCTATTCGTTTCCGTTTTACGAACGAAGACGAACGCGGGATCGAAATAAGAACTATTTCTGGAGTCTGTCGCGGTTGAAGAAGACGTATATAATGTATAGGTAATTTCATCATTCTAGGTTTTCAATTTTATCTCCAACATTTATGGGATTTTATTATCACATATCTTTACATCGAATTTAGATTTTAGTCTCGACAAAGTTGATAAACTTTCTGACAACATGGTGTACTTATTTAGAGACCAGAAAAGTAATGAAATTCGATGAGAACGATGAGATTCAATCCAGGGAAGCATCTAGATTATTCTTGAAATTCATGATTATTTCGATGATGTGTCGAAAATACGAACCGTTCATCTTTTTCAAGTGGTTTTAAGGCATTTTCTCGTGGATTATGAGCTGTAATTTTGAATTGAGTGAACATTCAACCAAACTTCAGCTCATTTGAACTAACGGTTCCCTAGAATTATTTCACTTTTGCGATTGCCAACTTGCGTCCGTTTTGAGTAAGAGAACTTGATAAACCTAAACCATGGCCACCTGGGATACTTTATAAAAGTGGATGGAGTATACATACATTTTTCTGTTGTTCAGGTGTTGGAGGAACGCTACAGGACCGTAATGTTGGGAGATCATCTCCCATAGATTTAAAGTGGTTATTTTATCGGAAATTCAAAAAACTCCTGAAGATTCATTGTCATATATACCTGCTCCACAAGAGTAAGGGATATCGTATTCAATCGTTTTTGAAAGTATGTAATCTTCGAGAAAATAGCCTGTAAAATCATTTAAAACTCAATAACAACTTGAATCGATCCAATAAAAATTAGTATGAGACATTTAGTCAATCTGGTCGCCTTTTTTCTGAAGTTTGGTTCTTTGCATATGCTTCATGAATGTTCTTGTTTTGAAATAAAGTCAGTTTATCAACGGCTTCGATTTGAAACGAGTTTTCTGAAGATGCGAAGACGTAAATTAACAAACGCTGAGGCTAATAGGGCTATCGGAATGCTACCGGGTGGCCCAACTCAGGTTGTTGTAGCGGAAAGGCTCCAAGTCAGCCAAAGTGTGATATCTCGACTTTGGAATAGGTCAGGGAGATAGGTTCCGTGTTGGAAAGAACAAGGCTTGGTGGGCGACGAAAAACAACACCTGCTCAGGATCGTTTCATCACCGTTTCGGCGAGAAGAAACCCTACATCTACGTGTAGAATGCTACGGAATACTCTTCAAAATTCAGATGGGATCCAAGTTTCCATCGAAACCATCAGACGACGTTTGAGAAAGGTGAATCTAGGTTCTAGACGTCCATTAAGCGGAGTTCCATTAACACGTGACCATAAGCGTCAAAGACTGGAATGGGCAAATTAACATATCAATTGGAACGATCAATGGCGTAGTGTCCTTTTCACTGATGAATCCAGATATGGACGATTTTCAGATTCTCGAAGAATGAGGGTATGGACAATCCCACGCATACCTACCCTGTAATCGTCGCTATGTCCAAGAAGTCCATCCATTCCGAAGGGGTATTGTTATTGTATGGGCCGGGATATGTTTCAACGGGCGCACAGATCTACACATTTGTCCTGGGAATATGACCGCCTTACACTATAGGGAGCATGTTATTGACAATGTTGTGCCAAATTTTCACGCTGCTATTGGTGAAACTTTTCAATTTCTATACGATAACGCTAGACCGCACCGTGCAGCCATAGTTGAGAATGCGCCCGAGGAGCTTGGTATTCCACATTAATCAATACCTCCGCACTCACCAGATTTGAATTGCATAGAACATGCATGGAATATGCTCCAAAGAAGATTAGATAATCATCAACCTACCCCAGAATCCTTAAATGATCTGAGAGAGCTTCTGCCCCGTTTATGGAACCAAACTCCTCAAGAAATGTTCAACAACCTCGTGTGTAGTATGCAAAGAAGATGTCAAGCTGTTATTAATGCCCGTTGAGGCCATACATTGTATTTGATAGTCTTAAAATGTTCGAATTCTCTGGGAATAAAATGTCGTTATTTTACTCGATTTTTCCTAACCAGCCTGTATACGCTGCAAACCTACAGGCTAAAATTAATTTGCAACTTGAAATCATATTAATATGAATTTTCGTCACAAAAATCTTACTTTGAATACATATATTTTTTTGCAATTTAAATCAATATCCCTAACTCATGTGGAGCAGTTTATTTAAATTAATTTAATGTTTGTGATCGATAGGTTTGGTTCATATATTGTCAATATCAATTGGAAATCTTGACCACGAATGGATAACCCTGTATTGAATCTCAAAAATTTTTCTACGCGAATTGGAAACAAAATTGATTCAAGATATTCGCCTGGTCTCGTCTATCCAAAGTTCGATGCGCACATGGTACAGCATTCCTCGAAGTAAAAATAGGATGGCATTATGGCACCAAAGACCTCTCTTTCACGCCACGTTATCGCTTCTAACTCATCGCCTTCGGGCCTTTGTATGTAAATGGACCGAACAAGAACGCCACTACTGACAAATACGATCTATTGTGATCGGGACCGATAGATTTAAGTGTTGTTCGAGCGAAGAGGTCCCAGGGGTCGAATATCGACGTTCCTGTAATGGAAATTACTGGGATTGTCATAAGAAGGGTTTTCACTCGCCCAAAAAAAGCACGGAAATATACAGGGTGAGTCTTTTACTTGTACATATATTTTAACTGTAGATTCCTCTCATCAAGCGAAACACTTTTGTCCTATACCATTTTTCAAAATTCGGTTTGGTTTGGAAGATACAGGGTGTCGAAAATCCATGAAAAAAACACTTTTCTGTTTATATCTCCGGAACCGTTATTTCGAATGAACTGAATTTTGGTTGAGTTTTTACTCTATTCATGGTGCATATTCCTCAATCGAAACCTATTCAATATCTTTACTAGTATAAAAGTTACAGGGTAGTCGACTCATCAATACACGCTAAAACACCATAAAACCACTTTAAAAAGATAAACAGTTCATATTTTCGAAAGAATCAATCATTTAAGAAACTAAAAGTATCCTTAATTTTTTTCAATAAAACGCGTCGTTTTCGAGTTACATATTTCCAATTTTACCTGGAGAAATTTTACGAAAAAATCATTGATTCCAAGAATAATCTGAATGCGTCTCTGAATTAAATATCATCGAATATTATTCCTTCTCTGGTCTTTAAACGAGTTTACAATGTTGTCACAATATTTATCAACTTTGTCGAGATATTCTAATAATAAAATCCCCCAAATGTGGGAGATAAAATTGAACACCAAGGAGGATTTGACACGCACAGTTTCTATTGAAAATTCATTGTTACCGGTCCATATTGAAGTTAAATGTTGATGAAATACAAAATTCGGATATGAATGATGAATCTCGACACAAACTACTTATCAAATTGAAATTAATGAAACGATACCTGATAATCTGTGGCGATGTTTCTATTTAAATAACATCCTCTTGGAATTTTATAAACTCGACACGGTTGAAATTATATTAATTCACTTCACATAATAATCACATTACAACAATAATTCAATAAATCGCTAGCCGTACGAACAGAAATCCAAATACTTTTATGAGATATTGTCAATCGTGGTTTGACAATGCCAAAAATCGAAGAAGAATAGGCACCGGACGTCGAAGGGGCACAAATGAAGTTCAAGATCGACGTCTAAGACTTATGGTTAGGAGAACAAGGCCATCCTGTAACTTTCCGAACGGTTTACCGCCGGATAAGGTCTTTTGGACAGCATTATCGACCACATCTTGAGTTACCTCTGACGGTTGAGCATCGCCGGCAACGATTACAGTGGTGCAGAGAACGTCAACATTGGAATGTGGAATGTCATCAGGGTTAGGCGACGTCGGAGAGAAAGACGTGAACCTCAGTTTGATGTTAAACAAAACAAAAATTAAATTCAAACAACGCGTTCTGGGTGTTGCAGTTTCTTTGTCAGTTAGTATAATTCGACTCCAGAAAACCGTAAAAACCCATCATTTAACTTTGGATGCCTCACAGAAGGCATCTGACAAACAAACCTACCGATCCTTCGCGACTAGGTCTTCATTACAACCGCAAACAAAACGACAGCGCGCTGTTGTCTCAACTAATTACCAATGTCTTCGCCGCCTAGATAGGACTGGTCGTAAATCGTTGCTGCTGCGGAATGCGTTTTTAAACGGGCGTCCACTTCTTGGCGGTCCCAGAAAGATCTGATAACTTCTGGGAATCTTTGCTTCTTCTTTCAGTGAGATTCTCTTGATTTTTCTTGTTTTTCTTTTCGTTGCTGCGTTTTTTTTTTGTATATTCTGTTAATTTTTATTGTTTCATGTTCTTCTTTCACAAATATGGATAATATTGACGACAAACTCAATGCAACTATTTTTGCCTTTTTTCCTTACTGTTCTGATATTTTTACGCTTGTCTCTGTTCTGCACCTCTATCTAAAGTCAAGCTGTGACATGAGCCAATAAGAATTCTAGGAAAAATCAACATCTTCTCTCAATAAGGGAGGGTCTTTCTGACCATTAGGGAAAACTAAAACGAACGACCTTCGATTTTGAAATAAAAACAATGAATTCACCTTCATTCAATTATCTATATATATAAAAGAAAGATGTTGATTACACCATTTATAACTCGTACTAATATGAGAAAAGTTTCGTTCTTACCACTTCAGATGGCGCTATTCACACATTATGATTGATGATTATTAGTTATTTTTATGGTTTTATTTATTCCAAATAACGTAATCGTGAAGGTAGTATATTTGACATTATCACAATTAAATGGCGATGAATTTGTTTAGGCTTTCGCGGCCATCGATTGATGTCATCTGTTCTTTTTTCGAGCATTTCGGTCGTCGTGGTTTGAAATGGTCGAAAAAAGAACATACGACATCAATTACTGTGTAATTCACATAGGGCTTATAGTACCATGAAAGGCTATTAACAGATCCAGAAGCGGGTGAATATCACAGTGAATTTTTATCGAAATGTCAAGTAAATCTGATTTTGACGATCAGTTCCAATCGTGAGATGTCCATTCTCATCTTTTCTCATAATTTTCAAAATGTTTTTGAATTTCTGTTTGGGTAATGAATATATAGTCCATCCAAGAATTATTGACATCTCGGGCGGCTTTGGAAAATCGAAATTAAGTTGGTAATGCCCGTTCAGTGATATTTTGAGTTGTAGAATTCAGGTTGGTGTTTGAAATAACACTAATATTTTGTTCTGTCATTAATGTTTCGAATAAATGTGGCAAATAATTGAGCAAGTGAAATGAATATCTTTAGAATGAGGCTGTTGAAGAGTGTACAGCTAAGAATTGGAAAGGCTTTCCATAGCACATATAAAAAGAAATAAGAGAAGATTAGTCGAAATATATGGGATGTTGCTGACATAAAAGCTTTCATTATTAACATGATGAGGTCCGCCCAGATGAGGAAATAACAGTTGTGGTTGTTGAAACAACAGTAGGAATATTTACATTTCATATTTTGCACCTTCATTATTCACAAATATTGAGTTACAATGTCATACAAAATTCTTCTTATATTAAATGAATCCAATCGTTAAGTTTTGTTTCTGTCTTGATATCTATTGCAATTTTCCCAATCCATTCAGTTTGCAGGTAATCGTATGTGATAATTGGAAACATTTTCATGTTCAGATTGCCGTACTTTGAAAAAATACCATTTAATTTTCAGGTTATTTCTATATTTTTTATTGCTATGATGAAAGCACAGAAAATTTTTAGTTACTTTTTTGTAACTAGAAATAAAGCTGCGACTAGACTTCCAAGGCTTGCTCTGATGTCAATAATTCTTGGATGGACTATATTTGCGGAAATAACTGAATCCAAAATTGCCATTATTAGTAATTGTCATATTATGACATATTATTTTTGTGTATCTGTTCTGTGTGACAGCTCATATCCATGGAAACATTTGACAGTTCAAAAATCAGAGAACCAAGCCGTTGATCTCCGATCACCGGTTATTACGATAAGTAAAATCCACCGTAAGTATCATTTAGGCGGAACAAAGTTCGCCGGGCCAGCTAGTTCAATATATATTTTGATGAATCTTACCCAAAGTAGAAGGTTTTTCAATAAGAGGTGTTATTTTGACATTTTTATAGATGCATGATCGGATGTTTACTTCATTTTAAAGAGGAAAGTATGCCGCTAATAATGGAAAACAACATCAGCCAAATGACCACCACCTCCTTTTTAACACCCTAAGAGATTGCCAGGATCGTACTCGAAACGGACTGTAGATGGTACTGGATAGAAATGATTCAATAATTTGAGTCAGCAATTCCCACATTAGAACTTTTTTCCTCAGAAACTCTAGTGCAAAATTTCTGTTATGATTTGCAACTGCCATAAACATTTTATATCCGACGTACCCTATTTTTTTCATTTTGTTTTGTTTTTATATTATTAGATATCTACTTAATAATTTCTTTTTCGGATGCTCGAGATTGCGGCAAGGTAATTCCAGGAAACACAAGAGTTTCAGAGATTTGGGTCGGAATCTTGCAAGATTCCGACAAAGTAATTCTGGAAAACACCAGATTTGGGTCCTTTTTCCTAATGGGTGAAAGCCATCTTGATTTGCATAAATATCGAAGTTTTCAATTGACAAGACTCGTAAAAGATCTCTGTTCAAATTTATAATGATCCGTTACTTGTAGGTAATATACGAAATATATTTAGTTTCGGTCCAAAATTTTATCTTATTTTGTACGAAACTCTTTGTCGGCTGCTCAAGATTCCGACAATGTAATTCCGGGAAACACCAGATTTGGGTCATTTCCCTTAGTGGGTTGAAGCCATCTTGATTTGCATAAATATCGAAGTTTTCAATTGACAAGACTAGTTAAAATACGTAGAGCTACTGTGAAGGTCTAGCTGTTCAAAGTGTTTATAGATTTTGATGTGAAAAGTGTATTGTGTTGGAAAATCTTTTGACAAAGTGTATATAGTGTTTATAGAACAATGTCGAATTCGGAAACGGATACTGGATCTGAGGGTGATATGTGGGGACCACCACGAAAAAGGTCCAAAAGGTAGCCTTCTCTGCTGAAGAGAAAGAGATAATTTTGAACATTTCTTGAGAGGAATTGGAAGAACATCCTGATTTATCGAAAAGAGACTCAGTAGGAATTGTTTCAAAATCCCCAGGGGTGAGTGATTCAGCTGTATTCAGAATTGTCAGAGAATATAAAGAGAATAAAACATTGACGCCACCTAAGAGGAAAGCTCAGTCGTTAAAAATAATCGATTCGGTTGACGATTTCGATATGAACCTTATCAGAAGAATTGTCCACGGTTTTTTTCCGCAATGGAATACCAACGACTTCTAAAGTACTAGAAATCGTGAATGATGACGACAGTTTGCCAAATTTCAAAAAAACAACGTTCTATAAATTATTGAAAAAAATGGAATTAAAGTTCAAAAACGTGGTCGTAATAGTCTACTGATAGATAGGGATGAAATAATTTTGTGGAGAAGAGATTATTTGAAGAAAATCCGCTCATTAAGGGAACAAGGCAGAAAAATTTATTACCTGGACGAGACCTGGATAAATGAACTGAACGATTGTGTGAAATCTCCTCGATTCTACTATGGACGGAAAGTACCTTTATGAAGGCCCTCCTACCGCTGCGCCAAACATGTTGTTATTGCTCCATCTTACATTTGAACAAAGTATAGCTTGTTCGGACTGTTCGGATCGACGTAAATCATATTAGCGATCTTTCGAATGGCCCAATCGCAACAAACGCAAAGATGGAATCGCGGCTTAACGCTAGGCCGCGAATCGGTCTAGACAGCTCCATCACTTCCGATTCGGATCGACGTGGAAACCAGCTCGATAACCATATCGGATCGAGCGCAGAACCGGTGTACGCCTGAAAAAAGCAAAAATGCATGCCCATACGCGGCTCGTAAGTGGCACAGCGATCTAAATGTTCGCGGCGATTAGAAAAAACGCACGGACGGACGCATAGGTGTTCGGGATCGGAGAAAACCGCCGCGTTATGCCCGATCCGCGTCTAAAAATAGTCCGTAAGACCGCCTGTTAAAGGTCATATCCGACCGTTCGAGAAGCGTTAATTGTCATAACAGCCTCATTTACATTTCTATGGCCGGTCGATCGGTTGACATATGCGCCTCTTTAACTACCGGGCAGGTACGTGCCGAGAATGCGAGAATGCCGCGAGCGAGACTACTGAAATCACGTAAAACGCCTTTACTTATACTGCTCCACAAGAGTTAGGGATGTCGTATTCAATCGTTTTTAAAAGTATTTAATCTTCGAGAAAGTCGCTGAAAAATCATTTGAAACTAAATAACAATTGGATCGATCCAATAAAAATCAGTATGAGACATTTCGTTAATCTGGTCGCCCTTTTTCTGAAGTTTGGTTCTTTGCATGCTTCATGAATGTTCTCATTTTGAAATGAAGTCAGTTTATCAACGGCTTCGATTTAAAACGAGTTTTCTGAAAATGCCAAGACGTAAATTAACAAACGCTGAGGCTAATAGGGCTATCGGAATGCTACAGGGTGGCCTAAATCAGGCTGTTGTAGCGGAAAGGCTTCAAGTCAGCCAAAGTGTGATATCTCGACTTTGGAATAGGTTCAGGGAGACTGGTTCCGTGTTGGAAAGACCAAGGATTGGTGGGCGACGAAAAACAACACCTTCTCAGGATCGTTTCATCGCCGTTTCGGCGGGAAGAAACCCTACATCTACGTGTAGAACGCTACGGAATACTCTTCAAAATGCAGATGGGGTCCAAGTTTCCATCGAAACGATCAGACGACGTTCGAGAGAGGTGAATCTAGGTTCTAGACGTCCATTAAGAGGAGTTCCATTAACACGTGACCATAAGCGTCAAAGACTGGAATGGGCAAGGCAACATATCAATTGGAACGATCAATGGCGTAGTGTCCTTTTCACTGATGAATCCAGATATGGACGGTTTTCAGATTCTCGAAGAATAAGGGTATGTACAATCCAACGCATACCCCGTAATCGTCGCTATGTCCAAGAAGTCCATCCATTCCGAGGGGGTAGTGTTATGGTATGGGCCGGGAAATGTTTCAACGGGCGCACAGATCTACACATTTATCCTGGGAATAAGACCGCCTTACACTATAGAGAGCATGTCATTAACAATGTTGTGCCAAATTTTCACGCTGCTATTGGTGAAACTTTTTAATTTCTAGACGATAACGCTAGACCGCACCGTGCAGCCATTGTTGAGAATGCGAGCGAGGCGCTTGGAATTCCACATTTACCAATACCTCCGCACTCACCAGATTTGAATTGCATAGAACATGCATGGAATATGCTCCAAAGAAGATTAGATAATCATCAACCTACCCCAGAATCCTTACATGATCTTAGAGAGCTTCTGCCCCGATTATGGAACCAAATTCCTCAAGAAATGTTCAACAACCTCGTGTGTAGTATGCAAAGAAGATGTCAAGTTGTTTTTTGATGCCCGCGGAGGCCATACATTGTATTGATAGTCTTAAAATGCTTGAATTCTCTGGGAATAACATTTCGTTATTTTACTCGATTTTTCTTAACCACCCTGTAAACGCTGCAGACCTACAGGCTAAAATCAATTTGCAACTTGAAATCATATTCATATGAATTTTCATCACAAAAATCTTATTTTAACGATATTTTTTTTTCAATTTAAGTCAATATCCCTAACTCATGTGGAGCAGTTTAATTTCGCGCTCTTTAATATTACCCACTTTTCCTCCTCATATAAAGTGAACAACTCTATTATTCGTCGTTTGGAATAAAGGCCGTTAAAAACGATTCAATCGAGCTGTAAAACAATGAGGAGGCCAAACAAATCAAACGTTATAGAGCACGTATTAAGATAGGAAAACACAAAAGCGCAGATAAGAAGAGGGCAATAAAACGTCTATAAATAGTAGCAAATAAGCACTTGGCGAGTTTCCTGTAGTAGGTCTACCTAGAAAACAAGGAACTCCGCATTTTGGATATTAATTATTCATGTGTAGGATATAATTTGGAGAAGTGTGAGTTTAACAAAGTCAGAAGATGAAATCTCAGCTTACCTTTTTCCATTTGAAGGTATAGGCAACGTCTGTAAGAGTGAAATAGTCCGGCAAGACTTCTCCTTTATAAATTATGTCCACCTGTAATGAAGAAGAAGAAAATTTAATCAAGATCAAACTTAAAAGTAGCAAAGAGAACAAAACTATGATCGAAAATTACTGAGAAATCATGAATGAAACAAACTTAGGTTATCTCCTTCAAGAGTGTTGAAACGGTGAGATGTTTCTCTCAGTTTGATTGCTAAGGTTTCGATTTTGAAAGGAAAGCACTTACTCTGTGATTGAGGGTGAGTCCATACTTCATCCTCACGAATTTCTGCAAGAGCAGCATGTTGACAGCTGCAGGACACTTCAGGTACCTCTTCCCTACCACCTCGTTCATCTCACCGCAGTCTGCGTCTTTAGTATCACCATCTTTGTTATCACTCACACCCACACTATCACCGTTTTGTTTAGTTGTAACTAGTTCCTTCTTTTCACTATTTACACTCGTATTGTCTTTATCACTCTTTTCTTCACTTTTATTGTCGCTTACTGCACTTGGTTCACTATTTACAATCGTGTTTTTAACTGTGTCTTTTTCACTGTCGATCGGGGTGTCGTCCAGATGTGACTGGTAGTACTCCATGGACAAGGAGATCATGTCGTCGGAACTGAAGAAGGGTGGTTTATCCCCAGCGTTGGAAGATACCTGAAACACATCGTTTTCTCTAGGTTCTTTTCCGCACGACTCGTTTTTCTTTTCTGCAGCTTCAGAAAGCGAAAAACTCACCATGTCTTCTTCGTCCTTCAGATTATCCCTCTCCTTGTCTATCACGCTGTCGTCGCTGCAAGAACTGCTAGCTCTGACTCCAGTACTCCTGTAGAAATCTTCCCTAGTCTGTTTCTCTCGCGAGTATAAGTTAGGTACCAGTTTGTACACTAAAGACTGGATTACCGGATCTGACCTGTTGGTAGAGTTGAGTTTAGCGATGTGTTAGATCGGGAATTTGGTAGTGACTTACCTGAAGCATACTTGATTCTTCTTCTTGTATATTATGTTGCAGTTTGGACAAGCTGTCCTGCAGTTGTCGAAATACTTTATAATGCAACCTCGGCAAACTGGAAGAGAAAGATTGAGAAACTTAGTGGATTCATAGCTCGATAATACAGGGCGTTCTAATAGCTCTTTGACAAACTGTGGCAGAAGATAACTGTGCTGATTCTAATCATTTTTTACTTTGAATACAAAAGGATTAATAGTATATAACATTACTAGAAAGGTAAGAGGGTTTTTACTGGCGAATGGAGGATATTACCTCCTTGAGCCAGTAAAACCTGTTACCTTGCGTGTATTGTTTTATATTTTATTTGTTTCTCATTTGTAAAAAGGTTAGATAAATTCCAAAAAAATCTCAATAATTTGTCGCAAATGTCGTAAGCTATGGAAGCGTTGCCATGAACATGTCTGTTTATTTTTCTTTACAGGTCATGGACGTTGTAATAGTATGCTCTTCAAATGGAATGCCATTGATAGCCCGAGATGTGAGTGTGGGCATGAAGAGCAAACTATTGACCATTTGGTCAATAATTGTCCAATATATAAATTTTCAGATGGTTTCAACTCTATTCATTCAGCATCTGATTCATTTTTGAGATGGGTTGGTACCTTCAAAACAATTTGATTATATTAGTGGATTTTGCTTTTCCTTTTTTCTCCCTTTGGTTTTTGTTTCAGATTATTTAAAAATGCTTTGTCAACCCCTTTGAAGAAATGAAGAAGGATTTACATTCGAAGAAGATGCCCTCCAATATGAATATTTGTACACAAATCCAATATCCCTACACTTATACGGGGAGACAGAGTTTTTGCTGAGGTTTTTATCTGTGCTCTTGCATCATACGCAGAACTGTATGGTGCCCCGTTCGACATCCCTCTGCTAATACTGAGATTAGGAGCGGGGAATGGATCAATATGTTTGTTTGAATGATCTGTTCCTTGTTGCCTTTTCGAGACACATGCCATATTTGGAATCAAATCTGTACAGCTCCATTTCATAAGAATATATATATATATTTACATTTCTTTTGGCGAAAGCGAAGATGAATGTACCAAAAGAAATTATTGAGGCAGCCAGCAGTGTAGCTTCAAGTTTATTACCTGCAAAATCAGCTTCAAGTTACGAGCGAGAATACGACGACTTCAAAAAGTGGCAAAACAAAAATAGTGTGAGTGGGGTAACTGAAGATGTTTTGTTGGTCTACTTGAATCAACTATCAGCTAGATTCAGCCCTAATACTTTATGGGCAAAATGGTCTATGCTGAAAAGCTGCTTGGATATGAAAGAAAATGCCCCTGTTCGCAGGTTTGTTTTCCTTAAAAAATTTATTGAAAAATATGACGTTTAGTTGTCATTTGCAGATTTCAAAAGGTAATAGCGTTTCTTAAGCGAAAAATGAGCGTTATACGCCAAAAAAAGCCAAGTTATTAAGTAAAGAAGAGGCTGAACTATTTCTTTTACATGCTCCTGATGACCAATGGTTGCTGGCGAAAATTGTAACAATATTTGGGATTTTTGGATGTTGTCGATGTGACGAAATTCTCTCCTTAAACATGAATGATGTAGAAGATATGGGAAAATACGTTATTGTGACATTGCGGCAAACAAAAAAATTTAACAACAAGAAGATTCACCATAACCGATGATGGCTGCAGCTTCAAGCCCTGCATGTTATACAGAAAATATGTAAATCTTCAGCCGCCTGGAACAGAAAGCCTAAGATTTTTTTTTTGACATACCGACATGGAAAGTGCATTTCCCTTAATGCTGGCCAGCACACTATTGGTGGTGTCCCAAAGCAAATAGCGAAATATTTAGGTTTAAAAGACCCAGAGTTATACACCTTCCACTCTTTTCGCAGAACTGGAGCCACTATGGTTGCGGATTCGGGTGGAGATATTTTAGCACTAAAGCGTGCAGAAGGGTGGAAGAGCACCGAAATTGCGATGAGTTATGTCGATGATTCGGTCAACAACAAAAATCGAAATGTCTAGCAAATTATTTGGTAGTAAGGAGAGTACAAATGTTCTGCAGTCCTCGAGTTCAGCAGTTTCTGAGTCAACAGATGGTTCATCATCATCAGTATCAACTCTTTCATCATCAAAAATCTGTGTTACTGGAAATAACAATTGTACCATGATTTTCAACATATATGACGTTAAAACAAAATTTTCTAATGTGAACTTTTAAAAATTTTGCAAGTTAACTGTCAGTTTTACAAGTTAGTCTCTTGATAAAATAAACTTTCTTGATTAATATTGTGTTTTTGGAAACTGACGTTTACAAATGAGAAACAAATAAAAAAATAACGCTCTTCAATGCCAATTCTTGTTTTTTTGGTCTAACCATTGGAAATTGACGAGATTCTTGAAAAAAACCACAAGGTATACTCACAGACATGTAGACAATCGGCCAAGACAGTGGCGTCGATCAGGTACCCTTCACAAAGCGTACAAGTCAACATCGGGTTCACGTCCTTCACAGCTACTTTCCTTTTGCTCCTCATCTTGTCGAATTTATACGGCATTCTTCAATCTGCAACAACAAAAAAATGATCAAAAAACAATTCCTCACGCACGAAAACAAGAACGTAAAACCACCCTACGGTTGCTCGATGAAGTCGCCACCCTGATACGAAGTCGGCCACGTGTTCTGGCAAAAAATACGGGTTGCGCGTAAAGCCCTCTCTCCACTTGGTTCTCGGATGTCCATACGATTACCACGGGGGTCAGACGATGAGGAAGTGGGCGGATAAAAGAGGGGGAGGGGCTCCGGTCTTGGTCCCGATATGAACCCAACTCTTCGCTTTGTCCACCGGGTCGAGCGTGGCTACCTTGGTTCGTAATGTGTTAATGTATCATTAGGCTTTAGCGGGGACCGATGGGACGATTGTGGTTCGATGGGTGTACGGCCAATGGTTGATTGATAGTTTCGAGAAGTTTGTCGTAGAATTCTTCTATGGTAATATTCGGATTTCGACTCGAAAATATTGGACGTGGAGGACTTAGCTTTATCAAAAGATGACTAATCTATATGGCCATTTATCGGTAAAATAATATTCCTACTATCCCTAGCGTAATTCCAAAAACCTTCAATTGTAGTATTCAAATTTTCACTCGAAAATATTCAATTTCAGGACTGGGCTTGAGTGAATGATCAATAATGTTAGGAGTACTCTTAACATCCTTGAAAACAAATTCCCATTAGGTCAAGAAGTTTTACCCTGTAACATATCTGAATTTCCTACCCTGCATAAAATGCACCGTTGCCAGACTCCATGGCTTCCAACTTTGCAACGTCTATTGTCGAAACGTGGAACTACGTTGAATGAACTTATTTGATATTATTTTATAATTCTATGAATGATGAATATTAGTACGACTTCAATCAATACTTTAGGCAATTCGCATCTTTATAAATAGGAGATTTTAATCATATCGAAGATACACCATGAAGTAAACTTGTTCTTCTGTGACCATCGAAGAAATACGATTCTGTGGAAGTAAAACTAACCTCCGAAACGACAACGAATGGAAGGGCCTCTTTTACTTTTCACTTTCATTCTGGTTCACAATAGTGTTCTTTTGAAATGGAGTTCCTCTTCTAGGAATCCGCCATTTTGGTATATTTTAAAGACGCTTCTTTGTTATCTGGTATGTACACGATCTCCATTTAAATAACTGTTTCATTTCACAGGATTTAATCTCATGTAAGCTTGTTCTATTTTATTATTGCATTTCTATTGAATAATGTGGAACTCTGTTCTACTACTAAACCATTTGGAATATTCTTATACTGTTCGTAAGGATTACTGCACATTTAACTATTCACTCGACATTATGGTTTAGGCATTTGGAGTTGTTGCTTTTAGGATAATATTTTACGTACAAATATCACTGGTTTGGAGGCCTAGGGTAAACTGTTTATATCGCCTGTGCTAAGAAAAACATCCCCTACAACAGTGGCCAGTGAAACTTCCTCTGAGAGTTCTTTTGACGAACGTCCTCAGTAAACCAAGCCTCGCCTTCGGGCCCTTGGCGTATCCGATAAGCAAGGAAAGCTTTGAAGGTGCCATCGTTCATCAGTTAACAGGAAATATAAAGAGTTTATCGTCACTTCCAAACCAACGCCACTGCTATGATCTCACACATAACACTTAGAAGGAAGGATTCTCACACTAGGAACTACAAGGATACTGTTTATAAATTTCATTAATAATCAGGTGACACACTCTATATGCCTATAACCTTTGGATAACTTTGGATGTATTGGATTCTGCTTTTTATCACAATTGTGCCAGTAATAACCTTACCGGAATATAGGAAGCCCCATATTGTACATATCACCAGTGCTCGTCTTATTAATAATTGTTCTATGGATTGTAAACATATCATCTGTAATGCTAGAAGGTTTTTGCTTTGAGTTTCAATTGATTCTCGTTCGTTTTTCCTTCATATAGCTATGGTTCTTCGAACTATGGTGCTGGACGATTAAAGGCTCTTGTTCCATCTTTATGTCCAATCTTGTGTATTATTTATCTATTTTACCTCATTATTTCCCATCCTATATTTCACTAATCTGAGTTATTACGAATCTGAATTACTACGACATAACATAGAGTGCTACCAATCTAGACGATCACGAGCCAAAAATATAAGTATAAAACCCCCTTTAACGTTATTCTACCCTCAGCTCTTCAGAGCAGGGTTGCCCCTTTTCTCTTTTTCATAATGTTCCTAGGATTTACAAACTTGGAATGTTACAACCCAAAACGCAGTTTTTGTTTTATTCAACTTTTAACACGAAATTATTCTACAGGGAGGTCGTAACTTTATTGAATGATGAATAATCCATAAAAGAAATAAGGTTCATTGCTATCGGAGAAACCTGAATACTCAAGCAAATTTATTGAAAGTTCTGATATTGCAGGGTTCAAATATTCATTCGAAAATATCTGATTTGAGGGAATGGGCTTGAATGAATGATGAATTTATAGCATATCTGTTGTTTTTCTTTCAGAGTGATAGAACTTCAAATTGAACAAAAGCACTTTTAAATTAAGATTGGAGCCAATTTTTTTTATTTGAAAGATAATTCTTTGACATTTATGTTTTGAAAATGACAGAAATTCATGTATTTGCATGCATATCATAGTCATTTCAGACACGTACTAGACCAGTTTATTCTCCATGGCTATATCTTTTCAACAAAGCAGGATTTCTTAAATTGGAAAAAGAAAGTTTAGTTTTGACCTCAAGAATCTACTGTTGAAATGAACAAGTCTAAGAATTGCTCGTTATATAATAGTTCCAATGATGAAAACTCACTGGTTTACTCATAAAATGCACCTTATATTGTTCATTTCTATTATTCCCCAAGAATTTGTAGGTGTATTCATCATATCAGACCTTCAAACACAGTTACAAAACAAGAAATACAAAGCAGCAAACATCCCACAATGCACCAAAGCTAATGGGGCGGTCGACTTCCATTAAGGGGCAGTATCACCTTTTGAATCGTGGTAAATCTCCATTCAAAAGTGGTCTCTTTATTTCACGAGTAAGTACCCTAATTTACGACGTAGAGACTTGATTTTTTTTTAATTGAAGTTGAAGAACCCGAAGTCCCGATGTCGAATAGTTTTCTTTTTTCGATTTAATTAGTTTTTCAATTAAAAAACCAGGGTAATCGTTAGATCTGGGGTTATTGAATATGTTTTTCGTTTTTCACGAGTACAAGCTATATTTTTGAACTAATCATCATAAAAATTTTTGTAGTTTATAGAAGGTTAAATTGGCGAGGGCAAATAGTTGCGATTTTTTCGATTTAATTAGTTTTTCAATTAAAAAACAGGTGAAACTTCAGCGTTTTGGAAACTACACTTCCTGATTTTTTTCCGACGGTTTTTCATCATTTATTGGAAAAAATCGCAACTATTTGCCCTCGGCAATTTAATCTTCTATAACCTACAAAAATTTTCATGATGATTATTTCAAAAATATAGCTTGTACTCATGAAAAACGAAAAACATATTCAATAACCCCAGATCTAACGATTACCCTGGTTTTTTTAATTGAAAAACTAATTAAATCGAAAAAAAGAAAACTATTTGCCCTCGGGACGTTCTTCAACTTCAATTTAAAAAAAAAATCAAGTCTCTACGTCGTAAATTAGGGTACTTACATCGTGGAATGGAGATTTACCACGATTCAAAAAGCTTGAAGACCCTGATGGCATAGCCTTGGGCTGAACGGATATCGCTTCCTCTCGCACCCGCCGCGTTGCCACATCTACGCCCCGTAGAGGCGGCAACGCCGCCCTAAAATTTCGGCTTCAACTAACTCTCCACCGACGTTGGAGCAGTGACCTTAGGCCAACCCCTAAACGCGTGGTGTCGAAGGGTTCGCTACCAGGAGAATAGGAGTGGGGAGGAGATGGGTGGTCCTTCGTGCCGAACGGCCGGGCATGGCCCTCTTCGAAAATTAACCGGTTGTACGTTTCGCCGGGTCCCTCTCGGACTCTCTTTCGGATGCAGTTTTGGGACGATTTCGAGATCAGGGTGCTTAGGTGTGAAAGGGGGGTGATTATCGAGATTGGTTTGACGAGGTGGCGCGGATTTTGGGGTGGTTTTTAGGGGTGAGTTGTTTTCGTGAGGGTGGCGAGGTGGATATACCTCTTGCGTTTGATGGTTTTCTGTGATGTTGAAACGTGGAAGGATTGAAGGGGTTGAAAAGGTATTATCGTAATTTTCATTTGTCCCTGCCTGCAATACATTAGAATAGCATTAACGTCGTACCTATGTGTTTATATTGAAGTATATTAGTCATGAACTGTTCAAGTAGACACCGAAAAAACATTGCGTAGTACACGTCCAAATTGTATACTGCTCCACAAGAGTTAGGGATATCGTATTCAATCGTTATTAAAAATATGAAATCTTCGAGAAAATCGCTGTAAAATCATTTAAAACTAAATAACAACTTGAATCGATCCAATAAAAATCAGTATGAGACATTTCGTCAATCTGGTCGCCTTTTTTCTGAAGTTTGGTTCTTTGCATATGCTTCATGAATGTTCTTATTTTTAAATGAAGTCAGTTTATCAACGGCTTCGATTTGGAACGAGTTTTCCGAAAATGCCAAGACGTAAATTAACAAACGCTGAGGCTAATAGGGCTATCGGAATGCTACAGGGTGGCATAACTCAGGTTGTTGTAGCGAAAAGTGTGATATCTCGACTTTGGAATAGGTTCAGGGAAACAGGTTCCGTGTTGGAAAGACCAAGGCTTGGTGGGCGACGAAAAACAACACCTGCTCAGGATCGTTTCATCACCGTTTCGGCGAGAAGAAAACCTACATCTACGTGTAGAATGCTACGGAATACTCTTCAAGATGCAGATAGGGTCCAAGTTTCCATCGAAACCATCAGACGACGTTTGAGAGAGGTGAATCTAGGTTCAAGACGTCCATTAAGAGGAGTTCCATTGACACGTGACCATAAGCGTCAAGGACTGGAATGGGCAAGGCAACCTATCAATTGGAACGATCAATGGCGTAGTGTCCTTTTCATTAATGAATCCAGATATGGACGATTTTCAAATTCTCGAAAAATAAGGGTATGGTCAATCCCACGCATACCCCGTAATCGTCGCTATGTCCAAGAAGTCCATCCATTCCGAGGGGGAAGTGTTATGGTATGGACCGGGATATGTTTCAACGGGCGCACAGATCAACACATTTGTCCTGGGAAAATGACCGCCTTACACTATAGGGAGCATGTCATTGACAATGTTCTGCCAAATTTTCACGCGGCTATTGGTGAAACTTTTCAATTTCTAGACGATAACGCTAGACCGCACCGTGCAGCCATAGTTGAGAATGCGCGCGAGGAGCTTGGTATTCCACATTTACCAATACCCCCGCACTCATCAGATTTGAATTGCATAGAACATGCATGGGATATGCTCCAAATAAGATTAGATAATCATCAACCTACCCAAGAATCCTTCATGATCAGGGAGAGCTTCTGCCCCGTTTATGGAACCAAATTCCTCAAGAAATGTTCAACAACCTCGTGTGTAGTATGCAAAGAAGATGTCAAGCTGTTATTGATGCCCGTGGAGGCCATACATTGTATTGATAGTCTTAAAATGCTTGAATTCTCTGGGAATAATATTTCGTTATTTTACTCGATTTTCCTTAACCACCCTGTATACGCTGCAGACCTACAGGCTAAAATTAATTTGCAACTTGAAATCATATTAATATGAATTTTCATCACAAAAAACTTATTTTAACCATATTGTTTTGCAATTTAAGTCAATATCCTAACTCATGTGGAGCAGTTTATTACTTCAACAAAATTACATTATTTCAGAATAGGACTTGTTTTTTTCTTTTAAGTTTGACTTTTTTGCAGCAGGGTTTCTGTTTTCCTCTAAATAAGTAAAGAGCACCATCAAGAACGAAGACATCATCTCAAACCGTTTACGCAAACACGCTAATATTGTAATTTCTAACGGATATCTATTCTTCTTAGAGTGATAGAATTTTCGATAGGGATAACTGTGATTTGACAGAAGGTAGACACGATGTTATTTTGACATTTCTGTTCAGTAAGCAATGACAAATTATCGTGGGAAGACTAATGCAGCAACAACGCTTACAAATTGTTAAAATTTATTTTCAAAATCAGTTTTCTATTCGCCAAACTTATAGAGCACTTCGTGAAATTTATGGTTTACCTAATCGTCCATCAGAGCTGCTTATTCGTCGAACTATCGATAGATTTCGGACAACATTTTCTCTACTCGATGCAACAACAACAACAAGACAAAGAACTGTACGTATAGAAGAAAATATCGCTAGTGTGAGTGATAGTGTCAATGAAGATCCAGATTTGTCTATTCGTCGACGTTCACAACAAATTGGACTCTCGGCATCCACCAAATGGAAAATTTCGCGTAAAGATCTTGTTCTACACCCATACAAGATCCAACTGGTGCAAGAACTAAAGCCACTTGACCATAATAAGCGTCGTTTGTTTGCTTATTGGGCCCTAGAACAGCTTGAAGTTGATCCACTTTTTCATGGAAAAATTGTGTTTAGTGATGAAGCTCATTTCTGGTTGAACAGGTAAACAAGCAAAATTGCCGTATATGGAGTGAAAACAATCCTCAAGAAGTTGTGCAGGTTCCATTGCATCCTGAAAAATGCACTGTACGGTGTGCTTCACACGCTGATGGAGGCATCATCGATCCAAATTCCTTCATTTAAATGTGTTTTATTTCAATTTAAAGTTCTGTCACCAATAAAAAACACCCGATAGTATTCGAACTATGGTTAGATTTCATCTCAAGATTCTCAAGCAAAGTTTGTCCGGAAGATCTCGATACTTCTGTGGATCATAGGCGGTGGTTGCAAATGAGTTTTTGTGTTTGGGCGTGTGCACACTCTTGACGTGGTATTACTCTTGCACGTCCATCAATAAACAATACATCGGACGAACGCGAGTGCAGAAAAGAAAGCAACCTGAAAAACCGCCAGATCCAAACCTGTCGGTGAAAGGTTTTCTACTCCACAATCCACATTTCTAATTACCCGTTTCTGTTCGCATCGCGGCCTGCTAGATGCCGTAATTTGACACGAATATTCATTATTGGCGCGTTATTTGAGCTCGGTGCTTTTCCCATTGGAGACGGTAATCATCATCAATCAATGCGTCGTTGTGAGCAAGTACGTATCGGGAGTATTGCTCTGGTAACACGAGTCATTCGACCAGACCAATTTCGGACCACTTTTTTGAGTGATTCAGGCCTTATTTCAACAATAACACGAGTTAAACACATCGAGAGTTTATCAGATATAAATATCAATACCCGCCATGGATTCCAACATAGATCCATGGATCCAAACAAATTTCAAAATGTCACGTTTTGGTAATGTTAAAAATATAAATGAAACATTCCCAGAAATACTTCCAATAGCCACAAATATATTTGGGGAATATTTATGGAATTTTGCTACGAACGATTATACGAATTGAATTAACGCAGAAGCTTGGAAGAATTGGCGTTTATACTCAAAGATTGAGCTGTCAATATATGAGAAAAAAAGACGGAACAGAATTCAAAGAAGCAACGGTAAAGACAATGAGGAATGTTTCGGGCAAACTTACAAGAAAAGTATTATAAGGACTACAACATTATGATTGACCCGTTTAATAATATAATACTTAAACCAGCCCGAGATGCCCGCGATGCAATCAGAAAAAAATTGCAAGCAGACCCAAGTAAACGTAAATCCAGTTTCGTTAAATTTGTCTGAAATTAACAGAATAATATTGCTATGGGATGAAAATACTCCTGAAGGTCTTATGAGTCAATTTTATCATATTGCTACAGTAGAACTAGCGTGGCGAGGAGGACAGGCAGTTGCTTGTTTGGTGAATTTTTTTCAAATCGAGAAGAATAACGATGGTTCTCCAATAAATCGCATTGAATACAATTCGGTATTCAGTAAAACGTGCCAAGGTGGTTCTAAAAGCTGTACAAGTAGTAAATGGTTGGTTTCCAATAGTGAGAGACAAAGCTGCCCTATACGTCTTTTTCATAAACTAATATCAAAACGAGGCGAAAATATTACCTCACCACCACTATTCTTGAAACCAAATCGATATTGGAAAAATGAAACTGACAAATGGTACGATAATGTGTACCTGTTGGAAGGAATACCATAAATAAATGGACTAAATATGCTGCCGAAGCAATTGGCTTGAATGTCAACGACAAAAAAATAACGAATCATTCAAATAGATCAACAGCTGTCAGTCAATTAGCAAAAAGTGGTGTAGAGGAACAACAATTGCTGAAGATTACTGGTCATGGCAATCAAAATTCTATCAAACCATACCTAAACCTCGATCAAGATAACAACAAGATAATAAATATTATGCGTGGAAATAGATCTTCTATACAAGAGAACAGCAACGAATCTAATGTTGAGTTGAATTTTACGAATTGCACTTTCACTAATTGTACTTTCAATAAATAAATAAATGTTTTGTTGTGTTGAGTTATACATTTTTTCTGTCAAAAAAATTTCTGCCGAATATTCCTCGGACATTGATAAATGCCTCATAATTTTATAACAATTATCTCAAGTTCGTTGCTTGGTAACAGCCCGAAGCCGTAGGCTGAGGGCGCTTTCGATGGTCATAAAATTATCTCGTCTATTATCAAGGTCCTAGGGATATTAATACTGAAAATTTTTCAATGCGCACTGAACAGAAATGTCAAAACAACATGGCTTCTGTCAAACCAGAGTTATCCCTATCCAAAATTTAATCACACCAAAACAAAATCGCTCATGTGTTGAAAAGAAAAATTTCTTCAGCCACCAATAAAAATAATATCAAAGATAGAAATAAATATAAATACTCCAACTCTGCGAATTAATAAAGCAATTGATACAAAAATAAACAACAACATAAAAACTTACAGCACACACCCCACCGCAACAACAACAATCGTCACAGCACACTTCGAAACGTCCTCAATCTCATCAACGCACCATCACCCTCCAGCCACCCCAGCCCGCTTCGTCCCCATTGGCTTTCACGCGCCCCCTTCCCTTCGCACCCCACACTCGACCTTGTTCAATGTCAACGGGGTGGGGGACGACGCGTAAGGGTGCGTAAGCTGGTCCCGCCCACCACCTCCTCCCACTTCTACGTTCCTGATATCGAGCCCTTTACTTCCACGTGTTTAGGGGTTGAAACAAGGCCATAAGGGCTGAAAAGGCCGTTTCAAGGGTGAACGATGCGTAGGGCTGTAAATCTTGACGCCGTGAACTTCCTACGGTCTAAAGTGCGTTTGGAGGGCGCGCGACGTTGCCATTTTGTTTGGTGGTGGGGTGCGGTGTTGACGATTGGGCAAGATGGAGGGAGGAAAGGGAAAATGGTGGACGGAACGAATTCGATAAAGGCTATTATAAAAACTAGAAAATCCTTCATTTTACAGACAGATTTGCAGTTTAATCAGCTTGATTTGAGCATGATAATAAACGTTGTTTCGTGGTTCACTGCACACTTAAAAAATAATAATGTTTCAAGGATGCACGGTGTGTTTACAGTAAGCGATGCGAAGTTCCAAAATATCTGTCTTATTTACGAAAACTCATGAAGTTTAAATTTAGATTTTAGTGCTTCAAATTCCAATCTAACGATAATATTGCGTGCTAATATAGGTCGTGAGCGTACAGAGTGTTTGACTATCGTTAAATTGTGCGGATGCACTTCTGGACTAAATGGTAGAATCAATGAATTTGGGTTATTAGTATTTTCCAAACCACTTTTCGTATTGGAATATTTCTTATTAAAGGTAGCTCAGTTGTCGTAAAACTAGTTGAAGGGAATGAATTTCGAAAAAAACTGCAGAAATAGCGAGTTGTCTTAACTGTCAACGTCTTAAGGGGAAGTATCACCTTTTGAATCGTGGTAAATCTCCATTCAAAAAGTGGTCTCTTTATTTCACGGGTAACTACCATAATTTACGACGTAGAGACTTGATTTTTTTTTTAAATTGAAGTTGAAGAACGTTCCGAGGGCAAATAGTTTTCTTTTTTCGATTTAATTAGTTTTTAAATTAAAAAAACCAGGGTAATCGTTAGATCTCTGTAATATTTGGGTTATTGAATATGTTTTTCGTTTTTCATGAGTACAAGCTATATTTTTGAACTAATCACATGAAAATTTTTGTAGTTTATAGAAGATTAAATTGCCGAGGGCAAATAGTTTTCTTTTTTTCGATTTAATTAGTTTCTAAATTTAAAAAACCAGGGTAATCGTTAGATCTCTGCAATATTTGGGTTATTGAATATGTTTTTCGTTTTTCATGAGTAAAAGCTATATTTTTGAACTAATCATCATGAAAATTTTTGTAGTTAATGGGAGATTAAATTGCCGAGGGCAAATAGTTGCGATTTTTCTCAAAAAATGATGAATAACCGTCGAAAAAAAATCATTAAGTGTAGTTTCCAAAACGCTGAAGTTCAACCTGTTTTTTGAATTGAAAAACTAATTAAATCGAAAAAAAGAAAACTATTTGCCCTCGGGACGTTCTTCAACTTCAATTTAAAAAAAAAATCATGTCTCTACGTCGTAAATTAGGGTAGTTACTCGTGAAATGAAGAGACCACTTTTTGAATGGAGATTTACCACGATTCAAAAGGTGATACTTCCCCTTAACTATCTTGAATTCTCAAATATTTTGCATCGTATGCATTGACAACGAATATCTACCAAACTAGCGGTCAAATTGAAATGATTTTTTATCAGTCGTAGTTCTGTTACGTGTGAATAATACAGAGATCCAAGCATAATGACCCTTACACACTTAATATGACCATAGTAGACCTCAAACCCTAATGAAGGCAAAATGACTTAATGCGGATTCCAAATTAATATGAAACACTGAACAATAATTACCGATAGAATGATCTGTCAACTGTCATTCTATGTTAAAGAGGGCGTCTTTGCTACCAGATATCGTATGGCTTTGCTTAAATTCCCCACAGACTTACAGTTATACTGCTGCATTCAGCCGCAAGGTCCATTTTACAGGTTTCAGAGAAGTTTTAACCATGTTCTTATAGTTATAGTTAAAAAGGGGTCTTAAGGAGAACTTTCACCTTTTGAATCGTGGTAAATCTCCATTCAAAAGTGGTCTCTTTATTTCACGAATAACTACCCTAATTTACGACGTAGAGACTTGATTTTTTTTTAATTGAAGTTGAAGAACGTCTCGAGGGCAAATAGTTTTCTGTTTTTCGATTTAATTAGTTTTTCAATTAAAAAAACCAGGGTAATCGTTAGATCTGGAGTTATTGAATATGTTTTTCGTTTTTCATGATTACAAGCTATATTTTTGAACTAATCATCATGAAAATTTTTGTAGTTTATAGAAGATTAAATTGCCGAGTGCAAATAGTTGCGATTTTTTCCAGAAAATGATGAATAACTGTCGAGAAAAAATCATTAAGTGTAGTTTCCAAAACGCTGAAGTTCAACCTGTTTTTTTAATTGAAAACTAATTAAATCGAAAAAATCGCAACTATTTGCCCTCGGCAATTTAATCTTCTATAAACTACAAAAATTTTCATGATGATTATTTCAAAAATATAGCTTGTACTCTTGAAAAACGAAAAACATATTCAATAACCCCAGATCTAACGATTACCCTGTTTTTTTAATTGAAAAACTAATTAAATCGAAAAAAAAGAAAACTATTTGTCCTCGGGACGTTCTTCAACTTCAATTAAAAAAAAATCAAGTCTCTACGTCGTAAATTAGGGTAATTACTCGTGAAATAAAGAGACCACTTTTTGAATGGAGATTTATCACGATTCAAAAGGTGATACTTCCCCTTAGTGCGATTCCTACAGGTTTCATGAAAGTATCTAGTCGTATGTCAAAAAGTACTGACATTTCTTGACAAATGACAGATAATCCAATCAAAATCGACGTATCTATTAAAACTGGATGCCTACCACTTTTAATTGGTAATTTCTGCGTGTAGTCGACCGAATAAGCCAACAAAGCGTAGGTCGCTTGATTAATTCAGACATTATGTCCGCTTTTGGCGATGTGTCCACATTCCGAAACCCATTTACGCGGTTTGCGCTTCCGCCCGGTCGACCGACCTCGTTTGCATGCGCTTCTTGATTGAAAGGGACGGACATTGACGCTTTCCGTTGTTGGTGGTGTGATTTTCTATGCGGGGGATGGTTTTGGAGCATTTAATCGAGGTTATTTTACACGCGTATCAAACAACCTTCCGATAATATGTATATAATAGATGTAATATGCGAGTAGAATACTTAACTTTGTCCACTACTGGGTTTTTATTGATATCATGTGGTTGTCACATATATCGGGTGTTTTTTTTAGAGTTAAAGAACTTTGAATTGAAATTAAACACATTTAAATCAAGATTGACGCCAATTTTTTTTATCTGAAGGATAATTTCATGACGTTTATGTTTTGAAAATAATTTACGGCATTTGACCACCACGACTAACTCTGAGGAACCGCATTCGACCACTTTTTCGAGATATTCAGGCCTTCTTTCAGCAATAACACGAGTTACGAGGATATATTGAAAAATTCTTAGCCTACTATAGAACCAAACGAAATTTCAATGTCAAAATATTTCTTTACTCAACATATTCTCCTCTTAATTGAATACATTTATTACAGCGAACCTGCAACGTCTCTAGACCTTTCAAAAAAATGTTTCTTCTTGCTCTGCAAACCAGTCCTCCACAGCTTTCATTACCTCCTCGTTGGAAAAAAATTCATGACCTTTTGAACTTTTTTTCAGTTGAGGAAAGAGATGATTGTCGGACGGAGCCAAATCTGGTGAATAATGGGGGTGTTTTAGTAATTCTAACCCTAAATCACGAATTTCTTGCATGGCAACATGAGATTTGTGTACTGGGGCGTTGTCCTGTAAAAACAAAATACCTTTGGATAGCTTTCCGCGTCTTTTCTCCTAATTTTTTTTTCCGTAGAGTGGTCAGTCTATGAATAGTAATCTCCGGTTATTATTCTACCCTTATCCAAAAAATCAATCATGATTACTCCATGGCAATCCCAAAAAACTGGAGCAAGAACTTTTCCAGCAGATTTTTGGACACGAAACTTCTTAGGTCTTGGAGAACCAGAGTGTCGCCATTCCATCTATTGCTGCTTTGTTTCTGGATCGCAGAAATGTACCTAAGTCTCATCCATAGAAACAATTCGGTTTAAGAAGTCTACATCGTTTTCAAATCGAGCACAGATCGAACGCGATGCTTCTACCCTTGCACGCTTTTGGTCAACATTCAAACATTTGGGGATCCATTTTGCAGAAATTTTTCTCATGTCCAAATTGACGTGAACCATATAATGAACGCGTTCGTATGAAATCTTCAGTGCTTCAGATATCCGTTTTAGCCCAATTCGACGGTCTGATAAAATCATGTCATGAACTGCATCGATATTTTCGGGGACTGACACAGAAACTGGCCTTCCCGATCGGTCATCATCTCCAATGGAAAATTTACCTCTTTTGAAGCTGGCAGTCCAATTTTTCACGGTCGCATACGAAGGACATTGATCACCAAGGGTATTAAGCATATCTTCGCAAATCTGCTTACCTCTCAACCCTTTTAGATACAGGTGCTTGATGATGGTTCGATACTCCAATTTTTCGATTTTGTTTCAATTTTTCATTTTTTTAAATTTATTGCGTAACTCTGGTTTACTTTTTCGACGTCGAACTCTACACTGACGCTTCTAATAAGTTATTGTTCGGCCAATTGATTGGACGAATAGACAAATCTGGATCTTTATTAACACCATCACTTAGAGCAGCGACATTTTCTTCTGTACTACAGTTCTTTGTCCTTTTGTTGTTGTTGCATTGAGTAGAGAAAATGTTGTCCGAAATCTATCGATAGTTCAACGAATAAGCTGCTCTGATGGACGATTATGTAAACCATAAATTTCACGAAGTGCTCTATAAGTTTGGCGAATAGAACACTGATTTCGAAAATAAATTTCAACAATTTGTAAACGTTGTTGCGGCGTGAGTCTTTCCATGATAATTCGTCAATGCTTACTGAACAGAAAGGTCAAAACAACATGGCTTCTACCTTGTCAAATCAGAGTTATCCCTATCGAAAATTCTATCACTCTTTAAAAAAACATCAGATACATTTTCACGAAACTTCTTCTGTCTACTCGACGATCCTCCAAAAACTGCTAGATCCGCATTTAGCGACCAAATTTCAACCCTCCGCCTGTTTTCTATTTCCAGAATAGCTGACAGACGCGACCCTTCACGAAGAAAGCAAGACGGCCTCATATTTTTGCAGCTGTCACCGTACAACTACCAAACCGAGTTGTTTAAAATTTATTGGGAATCTCTCTATCCATCCTCGTCTCCCTATGCTTGGTCCTCGTCTTTCATGCGATGTTATGGGACCGATAGAGAGCCGTAGGTTTTAACTTTGGGACCGGACAGAACCACATAAATCAGCATTAACGTTTTGTTGTTGCGCTATCGCTGCATAAGGACGATGATTGTGTTCTAGTCGGGCAGTTTATCTATCCTGATGGCTCAATTCTTGGAAGACACCGGCAGGGAATTGTCTGAAGTCACTGATATTCGGTATGCACTTGTGGTTATCGTAGCCTTCATTGATTCAGATGTGGTTAGAATCCAATAAATGCTTGAGTTTATACCAATAAATGGCATCAATTGTGGTGAAATTAGTGGTAGAATAGATGAAAATAAATAGAAGTAATGAATGTTAAATTGAAGCAACAGAAAAGGAAGCTAATCTAGCAATAAGGTACTTCAAAACTGCTAAAAATAGGGATAAGGTATACTAACTGACAAAGGAACTGCAAAACCCAGAAGGAGAAGAATTTAAAATTTTGTTAGGTAAAACATAGATAAGGACTGAACGAGAATAAATTCGCTATAACAAAAACGTTTATATCTTTTGAACCACTGGACCGATTACGAAAATCAAACTCATTTTCGAATCATCTTCTAATTCTAATGAAAACTGTTTTTGCAATAAAGAAACCAAAACCATTTTTTACAAAATTCATGGATTTTTTCTGAAATTCTTCCCATCATGCTTCTAGTGTTCTTAGTCACTTTCTGGGATGCAGTCTTCCACTTTTGCTTGATTTCCGCTAATGTTTTCGTTGATTTCTTAGTCATCTTCAATTCTCTTTTTACCAGGGCCCAATATCTTTCGATTTGCCTGAGTTCTGGGCAATTTGGTGGATTGGCCTCTTTGGGAACAAAAACCACCTCATTAGCTTCGTACAATTGCTTGGTGGCCTTGCTGTAGTGGCATGAAGCTAAATCTGGCCAAAAGATTGTTGACACATCGTGCTCACGTAAAAACGGTAAAAGTCGCTTCTTCAAGCATTCCTCGATGTATATCTTCGAGTCAACAGAGCCTTGGCAGAAGAAAAATTTGCTCCTTTTCCCACAAGTGCAAATTGCTTGCCAAACCAGGAATTTTTTAGGAAACTTTGATGTTTCTTCACGCGAAATTGTTCGTCAACATTTCCACGAGAATCTGCAGTATAAAATTCCTGACCAGGAAGTTGCGAGAAATCAGCCAAGACATAGGTTTCGTCGTCCATCACGCAACAGGAAAAATGTTTCAAGAAATCTTTTTTAATTTCTTTCCTCTTGATTTCGCTTCTTGATTCTTCACCAGCGTTCCTGTCTGGCACTTTCTGCACTTTGTATGTTCTAAGCCCACAACTCGACTTGATTTTCTGAACGGTTGACTGCGAACAACCCACTATTTGGGCCACTTTCCGTCCTGAAAGGTTAGGATTCTTCTGAAAAAGGCTGATGGCTTTCTTCACTTTTTTGGGCTAAGAAACCCCTTTTTCCTCCCGGTTCCTTCCCTGCGGTTTATTGTAAGAGAGCCCTCGAATACAAAAGCAACAAAAAAATAATATTTTGATGAATCAACCCCCGCATATACACCCCCCTGTAGCATCAGCTACGCAGTATCGTGATCTGAGGGGAAATTCAAAAGCCTGCCAAGGTCGAGGGGTTGTTTACACTCCCCTGATGAGATGCTAATTGGAAACTCTCTGTAATTATTCGCTCAAATCCTTTTATGATACCGCTTCAATCCTTTTAGGTTATTCGGTTATGAATTGCCATCATGAAACGGTATTAGTAGCTCAAGATTATTGTTGTTCGGTTTAACTTTATTGTTTGGGGGATTATACGCAAAATACCATCTTCTGCAAGGTGTTGTTGAGGAACATCTCAACAAAAGTGGCAGATAGAAGTTTCAAATGGCTGTCAAGATGCCGAAAAGTTGTGATCGTTAAATTGCTATCAATTCGCCATTTTCGAAGTTAAAAGAAAACTGGAAAAGTTTTCTGTAGTACAACTGTTGAAAACTCCAATTGGTTTGAGACTGTTCTTTGTGTAACGTTGTATGCATGTCCATTGAGACTTCATTAACCTGTTTGTAGCTGTGTTGAATGTTTGCGACCATTTTTGTCTTGATTTGCATAAATATCGTAGTTCTCAATTGACAAGATTAGTTCAAATACCTAGAGCTACTGTGAAGGTCTAGCTGTTCAAACTGTTTATAGATTTTCTTGTGAAAGGTGTATTGTGTTGGAAAATCTTTTGACGAAGTGTATATAGTGTTCATAGAACAATGTCGAATTCGAAAACGGATACTGCATCTGAGGGTGATATGTGGGGACCACCACGAAAAAGGTCCAAAAGGTAGCCTTCTCTGCTGAAGAGAAAGTGATAATTTTGAACATTTCTCGAAAAGAATTGGAAGAACATCCTGATTTATCGTAAAGAGACTTAGTAGAAATTGTTTCAAAATCCTCAGGGGTGAGTGATTCAGCTGTATTCAGAATTCTCAGAGAATATAAAGAGAATGAAACATTGACGCCACCAAGAGGAGAGCCCAGTCGTTAAAAATAATCGATTCGGTTGACGATTTCGATATGAACCTTATCAGAAGAATTGTCCACGGTTTTTTTTTCCGGAATGAAATCCCAACGATTTCTAAAGTACTAGAAATCGTTAATGATGACCACAGTTTGCTAAATTTCAAAAGGACAACGTTCTATAAATTATTGGAAAAATGGAATTCAAGTTCAAAAAACGTGGTCGTGATAGTCTACTGATAGATAGGGATGAAATAATTGTGTGGAGAAGAGATTATTTGAAGAAAATCCGCTCATTAAGGGAACAAGGCAGAAAAATTTATTAGCTGGATGGGACATGGATAAATAAACTGAACGATTGTATGAAATCTCCTTGATTCGACTATGGACGGAAAGTACCTTTACGAAGGCCCTCCTACCGCTGCCCTTAACATGTTGTTATTGCTCCATCTTACATTTGAACAGAATATAGTAATTCTTTATTTGGCTTGTCCAAAATTGTTGAAATGAGACCATCCTGAAGGACGTCTCTTTGTCTTAATTCGGCAACTTCTAGAGTCTTAATTCGGCAACTTCTAGAGTCTTCCTGGTAAGCCAAAGGCATCAGCAACAATCAGTCGTCGATACCTAAGACTTCAACCGCACGTTGTATGTTGTATTTGTGAACGAATGGCTTTATCAGCGGGGAAGACAAACGCGTCCTGTTTTTCAATGAGTCGAAGAATGGACAGACGACCTCTCAGACATTACCACACACGTACCAGTCGCTTCAAAGACGTGCAATACCTGATGATGCCCAATCTTGATTGGAGTGTTTTCACTCTGTTTTTCGCCTCGTCGGTAATCCTTGATTAGTTCTGAACTCATGTGAGTATTTTTAGAGAAGGTTTGAGAGGGAAAAGGGTATTTTATCGAATGACGTGGATGATGTTCGAAATTTAACATTAAGGGAACAAATTTGGGTCTACAGAAGCCGAATCCGGAGAGTAGAGTGGAAATTTCGCCTTCCTTGATGATGAACTGATTGCAGAACTCAAAATAAATACACCAATGGGAGAAATTAGGTATCTACAAGTAAAGGGTGTTTTTTTTTAAGTGCTATGGAATTCTTTCTCAAAAAAATACACAAATTTTTTTCCAATCGATAGTACGGTCTATATAATTTAATGTTTGTAGATTTGATTATTGGCAACTGTGTTACAGTTCGAGATTTCTCGAACAGCGACGACTCTATGATCCAAACCAGTTCAAGTATAACAATCAAAATAGTCGATCTTAAAATAGAAAATTTAAGAAACAGCCAATAACACAGAAGTTATGACAGCTACAGCAAATCTGTTTGTGGTGTCTTCAATATCACCAAAAATCACAGAGCTTCCTCTTAATTCTTGTAACTGGGAGAATCACGTGAGATCCATTGCTAAAAGTGCATCTCAAAAACTTGGTTTTCTGTTTCGTGCCAGGAGCTATTTCACCTCAGGTCAGCTGCTTATGATCTATAAGGCACAGATTCGACCTGTCCTGGATTACTGTGCCCATATTTGGAGTGCTGCACCTTAACAAATCCTGAAACTCTTGGATTCTGTACAAAAAAGGGCAATTCGTCTAGTCGGTGATGCCACGCTTACAAACTCGCTCACTTCTCTGGAACACCGTAGAAGAGTAGGAGATCTGTCGTTATTTTATAGATATGTCCATGGGCGACGCTCTTCTGAATTATCAGCAATCGTTCCCCCTCTGGCAGTCTCTTCGAGACTAACCCGTCAAGTTAAGTCTTCACATCCCTTCGTAGTCACTTTGGAGACCTGCAGAACATCTCTCTTCAAAGACTCGTTCATCCAACGAACAGCGAGGCTTGGGAACACATTGCCTAAGGAGGTGTTCCCCGAGGCATATAATCTCCAAAAATTCAAGAAGAACACCAATTCCTACCCGCTTGCCCTTGGTTCTCACGATGTTCTCTGAACATTACAGGATATTCCTTTTCGTGGAAACCACAACATGAAAAAAATCGAGAACATGGAAAATCACAAATTTGGGACACCCTTCAATTGAAGAATAGCTGTGCGTAATCTACACTGCGCAAAAAAATTAATACACATTCTGAAAATTTCAATTTTAATGAAAGTTAACTCTACATTGACTTTATAACTTATTTTTTATGTTCTCTCGGGAAGGTTTTTGAACGAAACAAGACACATTAAATGGAAGAAAAATTCAGGATATCACCGAATCTTATGTGAAAGAAGAGAAATGAACAATTTTCAAAATACTGAAATGCTGATAAGTGATTTAATACTTGGTATTTCCACCCCTTGCGTTTATCACAGCTCGGCAACGACGGTTCATACTCAAAATGAGTGATCTCAAAATGTTCTGATCAAATCCTTCCCAGATTTCTCCGAGTTGGATTCCTAAGTCATTAAGAGTAGCTGGATGATTTTCTGAACTTCTCAGCCTTCTATTGAGGTTGTCCCAAACCTGCTCAATCGGATTGAGATCTGGACTTCTTGCTGGCCATTCCATTCGAGAGACTTCAACCTATTCAAGGTACTCCTGAACGATGCACGCACGATGGGGTCTGTCCATAAAAATGAAATTTTCACCAATGTATGGGTCAAATGGCACTACATGCTCTTCAAGAATGTTCCTTATATACTTATCAGCATTCATAGCTCCATTATCAACGACCAATAGGTCTGTGCGAGCAGTCAAAGATATTGCGCTCCATACCATAATCGATCCTCCCCCGAAACCAGTAGTATTCACGAAATTGCACTGAGCATATCTTTCATGTGGACGTTCGTACTCTGTATACAAGGGAACGTCGATCACAATGGTAGAGGCAGAATCTAGACTCATCTGTGAAGAGAACTCTTTCCCAATCGGCCTCTTCCCAATGGATATGCTCTCTCGCAAAATCCAAACGCGCCCTTCGATGGGCTGGGGTAAGAGCTGGGCCTCTTGCCGCGACACGAGGCCTTAAATCATATTCTCTGAGGCGATTTCTTATTGTCTGAGTGCTAATTTGCACCTCATGAATTTGCTCAAGCTGATTTTGAAGGAGGCGAGCGGTTTCAAACCGTTGTCTCAACGAAGAAACTCTCAAGTAACGTTCTTGAATGGCAGTTGTTACCCGTGGTCTACCCTGTCCTGGTCTTCGGACATTCATACCTGTCTCCCTGAATCGCTGCAACATTATGGACACACTTGTATGGGAAACTCCAAATCTTTCTGCAATTCTTGTGTATGTCCACCCTTCTTCTCGCAAAACTACCGCTTGGGCACATTCCTCTTGGGTCAAATTGCGTGTTTCGCGTTGCATAGCGATCGAGTGTAAAAAATCAAACGAAAGAAAAACTATTGATCACTAGAATTGATCGAGAACAACGGATTTTAGAATGGAGCCAATACATTCAAAATCTGATAATATCATCTTTTTCCTGCCGGGAGAAAACATCTGTATTGAAGAAAAACGTTGAAAGTGGATAACATATGCATGCATAATTCTGATAAAAATAATTATCATTGAAAACACCTTCAGTTGTAGAATAAATTTGAGATTTCCATAATGTGCGTTAATTTTTTTGCGCGGTGTATTTGCGCGACGACCCGGCAAAATCAGAAGGAACCAAAAACAATCGAATAATCTGCAAAGCCACCCATCACAAAGGGTCCAATCGAACCGGGTCCGAAGGCCCTGAAGCCTACACCACACCCGAGGTTATTGCTACGGCACGATGCACCGTCTAAAGCTAGCTCTCTCCGGTCTGTATCGTGATATCGCGGCATTCGTGGATCATTTTTACTTTTCGGAATTATAAGGTAAACGCATTCACGTGATGGCGATTGTGAGCCGAGTTGAGTACTTTCGCATACGAGCCGGTCGTGGTCCGGTGCTTTCGACCTACTCGTTCTCCTTAACCTCAAACATGACATGTGTGATATACGAGAGTTTTTTCGTGTCGCGGGTAGCTTTGGATGTTCGGACTCGCGATTCCGAAAGTTAAGAAGCTTAAGAAAGAATGAGACATTCATAAATAAATCTATACTAATATTATAAAGAGAAAAGATTTGTATTTTTGTGTGTTTGATACGAATAGGCTCAAAAACTACTGGACCGATTTAAGAAATTCTTTTACCCTTAGAAAGCTACATTATCCCTGAGTGACAAAGGCTATACTTTTCACCCGAAAAAATTAAGGATACCTACTATAACTTCAATAATTACAAAAAAATCAGCCATAATCAGCTATTTTCGGGTGCGCTGCAAAACCCGTAAGCCTTACGTGGATACAATGTATGACGGAAATGTACCTCTTAAATAGTTATACAAAAAAGTCCGCGACAGCATATATCTATCTCTCAAGATTGAATTGCTATTACCTGAATTGGGTATTGATCCTCATCCAACCTAATACGTTATTTATCCCCAGTATTTAATTTTGAATGAAATTGCCTTTCCCATCATACAATTACAACGAGTACATCAAAAGATATGGCAGGTTGAAGTGTTGAAGATGAAACCGCCGCGTGAAACGAATTTCTACCCGGGCGAAGCTGGGACGGCCTGCTTGTTCAGAAATAAATTTAGAAATACAAACAAAACTCAGGATTCCCCTATTTTTAGAAGCAATAATCCAATTAATTGGACTATTTCTCGAAATAATGTTATCGCCAAATCTTTATATCAATAAATCTTTTGTTAAGGTAGCAAGAGGTGTAGCACCATCTTGTTGGAACCAAAACACTTCTGGGTCAATATCATTCAAATTTTGAAACAAATTATCATTAATTATCATTCACTGTAACATTCGCTCCGGCTCGTTTTTAAAGAAATATGGGCCGATGATGCCTCCAGCGTGTAAAGCACACCATACAGTGTGCATGGAACCTGCAGAACTTCTTAAGGAATGTTTTCACTCCAAATAAGTTAGATCTTCAAGCAAAATTTTCCATGTGGTGGATGCACAGAGTCCAACTTGTTGTGAACGTCGACGAATGGACAAATCTGGATCTCCATTAACACTACAGCCACGATATTTTCTTCTGTACCTGTCTTTGTCTTGTTGTTGTTGTTGATTCGACTATTGTCCGTTCAAATATAAGAAGGAGCTTTGTAAGCGAACAGAATCGACTGGTTTGCGCACAATAAAGCTTTTATTGGTCAAACTTTCATAACAACGCTATTTTCGACCGCCCTAGAAGACTGCCAGGATCGTACTGTGGATGGTACTGGATAGAAATCATGATACTATTTTAGTATCATGGATAGAAATGATTCAATAATTTGAGTCAGCAATTCCCACATTAGAACTTTTTTCCTCAGAAACTCTAGTGCAAAATTTCTGTTATGATTCGCAACTTTCATAAACATTTTATATCCGACGTACCCTATTTTTTTGCTTTTATATTATTATCTACTAAATAATTTCCTTTTCGGATGCTCAAGATTGCGGCAAGGTAATTCCAGGAAACACCAGAGTTTCAGAGATTTGGGTCGGAATCTTGCATAGGATTCCGACAAAGTAATTCCGGGAAACACCAGATTTGGGTCCTTTTCCCTAATGGGTGAAAGCCATCTTGATTTGCATAAATATCGAAGTTTTCAATTGACAAGACTCGTAAAAGATCTCTGTTCAAATTTTTAATGGTCATTTACTTGTAATATCCGAAATATATTTAGTTTCGGTCCAGAATTTTATATTTTTTCGTACGAAACTCTTTGTCGGCTGCTCAAGATTCCGACAAGGTAATTCCGGGAAACACCAGATTTGGGTCCTTTCCCTTAATGGGTTGAAGCCATCTTGATTTGCATAAATATCGAAGTTTTCAATTGACAAGACTATTTAAAATATCTAGAGCTACTGTGAAGGTCTAGCTGTTCAAAGTGTTTATAGATTTTGTTGTGAAAAGTGTATTGTGTTGGAAAATCTTTTGACAAAGTGTGTATAGTGTTTATAGAACAATGTCGAATTCGGAAACGGATACTGCATCTGAGGGTGATATGTGGGGACCACCACGAAAAAGGTCCAAAAGGTCGCATTTCTCTGCTGAAGAGAAAGAGATAATTTTGAACATTTTTCGAAAAGAATTGGAAGAACATCCTGATTTATCGAAAAGAGACTTAGTAGGAATTGTTTCAAAATCCTCAAGGATGAGTGATTCAGCTGTATTCAGAATTCTCAGAGAATATACAGAGAATAAAACATTGACGCCACCTAAGAGGAGAGCCCAGTCGTTGAAAATAATCGATTCGGTTGACGATTTCGATATGAACCTTATCAGAAGAATTGATTTTGATTTGAGCACATGTATAATTGAAGGCTTTTCCATAAACTTGTTATGTTTGAATATATATTTCACTTAGATGTGTTGTATGAATTGCATTCGTATAATAATATCATTGTTCTCTTTAAACAATGACAATATTCAGTTAAAACTGAACAATTGTGTGAAATCTCCTCGATTCGACTCTGGACGGAAAGTACCTTTACGAAGGCCCTCCTACCGCCGCGCCAAACTTGTTGATATTGCTCCTTCTTACATTTGAACAGAGTATAGAGAAAATGTTCGACGAAGAAGCTGCTCTGATGGACGATTATGTAAACCACAAATTTCATCAATTTGTAAACGTTGTTGCGTCGTCAGTCTTCCCATGATAATTCGTCAATGCTTACTGAACAAAAATGTCAAATCACAGTGATCCCTATCCAAAATTCCATCACTCACTGCCATCACATATCGTTCCCAAAAACGAAGAATCTACTGGAATATCTCAATAGGCGGATAAAACCATCAATTATCGAATAAACAGTTAAAACAACGACAAATGGCCATTTAATATCAAACGACATCAAAACTGGAACAGCGACCGGACAACTTAGGGCATAATGGGCATCAACGCCGATCGATAGATAGCTCTCGATAGCCGTACGGCCCCGAAACGAGTTATTTAGTAAATAATTCAATTATATGCAGTAATGAATAATCATTAACCGAATGAGAACCTTCTACGTGAATAAACAATTCAGAAACAGTGAGAACGCAGTCGACTTTTTGTATTTATGGTGTATCTTGTCACGCAAACCGGTCTCTATCCTTCTCTAAGCCTTCTCTCTCTCGTCGTTACAACCTAAATAGCCGCTTTTTAACTCATTTATAATGCCAGAGTCCCTCTCGTTCAAATTATATGCTTTCTCTCTGTCTACCGCTCGGTCGTCTGTCTCCGTCCGGTGCTCGCCTACGAATTTGTTGTTAATAATGTTATCCCCTCGCCTCTGATTCCCTTTCATCTATCTAGCGGCAGCATGCGGGGAAATTCTGTATCTGGAGGTATTGACGGCCTGCTCTTTCTTTGCGGAGGTAAGGGGGTTGTCCAGAGAATTTGGTTGGGCAGGAAATCATTCAATCACATGACTCTTGCATCGTTCGTCTATAGATAGATCAACATTCAACAACGAGATTCTCTCAATTGGTTACTGGATCTTTTTGTGCCTAATAAACGATTCGTTTAGTATCTAGAACTAGTAAACGAGTAGCTAAGACTAGTAGATGAGGGGAATCAGTAGATCACCCTTGAATTTTGATTCGTCTTTCAGATAGATCAAGTTCACTCTTCCGAAAGTAAACTAGATCATTTCGAGCACAATCAACCATTCTTTCAGTAAATAGGACTAGCCTCTACTAGTTTCTCGTAATAAGTGAACCAGTAAATCATCTTTAGAGTCAATTCGTCTTTAAATTGATCAGATTCAACTCCTTGAGTCGACGTATATAATTTTGAGTGAAACCATCAATAAATTCAGTATATAGAACTAGTAAACAATTCGTTCTGTATCTAGAACTAGTAAACGAGTAGGTAAGACTATCAAGTGGATGAGGGAATCAGTAGATTAACCCTGAAGGTTGATTCGTCCTGCTGATAGCTCACGTCCACTATTTCGCCAGTTAACTAGATCATTTCGAGTACAATCAACCATTCTTTCAGTCAATGAGACTAGCCTAGTAGCCTCTATTGTCTACTAGTTGCTCGTTATAAGTGGATCAGTAAATAATCTTTGGAGTGAATTCACCTTCAGATTCAACTTCTATGTATGTAATTCTGAGTGAAACCATCAATAAATTCAGTATATAGAACTAGTAAACAATTCGATCTATATCTAGAACTAGTTCTGTTTCTAGAACTAGTAAACGAGTAGATAAGTCCATCAAGTAGATGAGGGAATCAGTAGATCAACCTTGAAGTTTGATTCGTCCTGCTGATAGCTCACGCCCACTTTTTCAACATTCCACTCTGATCATTCCTAGAAAATCAACCATTCTTTCAGTAAATGAGATTGGCCTAGTAGCCTCTACTAGTTTCTTGTAATAAGTGGATCAGTAAATAATCTTTGGAGTGAATTCGTCTTCAGATTCAACTCCTCGAGTCGATGTATGTAATTCTGAGTGAAACCATCAATGAATTCAGTATGTAGAACTAGTAAACAATTCGTTCTGTTTCTAGAACTAGTAAACGAGTAGATAAGTCTATCAAGTAGATGAGGGAATCAGTAGATCAACCTTGAAGTTTGATTTGTGCTGCTGATAGCTCACGCCCACTTTTTCAACATTCAACTCTTATCATTCCTAGTACAATCAACCATTCTTTCAGTAAATGAGACTAGCCTAGTAGGCTCTACTAGTTTCTCATGATAAGTGGATCAGTAAATAATCTTTGGAGTGAATTCGTCCTTAGATTCAACTCCTCGAGTCGATGTATGTAATTCTGAGTGAAACCTTCAATAACTTCAGTATGTAGAACCAGTAAACAATTCGTTCTGTTTCTAGAACTAGTAAACGAGTAGATAAGTCTATCAAGTAGATGAGGGAATCAGTAGATCAACCTTGAAGTTTGATTCGTCCAGCTGATAGCTCACGCCCACTTTTTCAACATTCAACTCTGATCATTCCTAGTACAATTAACCATTCTTTCAGTGAATGAGACTAGCCTAGTAGCCTCTATCAGTCTCTCGTGATAAGTGGATCAGTAAATAATCTTTGGAGTGAATTCGTCTTCAGATTCAACCCCTCGAGTCGATGTATGTAATTCTGAGTGAAACCATCAATAAATTCAGTATGTAGAACTAGTAGTTTTGTTTCTAGAACTAGTAAACGAGTAGATAATACTATCAAGTAGATGAGGGAATCAGTATATTAACCTTGAAGTTTGATTCGTCCTGCTGATAGTTCACGCCCACTTTTTCAACATTCAACTCTGGTCATTCCCAGTACAATCAACCATTCTTTCAGTAAATGAGACTAGCCTAGTAGCCTCTACTAGTTTCTTGTAATAAGTGGATCAGTAAATAATCTTTGGAGTGCATTCGTCTTCAGATTCAACTCCTCGAGTCGATGTATGTAATTTTTAGTGAAAACATCAATAAACTCAGTCTATAGAACTAGTAAACAATTCGTTCTGTATCTGGAACTAGTAAACGAGTAGATAAGACTATCAAGTAGATGAGGGAATCAGTATATCAACCTTGAATTCCGATTTGTCTTCCAGATAGTTCAAGTTCACTCTTTCTATAGTGAACTAGATCATTTCGAGCACAATCAACCATTCTTTCAGTGCATGGGCGTAGCCAGCTATGGGCAGGGGGGGGCAGCTGCCCCCCCCTGAAAGAAAAAATGAATTAAATTTGCCTATTTTTTTATCCCTAAATTTTCACATTTTGAAAGACCATGGAGGATGACCATGGTTTGCCCCCCCCTGTATAAATTTTGCCCCCCCCTGTTATAAATCCTGGCTACGCCCTTGTTTCAGTGAATGAGACTAGCCTCTACTAGTTTCTCGTAATAAGAGTATCAGTGAATCATCTCTACAGTGAATTCATCTTCAGATTGATCAGATTCAACTTCTCGAGTCGATGTGTATAGTTCTGGATGAAACCATTAATGAATTCAGTAAAAAACTAGTAAACAGTTCGTTCAGTATCTCTAACTAGTAAACGATCAAAGAAGACTATCAAGTAGATGAGTAGATAACCTTGAAATGTGATTCTTCTTCCAGATAGATCAGGTTCACTATTTCGACAATCAACCAGATCACTTCAAGTAAAATGAACCATTCGTTGAATGGGACTAGTAAAGTAGTAAAGGATAAGTTTCTCGTAATAAGTAGATCAGAAAATCGGTAGATTCACGTTGAAGGTAGATTCGTTTTTTATATTGATCAGGTTCAACAACCCGAAGAGATATTAGTTCAATTTTGAGTAAAATCAACAACAAATTTAGCTTACAGAACTAGTAACCAATTGATTTAGTATATAAAACTAGAACACGAGGATATAAGACTGTCAAGTAGATGAGAGAATTAGTAGAGAATCCTTGAAGGTTGATTCTTCCAGTAGACAGTTCAAACACATTGTGAGCAGTTAGATTAGTATACAAAACTATACCTATAACTTCAAATTGAGACTAATCACACTCAAATTGGGATTAAACAAATTCAAAATGAGAATATGCAACTTCAAAATGGTAAACGAAATCGAATTGGGAATAAACAAATTCAAAATGAGAATAAGCAACTTCAAAATGGTAAACACAATCGAATTGGGAATAAACACATTCATATTGACACTAAACAATTTCATATTGAGTAAGTCATTTTCCGTTTTATTTCATAGTTCAAGAGAATTGTTCTGAAGTAACTGAGAATTCAAATGAGGAAAAAATTTATTTTACAATGAAGAGGTATTGATAAACTTAAACTATATAATGCTATTTTATGAACAAGTTGATAAATGTGAGAATCGATACGATAAATAAAAATATTTCTTCAACAATGAAAATCACACAACCATATCAACTAAGTTCAAAACATCAGGAAAATATCGCTGTATATGTGCTACATATCGCGCACAGTTGTTGATATTTATTATATTTATATTATCACGCAATATAATTTCCAATTCACGCAAGCGGAACTGGTTTTGAGGAAGATTTGTCCTTTCTTCACCAGCCAAAATCTGTGGCATCCTTGTAGACATTGCCCTTTTAACTCCAGATTTCAAACTTGACCACGCAAATTCTATAGGGTTCAGCATTGGTCTGTAAGGACTGAGTCTGAGTAGATTATTGTCCTGAAATTCTGGTTCCTGAAAGACAATATTTTTGAAGTATCAAATTTAAGTGGAAATGTCATTTCCCAATATGAGATTTTTTAGTCCCATTTTGAATATGTTTATTCCCAATTCGATTTCGTTTACCAATTTGAAGTTGCATGTTCTCATTTTGAATTTGTTTAATTCCAATTTGATTGTGATTAGTCTCAATTTGAAGTTGAAAAGGTATAGTAGGAATACCTATTTAGTGGCTAGAATAATCCATTTAAGAGGTAAAAGGATAATTTTGAGTATATTGGGCTCTGTTTCAACTTGTGATTTCCACGAATGTTTCTTTACATCTTCGTGCATGGATGTCTACCATTGTTGAGTCTGATACTTTTTTGTTTCATGGTACAACCAGACAAAATTCCGAAGAACCCCCCGTACATCTTTCGGCTTCTGCCCTGTACAGGAACGGGGATTGTGAAGCAATTCCACGCAGAGGGGTTGATCGTCTATCTCTCTCCCCCCACCGTGTTCATCCCGCGTTCTCAGTTGGTTAGTAGAGGGTGAAAACTAAAAAATATTGCCATGGGATCGCGTCAGTAACAGGGGATGCACTCAATTTTGAATGAAACCGAGTTTGAATATCCAAGGGTGGTTTTTATGAACGTTTTTCGTTTTGTTTATCGTCCGTAGGTCGTACCCTTAATTGGTTTAGTTAGGGCTTTTTCTTTTTCGAGATCTGGAGTAGACTGTATTCGGAGTTAAATTGGATTCTGTGATTAAGTGTTAGATTTCTCGCTGGTTATGTTTTCGATGTTGTTAGTTCGAGTTTAGGCGATGTTATAACTTTGTTTTGCAGGCGTTTAGATTTATCGTTTGAATTTGGTCATAAGTTATGATTTTTGTTGAAACTCCTCAATTCTTCTCATTATTTTCTGAACGTTTATGAGGCTCTTGCTATTCAAACAGTTTATGAACACGTAAACAACAAAAGTACGTACAGAATAAAGCTTTTCGATAAGAATAACTCAAATACAATACCTTATCTAACTGGATGGACAACAGAGCCATGGCTTCGCATTGTATAGAACATTCGAAGAGACATACAAAGATCCATCTTGTTGATAACTCGAATCAGTCATCACTCAGTAGTCGATAAAGTCAAGAACAACGGACAAGCTGTCATCTGTTCTTTGTCACTCCAAGTTCACTCAGATAAAGTATCAGATTGTTTGTCTCTAGAGCTTCAGACGATAATGATCTTTAGATTTCAAGCTTTCATTGCATCCATTCGAAAGCAGCGTGTATAAACTTTGATACCACATCGACCGCTTAATAGCTAAGATCACCTGACTTGACCTATTGATGGGGGTGGGGATAATGATTACAATGGGTTGAGGGCGTGGCTCTTTCATGGCATAAGTCATATTGTTGTGGTATCCCTAAGTAAACAGTCTTTTTTATCGATCACTTTCAGTTTTGATGGCTTCATCAGGGTCTCCTGTATGTTTTTTTACATAGTTAAGTCTGAAGCAACTACAGAGCATAAAGAACTAGGTAAATTTTCGAATTCTGATTCGTTTTCAACGTCTTTCTTTCGGGACAGCTCTATTTAACAAGGATACCTTCTTCTAAGACCTGAATACGAAAAAGGGCTTGAACCCTTCGAACTAAGGGATCCGTAGGCAAAACCTGTACATTAGGGGTTCCGTAGGTACTCCGAAGAATGTTGTACTCTTCGTCAAACTCTATTCTATCAATGGCATCGCTGTGCGCATATGAATACCAACTGTTTGTTTTGACGCAAGCATGCGAAATTTATCACAACCTTGACAGAGGTTATCGTCCACGTTTTGAGTAGCGAATTTGTTGAATATTCATAATTCGACCTCAATATCGACGTCGGAATTGTTTAACCTCAAAACAAACCTTCGATGTTATCTTTCGTTTGAAAGATCACTGACATTTTGTGGAGGGGGGTTAATAATGCGTAGGCGGACCCAACTAATCACATGACAACCCGTCAAGTACTGCTCGAACAACAAATTACAAACAATGCAGTAAAATCGAAAACAAAACCTAAAATTTACGATTGAATCAAGATTCAAACTCAACAACTACAAAAACTAAAATCGAATGATAATTATAAATTTAGGAATCATGCAGTCGCCCAAATTGAAGTCCTCGATCAAAATCGTGTCAATCTACGATCGTAAAAGCGAACAAAACAACCAGTCGAGCAATTCAACTGAAAACATTTCCAAAGCCGTCATGCATGGTGAAGGTACAATGACACAAAAAATCACGTTACCTCAGACTTGCGCTGTTCCCTGTCACTATCCAAGCAAACCGTGGCACATTACTCTAAAAATCCGAACCGGGAGCCGGCAACGTCGAAAAATACATCGTCGGTTTAGCTGGCAACGCTGGATCGCCTACATAGAGATACCACTGAATACATGTTAAAATATTCCTCGATTTCTATCGCGATTTGAACGGCTTAGACAACTCGGATTTTCGCGAAATTCACTCAGTATATCGATCGAAAGGTGTACTAACGCGTCGCGTAATCAGATTTTGAAAATATTCGGTTTTTGAGATTTTGAACGAATAAAACGATAAGGCATGTTACGCGCGTTCGATTTCGGAGTATACTACATAGAGAAGCTTGGTTTTCTCCTAGCGGAGCACAACTTCGACCATTCAGGCTCCGCCCCTGGCCAATGGCAGTCGAGGATTTTCGCCGAACGGAGTCGAAGGCTATCGATCGCGTACGAACGGTTGAAAACGGCGGCGTCTGCCGATCTCCCGATACTTATACTTACCATTTTGTTATATTGGAACATATGCCAGGCGGAATTTCGATATTTTTGGACCGTGTTCGCTTGGTTTTATACCGTTCTGTGGACGTTGGAATTTGTCGCGTTGAGTATTTGACATGTCACGTTCTGGACGTGTAGAATTGTCATTATAGCAATTGGCTTGGAAAGGTTGGATTTTATTGCTGGTTTCGACTGAAGTCTTGGTTGTAAAGTAATAAAATTAGGTAGGTAGGATGTTGATGCGGAGGTTAAGATGGAGGTTGTTGAAAAGGTTTTCGATTCGTGTCACCATCTTGAAGATTCTGTTGTTATTTCGTATGGGAATCATAGAAAGGAAATGGATACTGCTGTTCCAGATAGATGCATAGAATACCTGGTGTAACGCTTCCTTACTAAAAAAAGTGACCAAAATTTGTAGATCAAGACGGCATTCTAGATTTCAGATTTTGGTCTACTTAGTTACGGAATAATCCGTAATATTTTGCGGTCGTGGCGCTATTGTGGCAACGAAAAAAAGCGCGACCCCTATCGAGAGAAGTGACAAGCACGACAAATTCTCAGATTTTCGATCGACAAGAAAGTCTTAAACAAAATCTAATCAGTGCCAACCAGGTATTCTATGCATCTATTGTTCCAGTGTAGAGAATCTCGAGACGATCGAATGACATGAAGAATACCTAATTGCATCTCTGTGTTAGCTTCTCATCAGTCATTTCGTTCTTTCATTTGTCTTGTACTTCATTGGCCTGTGCTTCTTTGAAATTGAAGAATTTGTCACTCAAACCGTCATCCCTAGAGCCAATTTTCTATTTTACTCTTTATGTATTTTTTTCTTGTATGTATAATTCCTACTTCTTCTTAGGAATTGTTCAATGGATTTTTAATTTTTTTATGTTCACCTTTACCTATATGGAGCTCGCAGTCTTTGTAGGTCGCAAGAAGGACAGAAAGAGCTAACGGTTGTTTTTTTAATGGAATTTTCGATAGGGATAACTGTGATTTGACAAAAGGTAGAAGCCATGTTGTTTTGACATTTCTATTCAATCGTTCAGTAAGCATTGACAAATAATCATGGAAAGACTCACGCCGCAACAACGTTTACAAATTGTTGAAATTCATTTTCAAAATCAGTGTTCAATTCGCCAAACTTATAGAGCACTTCGTGAAATTTATGGTTTACGTAATCGTCAATCAGAGCAGCTTATTCGTCGAACTATCGATAGATTTCGGACAACATTTTCTCTACTCGATGCAACAACAACAACAAGACAAAGAACTGTACGTACAGAAGAAAATATCGCTGCTATAAGTGACAGTGTCATTGAAGATCCAGATTTGCCTATTCGTCGACGTTCACAACAAGTTGGACTCGAGTTCCACCACATTGAAAATTTTGCGTAAAGATCTTGAAGGCCTACACCCATACAAGAACTGGTTCAAGAAATAAAGCCACTTGACCATAATAAGCGTCAATTGTTTACTGATTGGGCTTTAGAAAGCTTGAAGTTGAAATGGTCCAATTTATTGGCCTCCAAGATCATACGACATAACTCCAATGGATTATTTTCTCTGGCGTTATGTCAAGTCGTTGGTTTATGCTGATAAGCCAGAAACAATAGACGCTTTAGAAGCCGACATAACTCGTGTTATAGCTGATATAAGGCCTGAATAACTCGAAAAAGTGATCTAAAATTGGTCTGGTCGAATGCGGTTCTTCAGAGATAGTCGTGGTGGACATATGCCGGAAATGTCATAAAATTATCTTTCAAATGAAAAAAAATTGGCATCAATCTTAATCTAAATGTGTTTTATTTCAATTTAAAGATATATTTCTGTTTTATTTGTTCTTTTTATCTCGGCTTTTTGTTTGAATTTCTTTCAGCGATGTTGAGGAAATAATTGACTATAATGTGCATATATCAAATGAAATTCTAACAGTACTTATGTTTCATGTTGTTTTTTTTATAAACTACTCATCATCATATTTTCACAAGTTAAACATTCTTTTCATCAAATGTGTCTAGGACATTCTCTACACAATTAATGACTGAGGATGGCCAAAAAGAGAGAATAGGTCTGGCCAATTTTGTTGAAATGGAGGCACTGCTAGCAGACTATACTTGTCTCTTTTTTCAGTTCGAATCTTTCATCTATTTTTTATCATAGTTTGTTATACCATTTGTAAACATGCTCATATTTGAAAGTATCCTAAGTGAATCTTGCAGATTGAGCAAAGTCAAAATTCATATAAAAATGTAATTTCAGTTGATACTAGAAATGATCCTTTGGTATTCTCGAGCTACGTATCTTGGGTTTCCATTAGAATATCTACCCATATTCAAACAATAACTATATGAATACTAGCAGGTTGAGATAAAACACTGTTTATTCAGAACGTAGTAGGTACTTCAAGTGTCAAATGAATAAAGAAAATAACACAAAATGTTATATCCTCTGGTATTTCTGTTTCTAAATATATTTCTAAGAATGTAGCATAAAACCTAAAATAGTTATTATGAGTTCTATGATCTAACAGTATTATCTATACCTACCTACTAATATTGTGTGCTTGATACGAATAGGCTCAAAAACTACTAGACCGATTTCAGAAATTCTTTCACCCTTAGAAAGCTACATTATCCCTGAGTGACATAGGCTATACTTTTCACCCGAAAAAATTAAGGATACCTACTATAACTTCAATAATTACAAAAAAATCAGCCATAAGCAGCTATTTTCACGTGCGCTGCAAAAACCGTAAGACTTACGTGCCTACGTGGATACAATGCATGACGGTAATGTACCTCTTGAATAGTTCTACAAAAAAGTCCGCGATATAGCATATATCTATCTCTCAAGATTGACTTGATATTACCTGTTTATGGTACTCAGATGTTTTCCAAAATTATGCACTATTTGGGAGTGTGTTTTTATGAATTGGGTATTGATCCTCATCCAATCTAATACGTTATTTATCCCCAGTGTTTAATTTTGAACGAAATTGCTCTTTACATCGTACAATTACAACGAGTACATCAAAAGATATGGCAGGTTGAAGTGTTGAAGATGAAACCGTCGCGTGAAACAAATTTCTACCCGGGCGAAGCTGGGACGGCCTGCTTGTATCAAATAAAATTTTAACAGTGTTTTATGTTGATTTTTTATAAACCACTCATCATCATATTTTAACAAGTTGAACATTCTTTTCATATGTGTCTATAGGACATTCTTCTCTTTTTTTCAGTTTAAATCTTTTATCTCTTTCATCATAGTTTGTTATTCCATTGATAAATATACTCATTTTTGAAAGTATCCTAAGTGAATCTTGCAGACTGAGCCAAGTCAAAAATCAAATAAAAAAGGTAATTTCAGTTGATATACTAGATACCTATGCTTTTTTGGTAGGTATTCTCGAGCTTTGTATGTGGAGTTTCCATTAGAATACCCATATTCAAACAATAGGTATCTGCATACTACCAGGTTGAGAAATAATGCATTGTTTATTCAGAAAGGACTTCAAGTGTCAAATAATCGAATAAAATAACGCAAGTTGTCATATCAACTGGTATTTCTATATCCAAAAATATATCTCAGAATGATAGCATAAAACTAAAAATAGTTACTAAAAGTTCTACAAGGTGACAAGAAAAACTTCGGACCAATTTTGCTGTGGTCTGGAACAAAAGTATTTCAACGCAGCCAAATAATTTTCATTCTCTTGGTTTCTCTACACTTTCCTGTACTAATATGTGAATTTTCAGTTTGATATAATTTCATTTCACAGAGTTTTAGAATGTCAAACAAACATGCGATTTTGGAGCTGTTTCGTCAAGGTAGGCGTCAATGCGAAATTCTTCGTGTGCTCGTTGCTCACCTCGGCAAACCGTGTCCGATGCAATTCGTCGTTTCAAGGAGCTTGGCCATGATGGTCGTCGTCCAGGAAGTGGTAGAAAACGCACTGTCAATCATCTATCAATCGCAACATCGTCAAGAAGCGAGTCAATCGAAATCCGAGGGTTTCCATGAGGAAAATAGCCTGTGAGACCGGTATCAACCGCGAATCAGTCCGTAAAATTGCCAAAAAGGAGCTCAACCTCAAGCCATACAAGCTCCAAAAAGTTCAACTCCTCACGGAGGAAAACAAGCGCGTACGACTCCAAAGGTGCCGCCAACTCCTTCGTTTCGCCGCCGGTCAGCAATGGGAGCGAATTTTCTTCACAGACGAGAAGCTTTTCACCGTAGAACAATCCCACAACCACCAAAACGACAGAGTCTGGTCCGTAGAGGCTCCCGGTACATCGGTCATCGTCGAACAACGTCAAAATCCGCAATCCGTCATGGTTTGGGGCGAAATTTGCGGCAGTGGTAAAACTCCATTAGTTTTCGGGGATCAAGGGGTCAAAATCAATCAAGAAGTCTATCGCTGCGACATCCTCGAGGCTGTAGTACTTCCGTGGGCCAAGCAGCACTTCGGCGATACGCATTGGACCTTTCAACAGGACTCCGCTCCGGCTCACAGAGCGAAAATGACACAAGAATGGTGTAAGACCCATTTTCCTTGTTTCATCTCATCTGCAGAATGGCCGCCCTACTCACCGGATCTCAACCCAATGGACTACAGCGTGTGGTCGATTTTGGAGCACAGGGCTTGTGCTAAAAAACACAAAAATTTGGAGTCGCTGAAGCAATCTCTGCGACGGGAATGGAACCGATTAACGCCCGAGGAGCTGCGGCCCATTGCCGAAAATTTCAAGAAGCGTCTGAAGCTGTGTATCGCCGCCAAAGGAAGCCACTTCGGAACGGCTAAAATATATTATTAACAAATGTTCAAGCTATTATTATTAGTTTTTGTTTTGTTCAATTCCTTCTGTTTAATGAAGTTAAATGAAAAGAGTTTGTCCGAGTTTTTTCTTGTCACACTGTATATGATCTACCTAACAGCAATATGGTCACGTATTATTACGCTATTTGACAAATAAGTATTCATCATAGATTAATTCAACATTGTTCATTTTCTCTATGGTATTCATTCTTCAAGCTATCTATCAACTTGAGAAACGTTACAAATTTTATCGCTGGAAAACTAACGCGGTAAGTTTTGCCGGTTTGCATATTTTATCGCTGTTAAACGAGAGTTGCTATGGCATCTTCCTCACTAAAATTGAATGAGTGAAATAGACATAAGAAAAAATCTTTAGAATCAGCACAGCTATCATCTGCCAAACTTCATCGAAGAACTCTTGAAACGCCTTGGATTAGGTATCGATCTCTGAATCCACTAAGTTTCGAAATCTTTCTCTTCCAGTTTGCCGAGGATGCATTATAAAGTATTTCGACAACTGCAGAACAGCTTGTCCAAACTGCAACATAATATAATACAAGAAGAAGCAGGCCCGGATCTAGGGGGGGGGGGGCGCCAAAAACAACCAGGGGTTGAATTTTTTTTATTTTTTATTTGCTCGGAAAAGAAGTATTATTATGAAATATGACCCGGCTCTGATGTGCCATCTTGACCACTCAAAAAAAAGACAAACATCCTATCTGTCCAAAACTATACAAAATGAAATTATCGATTTAATGGCCACCAAAGTTCGGAATAACATCATTACTGAGATCAAGGAGGCCAACTATTCCACTATTTTGTTTGACTGCACCGCAGATGTATCTCACACAGAACAAATGAACTAGGTGTTATACGATTTTTGAAGAGAACGGAGTCTGGATATGAGATACAGGAAAGTTTTATTGACTCCTTAGAAGTTGACGGAAAAACTGGAGAATAATATCATAGCGAATTCTAGATAAACTGCAAGCTGATGATTTAGATGTCGTGGGCAATGCTACGACAGCGGATCTAATATGGCTGGCATATCTACAGGAGTCCAATCCAGAATTCTACAGATGAACGAGTTGGCAGTATCAGATTTATGCCTAGCACACTCTTTGAATCTTGTGGGTGTCCATTCGGCTTCTTCATGTTCAGAAGCAGTAAATTTATTTGATGCTGTAGAAAAACTGTATTTTTTTTGTTAGTTCAACCACACGATGGACAATTATGGAAAGTGCACAAAAACAAATTTGAAAGGAAGTAGCGAAACAAGATGGGCTTAACATTAAGCTGTTAATGCTTTGCTCAGTAATTTACCGGGAGTTGTGAAGGCTGTGGAAAAAATCAAAGAATCCTCACTAGTCGCAGAATCCAAGTATGAAGCTGGCCATTTGCTTCACGCTCGGATGGATTTTAGATTCATCCTGAACCTAACAATTTGGGATTATATTCTGCGAGAGGGCTGAAGGACTCCGGTCGATGGCCTTTGACTATGGTCAATAAAGTACTGTTATTATTATTCTGCGAGAGATCAATAGGGTCATCGTGGAAATTCAGAAAGGGGATATAATTATTTTACATTAATTATCGTTGATGCAAGGTCTTGTGAAGATCTTGCAAGAAATGAGTGAAACCCCTATGAAAACTGAATCTCGGAAGCTCTACTTCTTTCAGAAGAATTGGATGTGGAGCTAATTCTTAGAAATAATCGTGTTCCCAAGGAGAAAAAGCAGGTCGACGAAATGTGCGAGGATGAGTCAAGAACGCTAGATCTTGTTGGTTTATTCTCGAAAGAAATTAAGGTTGTTTTCGACAGATTATTGTCATAAATCAGAAAGAGATTAGAAAGCGCAGAGAGTCTGCATACGAATTTCGCATTCCTCAACGGCCATGCCCTTTTAAACATGCAAAAAGAGGATCTGCAGAAAAATGGGACCCTTTTAGAGCAAAAATTTCGAAGGGATAGGGAAGATTTCTACAGAAGTACGGGAGTCAGAGCTAGCAGTTCTTGCAGCGACGACAGTGTCATAGACAAGGAGAGGGATAATCTGAAGGACGAAGAAGACATGGTGAGTTTTTCGCTTTCTGAAGCTACAGAAAAGAAAAACGAGTCGTGCGGAAAAGAACCTAGAGAAAACGATGTGTTTCAGGTATCTTCCAACGCTGGGGATAAACCACCCTTCTTCAGTTCCGACGACATGATCTCCTTGTCCATGGAGTACTAAAAGTCACATCTGGACGACACCCCGATCGACAGTGAAAAAGACACAGTTAAAAACACGATTGTACATAGTGAGCCCAGTGCAGTAAGCGACAATAAAAGTGAAGAAAAGAGTGATAAAGACAATACGAGTGTAAATAGTGAAAAGAAGGAACTAGTTACAACTAAACAAAACGGTGATAGTGTGGGTGTGAGTGATAACAAAGATGGTGATACTAAAGACGGAGACTGCGGTGAGATGAACGAGGTGGAAGGGAAGAGGTACCTGAAGTGTCCTGCTGCTGTCAACATGCAGCTCTTTCAGGAATTCGTGAGAATGAAGTCTGGACTCACCCTGAATCACAGAGTAAGTATTTTCTTTTCGAAATCGAAACTTAAGCAACCAAACAGAGGGAAACAGATCACTGTTTCACCACTTTGAGTTTTGCAATGATTTACGTTATGTTCTGTGTCCCAAACTAGATATTTTTTATTGTACCCTGATTCTGGTCGCTCGATTTGATTAATACGAAAGCAAGAAAAGCATCAATGCCGAAATGAAATCTAATAAAGTCCTTTTATTATCTAAACGCCTCACTGTCCGGTCTAACTCAATTCTCATTAGTTCGTCGTGTGCTTTTATACGTCAGATAAATACGAGGGTTTCATTTTTTGGCCTTCTCCCCCACATGTTTCAACCCCTACGGTTCGTATTTTAATAAAACTCAGCGAAACCGTGATGATATGAACACGAACAGATTTCTCACTCATGCTGAAACTGACGATGTTATCTGTCTGATGTCGACGGAATGTGAGTTTATGATAAGCTTTTTGTGGTTTCCACTGCGTAGAAAGCCATTCACTTTTATTTAATCACATAGGAGGTCATGGTTTCGTTTTCAGGAGTTGGTGCCCCTGATGAAAAGGACAGAACATAGGATGAAAAGTCAGTGCGCGCACAGAAAATATCGTTAATGACAAAACGACGTTGCCAGTTTCTTTATGCACATCAAAGTAAAAGTATCAAAGATATTCCACATTTTGTTAGGTTTACAAATTGTTCGCAGATTTTTGGTATTTAATCGATATTTGCAGGTGAGTTTTTCGTCGAATATCCAAGATTAACGTATGTTTATTGTTTTTAGCACCAGTTTGGAGCGTGAGGAAGATTTTCAAGACCATCAGGACGAATGTTTACATTTCGAGGTTGAAGGGGTAAACGAGAATCTCGTTGAAAAAGCTGTTATTTGGACAGATATCGCCGCAGTAGATGGATCGGAGGGAGCCTCGAGAGGTCGATTAGGATGATATTTTTCAGGTTTTCCAAGAAATTTGGCGATATCTGAGCAGATTTGCAAAAGTTAGGTACCTCACTAATGAGGTGGAACTTAGACCTTATTCTTCTATAAAAAAAAAACGCCTTTCAAAGGCCGAGATGGTGAAAAATGTATTCTTTAGATGTTGTTTGAACAAACGCAGCCGAGTTTTATATCCCAACATCGATTTTAAGAAAGTTATCAACAAAATGAAATTGACATTATTCTTGATTCTTGTAATTACCCATCAATTCATCTTATACCTTTGGGTTGATTTTTTTAATGATATCTTGATTAGAATCAATAATTGACGTCGTCAAGTCTTGAACTTTCAGTTCGAGAGGATAATAAACATTAAATCTTCACAAGCATGCATATGAAAATTATGTGAAAGCAATGCAATTTTCTTCCATGGCGAAAAATAATATATTTCAACAGTGATCTCTAGTATTTTTCATGCAAATAACTAGAAAAGGAATCCTTTCTATCAATTCTTATAAACGTTAATTATTTTCGTCCATCACATCTTTTCCAATTCATTCATTTTCCGAATAAATTCACATTCTGAGAAATACGCTATGAATGTAGAAAGGGCAACGTAGTGTTGACTTGGAACATAAAAATATTTTGAAAAACCTCATAACTTCGATACAGAGTGGAATGTGTCAAATTTCCAGTGCCAGAGTTGTGATTTTATAATTGTGAATGGAGTATATTGAATTATTTTTTTTTATCGGAGAAAAGAATGAAAACATGTTAATTGTCAAGGAAATCTTATCATCTCGTCCTTTAACATAGGTCCTATGAGTAGTGACTACATATCAACTATTCTATTAGGGAAGTGAACAAGTTTTATGCTGTCCAGTATTCTTTTGTAAATTCATAAAAATAATAGAGAAAGAATTGAAGGCATTCAGACAATTTTTCAAAATTCCAGAAAAAGTTAAACACCGAGCAAGAATTCCAAAAAATTTTCTGCATGCCGTTAATTCTTTCTCTAGTTACGAGGATGTATTAATATCTAGTTAGCCTAGACAAGTTCCATGCATAAACAAAATATTGCGATACCATATCAACGAACAATAACTCATTAGAAGTGTCTGTGTAGATTTAGACGTCAAAAAAGTGAACCAGAGTTACGCAATAAATAAAAAAAAGACGTCCACCTAAATTGTAAAAATCAAAAAATTGGAGTATTGAGCCATCATCAAGTACCTGTATTTAAAAGGGTTAAGAGGTAAGCAGATTTACGAAGATATGCTTAATACCCTTGGTGATCAATGTCCTTCGTATACGACCGTGAAAAATTGGACTGCCAGCTTCAAAAGAGGTAAATTTTCCGTTGAAGACGATGACCGATCGGGAAGGCCAGTTTCTGTGTCAGTCTCCGAAAATATCGATGAAGTTCATGACATGATTTTATCAGACCGTCGAATTCGGCTAAAACGGATATCTGAAGCACGGAAGATTTCATACGAACGCGTTCATCATATAGTTCACGTCAATTTGGACACGAGAAAAATTTCTGCAAAATGGATCCCTAAATGTTTGAATGTTGACCAAAAGCGTGCAAGGGTAGAAACATCGCGTTCGATCTGTGCTCGATTTGAAAACGATGTAGACTTCTTAAACCGGATTGTTACTATGGATGAGAGTTGGGTACATTTCTATGATCCAGAAACAAAGCAACAATCGATGGAATAGCGATACTCTGGTTCTCCAAGACCTAAGAAGTTTCGTGTCCAAAAATCTGCTGGAAAAGTTCTTGCTTCTGTTTTTTGGATTGCCATGGAGTAATCATGATTGATTTTTTGGATAAGGGTAGAACAATAACTGGAGATTACTATTCGACATTACTGACCACTCTACGGGAAAAAATTAAAGAGAAAAAACACGGAAAGCTATCCAAATGGTTTTGTTTTAACAGGACAACGCCGCAGTACACGAATCTCATGTTGCCATGACAAAAATTCGTGATTTAGGGTTATAATTACTGGAACACCCCCCTTATTCACCAGATTTAGCTCCGTCCGACTATCATCTCTTTCCTCAACTGAAAAAAAGTTCAAAAGGTCGTAAATTTTGTTCCAATGAGGAGGTAATAAAATCTCTGGAGGACTGGTTTGCAGAGCAAGAAAAAAGATTTTTTTGAAAAGTTTAGAGACGTTGCAGGTTCGCTGAGTAATAAAATATTTTGTTTGGTTCTATAGTAGGCTAAGAATTTATCAATATATCACAGAAGTTAAACCCTTTCAAAAATAATATAGAGTGATTTTTTAGGAGCTATATAGGATATTTTGTCAAAAAAAACCACATAAAATTCATGAAATCTTTATTTGACTCGATAGAACGTCCAAATAATTTCATGTTTGGAGATTATTTCATGCAAAGGTTGACCGCGTCTGAGCCTCAAATGGTCCATCCGCTTAGTCCAATTATTTTGGCATATACTCTTTCCAACATTTCGGCCGGTATCTCACGAATAAATGCTTCGATGTTGTCTTCCAATGCGTCAATCGAAGCGGGCTTATCAGTATAGACATGAGCCTTAACATACCCACACAAAAAATAGTCTAAAGGCGTTAAATCGTATAGCTGTATGCAGTGGTGGATCTTGCGATGCCTCTGGCTGATCTTCACTCCAAAATCGACAATTCTGCTTATTTACGTATCCATTGAGCCAAAACTGAGCTTCGTCGCTGAACACAATTTTTCGATAAAAAAGTGGATCTTTCGCCAACTTTACACGAGCCCATTCACCAAAAATTCTGCGTTGTGGTGGGTCGTTCGGCTTCGATTCTTGCACCAGCTGTATTCTGAAATGCTTCACACCAAAATCCTCCCGCCAAATTTCCCACGTTGTTGAGTAACAGAGGCCCAATTGCATCGAACGGCGCCGACTCGATAATTGATAGTCATCATTAACCCTGTAAATTTAATGTACCTAATTGAGTGCGAAATTTAGTCACAATAGCCCGAATAGCCTCATCAGAGGGTCGTTAAAACTGGCTATAAAATAAAAGAAGCGCGCAATGAACTTTCTCAACAGAACAGTCATTTTGAAAATAAAATTCAATGATTTGCAAGCGTTGTTCATTTGAAAGACGATTCATGGTTAAATTTTAGACCAAACAGAAGATGTTTGACGATGACACAAAAAACGAAACGTGCGTGAGCTCTCAAAGTCAGTGTTGCCAAAAAATAGGTAAAAAATCACCCGTTGTAATCGCAAATCTGATAAGATAAAGGTGCAGCAGCTTCCTAAAGAGGAGTGATGCACATGTGTGGTGGCAGGCATCAGTACCGCAGCAGACTTTGATAAGATTGTGTGTTCGATTTTCTTCGCTTTCGATAATTCACGCTAAAAAAAAGTATTTCTTGCTGATGAAAATAAGTTCGAGTGTGAAGCAATGTGGATGTTCATCTCAACGCTGGGCCATCTGATTGACTCTCCACATCTCACCAGAGGTGAGTCATGTCTTTATTGCCGCTGTTCATTTTGTTTTTGTGTTGCCTTACGATTCAATCAATTCAAACACCAAACAGTTCGAAATCAGCCTAGACCACTGAATATTTATACAGGAAGAGTTATTCGGTAAATACCAACATTTTTGATGAATATTTCAACCTTGATGTACTACTACTTAGTTAGTTTGAGCAACGCCTTAGAGGCCCTAGATATATAGATGATCTAAGTAGACGGACAAACTAAATAGTTTACTCAGAAAAGTAACTGAAATTACTTCATCTTTGTTCAGTTATTTCTGAGAGCTTCCGAGCAATAAAAAGGGAAGTTATAATTTGAAAAAAATATGATATGTTGGTTTGATCTATATAAAAGGACAAACTATACCTAGGTATAATTTGACATCCAAATCAAGGCGAATTGAACTCTTGATTGGCAGAGGTAGATCTTTCTTCTGAATGAAACGGTCTAGCAAAGTCATACTGGCACCAGCTTCTTCCAGAAGAGTTTCTGATGAAGGGCGTAGACAAAAACCCAGATATAATGTCCCACAAGAGTTAAGGAAGTTCAGAAACTAAATGTTCATTCACTTTTCCAAATCTTTTTTATGTTGATTTCTGTATAGATTTTACAGTTTCAGATGAAAATTTATTTTTAGTAAAGTTGAAAAATAGAGCAGTGTATGGCCTCCTCGAATATCAACCACATCCTGACAACGTCTTAGAATACTTTCGATGAGATTGTTGTAGTAGCCTCAACCAGAGTTGTGGTAATTTGCCGTCTTAGTTCTTGAATTGGCATGTTACAAGCAATTGAATCACATGTATATAAATATACTGCTCCACAAGAGTTAGGGATATCGTATTCAATCGTTTTTAAAAGTATGTAATCTTCGAGAAAATCGCTGTCAAATCATTTAAAACTCAATAACAACTTGAATCGATCCAATAAAAATCAGTATGAGACATTTCGTCAATCTGGTCGCCTTTTTTCTGAAGTTTGGTTCTTTGCATATTCTTCATGAATGTTTTTATTTTGAAATGAAGTCAGTTTATCAACGTCTTCGATTTGAAACGAGTTGTCTGAAAATGCCAAGACGTTAATTAACAAACGCTGAGGCTAATAGAGCTATCGGAATGCTACAGGGTGGCCTAACTCAGGTTGTTGTAGCGGAAAGGCTCCAAGTCAGCCAAAGTGTGATATCTCGACTTTGGAATAGGTTCAGGGAGACAGGTTCCGTGTTGGAAAGACCAAGGCTTGGTGGGCGACGAAAAACAACACCTGCTCAGGATCGTTTCATCACCGTTTCGTCGAGAAGAAACCCTACATCTACGTGTAGAATGCTACGGAATAATCTTCAAAGTGCAGATGGGGTCCAAGGTCCAAGTTTCCGTCGAAATCATCAGACGACGTTTGAGAGAGGTGAATCTAGGTTCTAGACGTCCATCAAGAGGAGTTCCATTAACACGTGACCATAAGCGTCAAAGACTGAAATGGGCAAGGCAACATATCAATTGGAACGATCCATGGCGTAGTGTCCTTTTCACTGATGAATCCAGATATGGACGATTTTCAGATTCTCGAAGAATATGGGTGTGGACAATCCCACGCATACCCCGTATCTAATCGTCGCTATGTCCAAGAAGTCCATCCATTCCGAGGGAGTAGTGTTATGGTATGGGCCGGGATATGTTTCAACGGGCGCACAGATCTAAACATTTGTCCTTGGAATATGACCGCCTTACACTATAGGGACGATGTTGTGCCAAATTTTCACGCTGCTATTGGTGAAACTTTTCAATTTCTAGATCTAGACGATTACGCTAGACCGCACCGTGCAGCCATAGTTGAGAATGCGCGCGAGGAGCTTGGTATTCCACATTCACCAATACCTCCGCACTCACCAGATTTGAATTGCATAGAACATGCATGGGATATGCTCCAAAGAAGATTCTGAAGATTAGATAATCATCAACCTACCCCAGAATCCTTAAATGATCTGAGAGACTGAGAGAGCTTCTGCCCGTTTAAAATGGAACCAAATTCCTCAAGAAATGTCCAACAACCTCGTGTGTATATGCAAAGAAGATGTCCAGCTGTTATTGATGCCCGTGGAGGCCATACATTGTATTGATAGTCTTAAAATGCTTCAATTCTCTGGGAATAAAATTTCGTTATTTTACTCGATTTTTCTTAACCACCCTGTATACGCTGCAGACCTACAGGCTAAAATTAATTTGCAACTTCAAATCATATTAATATGAATTTTCATCACAAAAATCTTATTTTAACTATATTTTTCTGCAATTTAAGTCAATATCCTTAACTCATGTGGAGCATCAATTTAAATTGATAGTTTTGTGGCTTCTGAAACGTTTATTAATGTATATCACAATAGGTTAGGTTAGGTTAGGTTAGCACGGTGGTTCGGGATGGAACCCACATAGGCCAGGGGCCCGTTGTGATGCCGTATTAGGATGGTTACCACCCCCACCACTACCGTGAGAACCAGTAGCTGCTGTTAATGAACAGCATAAGGCTTTTGACATCAACCGACTGAAGATCGGATAGGTTGTCATAATAGGCCTGTCCCAGAGCCGAGAATCTTTTCCTGGATAGGGCAGGACAGTGGCAGAGTAAGTGGACCATCGTCTCTTCTTCCTCCTCGTTTCGACAGCTTCTACAGAAGTCGTTGCGTTGAAGGATTTCCATACGTGCAGCATGGCATCCTCCAAGCCAGTGTCCAGTGATGGCGGCAATCGCGTTTCCAATGGAGTTCCTGGAAAGAGATAAAATATCTTTGGTGCGTCGCAGATTAAGCTCCGGCCATACCTGTCTTGACGAAGTGCAAGAAAGCTCCTCCCGCCACCTGAGCTTGGTTAGGCGGAGTACTTCCTTCCGGAGGAGCAACCTCTGTTCAGCGATAGGTGCCCCTGGTCTAGTATTAGCGGATATAGCTGTGAGCGTTGTACCAGCTCTAGCTAACTCATCCGCCCTACAATTTCCTGCTATGTCCCTGTGGCCGGGTACCCAGACAACATTGACTCTTACTTTAGTCGCCAGCTCATCTAAGGCTCTACGGCATTGTATAGCCGCCTTTGAGGTCAGGTAGACTGAGTTTAGAGATTTGATGGCAGCTTGGCTGTCACTTAGAATAGATATTTCATTGGACTCAAGTCCTGTTTGAAGTACCCATTTGGCTGTTTCATTTATAGCTACCATTTCTGCCTGGAAAACACTACAGTAGTCCGGCAAACGAAATGATAAGTTGAGGGATGGGGACTCTGAGAAGACTCCACTTCCTACTCTTCCCTCTAGTTTTGAGCCATCTGTATAAAAGAGCGTCCCATTTGGCTTAACTAGGTTCGCTGTCCACTTGTCTCTGGACGGGATGTCCACTGAGAACCTGCGGTCGAACATCGGGGTGGGTTTAGTGTAGTCTGTGTTATTTAAGGTGAGGTTGAATTCCTTCAGAATTTTGGAGTGTATCACAATAAGATTAACAAATGTATATTTTTGTGACTTTTTTGATTCTGAAATTTGTGCCAAAATTTATGAGAACACCTATAGCCTCATGTTTTGGACGGTATCTAGATCGCTTTCTAGGAACTTCCTGTATATTCGGCGTCGAAGTTCCTCTTCATTTTGAGCTTTTCATCCTCCATCGTAAACTTTTCGCGATAAGAGAACCCAAAATTCTTCAATAGGCCGAGCCTGTGGAAGGTCAGGGAGTTTGACTTTTCGCGGAACAAATGGTACGTTTTGGTCTGCTAGCCAATCTTGAGTTTCTCTTGCATAGTGTCTGATGGACGCAAGGTCTGGCCAGAACATAATATCGTCTACAGCGTGTTCTGCTTCAATAAAATTAACTAGATATATAGTTAGATGTCCTATATTGACGTGCTAGTTTTCTAATCGAAGTACCAACCTTTTTCCGCTCTTCTTGCTAGTCTTACGGTTCTTACTTGGGTGATAATTCTATAGGTGTTCCACTTTTTGTAAGGTTCATACAATAAATACCTTGCTCACATTCAGCGATTTTCCGATGAATAGTTCTTCAGGATATATTCTGATTTTCAAAAATGCGTATTATCTCGGCTTTATCGACTCGTCCAACTAAATTATAAGTACTTTTCCGAATTTCTTTTTTGCAAGTCATATCGACTTCAACAACTGAAGTGTTAAGGTGAAGTCAAGGTTACAAACAACCTTTTATTTCAATAGCAACCTATTTTTTTTCTACGTAATGTAATAAAATAAATTATTTATGGGTTAACCGAAATTAAATTGTTTCTCTGGAATCCATCTTCCACAACCAATGATATTTCGTACTTCTCCCAAAGATTAATCAAAGAACAGCATCCGCTAATCACTTTCCGCGCATCCAACTTCTTCGATATAAAACCGAGCCTCCGAGACATCCTGAAATTACAAACTCGCGAGCGATAAACGAGCGTTATCGCCGCGACTATCGGTCGAAGCCGAGAGCTGGCTAGGCGGCTTCGGCGGGCGATAAACACACGGCCGAACGGAGCAACAAATGGCCCTGCCGGCTGTCTGCAGCGAGGGGGAAGGCCATAAAGAATTCGTAATGGACGTCGATGGCCCGCATACACGGCGGGCTACGGACCCTCGGCCTTGTCCGGGCTACGACGGCGGACAATGGATCATCGGCTGATGGGTCAGATTTTCACCGACCATATTGCTGTCCACTGGGTTTTCAGAATGTGCTGTTATTGCAATAAGGGACATCAGTCAAGGAAAAACAGAGAAATATGAAGGGTTTTCCAATAAGAGGTGTTATTTTGAATAGCCCGCTATTTCGGTAGATGTCACTTTTGAAGCTGTCATTTTTTATTATTATTAGAAATTGACAAGAGCCTGAGGATAATACCTATAGGGTTCAAAAAAATGATCTAAATTCTAAACAGTCAGACCGCGGTAAACAACTGAAAAATATCATACACTTAAAAAAAAAGAAAAAGACAAAATTAAATCACAGTTTAAAGTGACAGTCCAAAAGAGTCTAAATTGTTCTTAAAAATATTCACACCACCACCATTTACCACACGCTCCGGTAAACCGTTCCAGAAGTCAAAAACTCGGTTGGGCAAAAAGTTTTGTCATTTGATGAGTAGAAACTACGCCATTAATAGATATAGATAGAATAATACGAGGGTGTATTGATATCTAGTTAGACCATCAGTTCCATGCATAAACAAAATATTGCGATACCATATCAACGAACAATAACTTATTAGAGGTGTCAGTGTAGAGTTCGACGTCATAAAAGTAAACCAGAGTTACGCAATAAATTAAAAAAAAAGATGTCCACCGAAATTGTAAAAATCGAAAAATTGGAGTATCGAACCATCATCAAGTACCTGTATTTAAAAGGGTTAAGAGGTAAGCAGATTTTTACGAAGATATGCTTAATACCCTTGGTGATCAATGTCCTTCGTATGCGACCGTGAAAAATTGGACTGCAAGATTCAGAAGAGGAAAATTTTCCATCTAAGATGATGACCGATCGGGAAGGCCAGTTTCTGTGTCAGTCCCCGAAAATATCGATGCAGTTCATGACATGATTTTATCAGACCGTCGAATTGGGCTGAAACGGATATCTGAAGCACTGAAGATTTCATACGAACGCGTTCATCATATAGTTCACGTCAATCTGGACATGAAAAAAAATTCTGCAAAATGGATCCCCAAATGTTTGAATGTTGACCAAAAGCTTACTAGGGTAGAAGCATCGCGTTCGATCTGTGCTAGATTTGAAAACAATGTAGACTTCTTAAACCGAATTATTACCATGGATGAGACTTGGGTACATTTCTACGATCCAGAAACGAAGCAACAATCGATGGAAAGGCGACACTCTGGTTCTCCAAGACCTAAGAAGTTTCGTATCCAAAAAATCGGCTGGAAAAGTTCTTGCTACAGTTTTTTGGGATTGCCATGGAGTTATCATGATAGATTTTTTGGATAAGGGTAAAACACTAACTGGAGATTACTATTCGATATTACTGACCACTCTACGGGAAAAAATTAAAGAGAAAAGACGCGGAAAGCTATCTAAAGCTATTTTGTTTTTACAGTAAAACGCCCCAGTACACAAATCTCATGTTGCCATGCAAAAAATTCTTGATTTAGGGTTAGAATTATTACAACACCCCCCTTATTCACCAGATTTGGCTCCGCCCGACTATCATCTCTTTCCTCAACTGAAAAAAAGTTTGAAGGTCGTGAATTTTCTTCCAACGAGGAGGTATTAAAAGCTGTGGAGGACTGGTTTGCAGAGCGAGAAGAACCATTTTTTTTAAGGTCTAGACTCTAGAGACGTTGCAGGTTCGCTGTAATAAATGTATTCAATTAAGAGGAGAATATGTTGAGTAATAAAATATTTTGACATTGAAATTTTGCTTGGTTCTATAGTAGGCTAAGAATTTTTCAATATATCCTCGTATTCACCATTCACTGTTGGGTCAAAAATTAACAGTGCTGTGCCTAAGGTGGCGTAAGGACACAGTAACAAAGCCTACACAGAACACAACTGCTTACTCCGAACTCGGCACAAGTTACAAGCTTGGAAGCTTGTAGTTTCAGAGGGGTCTCCACAGGAGACCTAGGAGTAGTCAGGATAAACAATATATCATCATATATCATATACACTACTGGAAAAAATTAAAGGATCAAAAAAAAATTCCAAATTTTTCGGCAATTTTCAACATGCCGTAACTTTGAGAGGAATGGTCGTACAAGGAATTCAAAAAAAGGAAATTGTAGCTCCAAGTGTCTAGTTTTAGGATTAGCACTTAAAAAATTTTAAGTTTCAGTGGTTTTCGAGTAATGATAGAAAAATCAGCAACAAAAAAATTCTCAAAATTTTATCACTTTTTTTTTTCTTGTCTACGAGCGTGGTAATTTTATTTTTGCATAATCGTTATAATGATGGGATACTTTGTTAATTCAGCTTTAATTTATTTTTTTATTGACCTCAATACGTCCACTTCTCGCCGAGATATCGGTCTTCAAATGGAAAAGGATCCATTTGTCTTTGATTATCGATTTCTCAGCAACCAATGATGGCACAGAAAATTGAAGGGGGGTTTCAAGACCTTAAATGAACTCCCATTAATGAACAACCATTGCTTATTCATAAAAATTTTTTTTCTTAATGTCGCATCAATATGAAAATTTAACAAAAAAAGGGCTTTTGGTGGTTTCTTGGAAAATCTACCGCTGGATCGAAAATGTTGAGGAAACCAATAATGTTAAGTGTGACTTTCACAGTTCAATATGTTGGTAAAAACCTTACGAAGAGCCAACTCAATTCAGCGAGCCGTTTTTTTGTTTGGCTCGATTGAATTTTTGAAAAAAAATAAGGATCACGTTTTTTGCTCTGAGAAGCTCGTAATCTTTAAAAAAGGCAAAAAAGAATTTTCTCGAGCTTTTTCCACATTTTGATTGCAGATAGTTCATAAATTTCAAAAAAAGAAAAATAAAAAAACAACAAATAACATTTTTATTAATTTAATAACGGGTATTGCCACCCCTGTTTTCAATAACGGCTCTCAAACGTTCAGCCATGTTAATGCAGGCGGTAACAATACCCGTTATTAAATTAATAAAAATGTTATTTGTTGTTTTTTTATTTTTCTTTTTTTGAAATTTATGAACTATCTGCAATCAAAATGTGGAAAAAGCTCGAGAAAATTCTTTTTTGCCTTTTTCAAAGATTACGAGCTTCTCAGAGCAAAAAACGTGATCCTTATTTTTTTTCAAAAATTCAATCGAGCCAAACAAAAAAACGGCTCGCTGAATTGAGTTGGCTCTTCGTAAGGTTTTTACCAACATATTGAACTGTGAAAGTCACACTTAACATTATTGGTTTCCTCAACATTTTCGATCCAGCGGTAGATTTTCCAAGAAACCACCAAAAGCCCTTTTTTTGATAAATTTTCATATTGATGCGACATTAAGAAAAAAAATTTTTTATGAATAAGCAATGGTTGTTCATTAATGGGAGTTCATTTAAGGTCTTGAAACCCCCCTTCAATTTTCTGTGCGATCATTGGTTGCTGAGAAATCGATAATCAAAGATAAATGGATCCTTTTCCATTTGAAGACCGATATCTCGGCGAGAAGTGGACGTATTGAGGTCAATAAAAAAATAAATTAAAGCTGAATTAACAAAGTATCCCATCATTATAACGATTATGCAAAAATAAAATTACCACGCTCGTAGACAAGAAAAAAAAAAGTGGTAAAATTTTGAGAATTTTTTTGTTGGTGATTTTTCTATCATTACTCGGAAACCACTGAAACTTAAAATTTTTGAAGTTCTAATCCAAAAACTAGACACTTGGAGCTACAATTTCCTTTTTTTTAATTCCTTGTACGACCATTCCTCTCAATGTTACGGCATGTTGAAAATTGCCGAAAAATTTTTTTTTGATCCTTTAATTTTTTCCAGTAGTGTATATCCATTATTCAACTGATTTTGATCTGTAATAGTCTCTATAAACCAGTAGTGTGAGGTAATAATAACTCACGCCTATAACTCACTCTGACACAAATAGCCCAAATTGAAAAATGTAGGTTACGAAATGAATAAAAGAGTCGGGTCAATGGGGAACTCAATTTCAGACATCTAGGTAACGTTCTCGCCATCCATTTCCACATTTTCTTGGGTCTGAATATCCAAAAATTGCATTTGGAAACCGTGAATTTTCGACGTTTTCTACGGGATTCGATATCGATTCGATTTTCGATCACAGAAAAAGCTTTCGACAACTGTTGTCAATTTTATAAATGCAGATTAATTCGAATTTTACTGAAGAAGTCGAAGATAAAGTATAGTGTTCAATTCGCGGTAATGGTCATAACACACTTGATGAATTACATTACTCGCCTGAAGATTTCTTGCTGCAAAATTCATCTGCGTGTGTTAGGACTTACATTACCGCTCATTGAATATTATACTATCATTTCAGAATCATTTCAAGTTTGAAGCATAAAAGGAAGTGAAATAGTTTTTTTTAGTTATAACCCAAACAATCTTCTAGGCATTCTAGCATTCTAGTTGCATGTCCACCAATATGTAAAATTTTCTTCTTAAATATTTTGTAGTAGTTTTTGTTCTTTGTATCGTCTGGGTATAGAAGCTTAAGTAATAGCATCTGTTGTCTACTTGCTGTTTCGTTGTTGTTAGTCTATATTTGGGATAATTATAATTTTGTGTTCTTGTTTCATATCTTTCTTTCATAATTTGTAATTTTTCAAATAAATGATCTAGCGACTTCTTCCTTTGGAGCCATGTGGAAGAGTAGTTCCACGCCAAGAGCCCAGCGTCGATTCAAGACCTCAAAGATGGAATTCGTGAGGCTACCATTTATATACAGGGTGTTTCCAAATTGGACGTGAATATTGGGGGAGCTGTTTGTACCACCCGTTTGCTGTCGTTTGATCCATATTTATTGTTAAACGAAGGTCAACAGTTTCCGGGATATTTGTGTTCTTGTGTTTTTTAAAATTTTTTACCTTACTTGATTTTTCGTAATTTTTTTCTACATTGACCAAGCTCGATTATAATTTGGGATTATTTTCATCAGAAAAGGATATATGTATGAAAAGAGCTAAACTATACTCCATTCACTTTTATAATGTAACCCGGTTGGCCGTAACATTCTGACACGTTTCACAGTGTATGTTTATTTCAAAAATGTAAAGTTATAGTCATTTTCCTGTCAGTTAAACACGCAATGTTGTCCTTTCTAGAAGTCGTAGTAATTACATATTCATCAAAATGTTTATATACTTTGGGAAATTAATGAATTTGAGCAGATATTATGTGAATTCAATAATTCCAAAGACTTGGCGAATGTTGAAGAAACTTTTTTCTCTGTTTAAAGTGGAAATATTTCACGTATATAAACATGGTTGGAAGATTCAGTTATGCTATTTTCTTGCACTGAAATCAAGAATCGCGTGTTGAAATTTCACTGAAAAATAATGAACAGAATAGTCAGTTACTTTGTGATAGTGCATTCGTAAAAAGAATAAAAGTACTCGAATAACCCGACAGAAAAACTTCTTAACGAACAGACGGACCTATGGAATTCCCCACTTTTCACAATTCTCAAGAAATAAGGCTAAAAAAGACATTTAAATAACTCTTTGCACAACTTGAAATACTCCAGAATGAACATGTAGTAGTACTACGAAACCTGTGTTACAGTAAAACGTTAAAAGAACTGACTCCAGTTATGAAGTTGAAAAAGAATAAAAATAAATCAGCATTGGCAACGTCTCTGAGATTTATTTGATATTGGCCTTTAGTTTCGATTGTATCCGCCTTTTAAAATGAAAATATCGATTTCCTTTCCATATCCATCGCTCATATATCTTTCCATTTTCATCCTCCACTTTTCCCATCGTAAATTTCCCTCCAACATAACCTCAATCCGCACATTTACGTCATACGGATTACGAGGCAATTTCGCAAACGTTTCGCGTCCTTTTTACGGCCCATCTTACGTCTGTATCGCGTCCTTAAGTCTCCCGAACGTCTTCGAATGAGGTCCTGTCTGGGGAAAACTCCGACGTGAGAAAAGCCAGATATGGAGTCTGGAAAATTCGCCGGGGGACGGTTTCCTTGGCGACCGAGTAAACTCGTCCGTCTGGAGTGGCAGGAGAAGTTTGAAACTCGATTTTGATTCGATTGTGCGAAAGTATTTTGGGAATTTGTTGGATTTAATTAGGACTCCAGTTATTCACTTCGTTAAGTTGGTACGGGTTGACGTGCGAGGGGGGCTTTAGTTGAGTTTGGAGTTTGGAGATTTGGAAAGTTTGGGGGTGATTTGAGTCGTATGAATCAGTGTTATGGAGTGCTTGGTCGAAATTATTCTCTTATTGAATTATGGTCTGTTAGATCCGAACTGTAGAAAGGTTTTCAAGCTGAGACCCACCTTGTATATATATGTATAAGGACTGAACGAGAATAAATCGCTATCACAAAAACGCTTATATCTTTTGAACCACTGGACCGATTTTGAAATTCAAACTCATTTTCGAATCATCTTCTAATTCTAATGAAAACTGTTTTTACAATAAGAAAACCAAAACTATTTTTACAAAATTCATGGATTTTTTCTGGAATTCTTCCCATCATGCTTCTTATAGTGTTCTCAGTCACTTTCTGGGATGCTGTCTTCCACTTTTGCTTGAATTCCGCTAATGTTTTCGTTGATTTCTTAGTCTTCTTCAATTCTCTTTTTACCAGGGCCAAATATCTTTCGATTGGCCTGAGTTCTGGGCAATTTGGTGGATTGACCTTTTTGTGGACAAAAACCACCTCATTAGCTTCGTACCATTCCTTGGTGGCCTTGCTGTAGTGGCATGAAGCTACATCTGGCCAAAAGATTGTTGACACATCTTGCTCACGTAAAAATGGTAAAAGTCGCTTCTTCAAGCATTCCTCGATGTATATCTTCGAGTCAACAGAGCCTTGGCCAACGAAAAATTTGCTCCTTTTCCCACAAGTGCAAATTGCTTGCCAAACCAGGATTTTTTAGGAAACTTTTCTTGTTTCTTCACGCGAAATGGTTCGTCAACATTTCCACGAGAATCTGCAGTATAAAATTCCTGACCAGGAAGTTGCGAGAAATCAGCCAAGACATAGGTTTCGTCGTCCATCACGCAACAGGAAAAATTTTTCAAGAAATCTTTTTTTAATTTCTTTGCTCTTGATTTCGCTTCTTGACTCTTCACAGCGTTCCTGTCTGGCACTTTCTGCACTTTGTATGTTCTAAGCCCACAACTCGACTTGATTTTCTCAACGGTTGACTGTGAACAACCCACTATTTGGGCCACTTTCCGTCCTGAAACTCCTGAAAGGTTAGGTTTCTTCTGAAAAAGGCTGATGGCTTTCTTCACTTTTTTTGGGCTATGAAACCCCTTTTTCCTCCCGGTTCCTTCCTTGCGGTTAATTGTAAGATCTTCGTTGAAGCGCTTAACAACTTGATACCGTTTCCGAACGAACGCGAGCCTCTTTTGCGATTCTTTTGAAGCTCCATTTTTGAATATTTTCAAAAAGTTTCACTCTAAATTCTCGTGTTTTCGCTTCGCTTGACATTTTGCGACAGAGAATTGGAATATCTATGAAGTAAAGCTAACTATGATCAAATTTTGATTTTTATTCCCAATTGGTTCAAGAGATATGGGCGTTTTTGTGAAAGCGAGTTTATTCTCGTTCAGTCCTTACAAGGTCCTACAATAATGATTTCTTCTTCCATAACTGCCGAGACAGAATTTCTGCCTCTCACGGAATTACATATTATCCAATGTATCGGGTGATTTTTCAACTACATATTTCGATACCAAACTTTTCCATATAGCCCCTGTATTTCTCGATTTTTTTAGTTTTTGTTTTCAATTTTTCATTCTAGAATTTTGTTCAGAAGCTCACAGCACTCAAAGTATGGGTGATACTTGTCGTCCTAATGGGTTTTGTGAATGGCTCGAATGGATAGTAGATCTTCCAGATAGAAAAGCGCCTTTGGATTCGCAAGGGATTTCGTGGTGATGACGAATATAATGTTTTTGGGAGGTCTTAGCCCTTTGTCATTTTTCAACCAAGAAGTTGGGATTTTCGAAATCTATTTTATTATGCCTAGAGATACTTTGGGCAATACTGATTAACAATATACAAACGAAAAGTGGATACGGCCGCAGAAGCCGACGATTTGAAATGCGAAAAAATGCCATTTGACAGATGAAAACCTAAACTACGATAGATAGAGCCTCGGATATTTCGAATTGAATTCAGAGTCCCCGAAAACCTATAAATCGATACCAAACTTGTCCATATAGGCCTACTTTGACATGAATTTTTCAAGTTTTTTGTTTTGCAATTTTCATTTTCGAGTTTTGTTCAGAGGCTTACAGCATTCAAAGCAAGGGTGATACTGATCGTACTAAGAGGTTTTGTGAATGAATCAACATTCGCATGAAATAATCTTCAAACATTGAATAATATTGACAGTACTATCAATTCAAATAAATATTTCATGCATTTTTCTGCATTTTATGTTTTTTCATTGCAAAAATTTCCTCTTACTCTTAAGGTGATCCCAGCTATGGGATATAAACGCGCTATTTATTACAGGACCCATTATTTTAATTCATTCCATAAATAAACATGAATGCCTTTCGCAACATCATTTGGATCTTTTCAAAAATAATTAAACGTCTACTGAAGCTAGTATTCTACAACTACTATACCTAGAGCCCAGCCTCTACTAACTACCATGATTATTGACGATAAATTTGGGGACAATCAATATAAATAAAATGGACATTGAAGTATTCAAGCAAATATAGGCATGAGATAATGAACTCTTGTGCAATCTCAGCAATAAGGACATTGAACTGAGCAATATCTGATTGTTGACCATATCACCAATCTGCTGAAGGTTGCTGATGTAGATTTCCACGAATGAAAACAACGGTTACTTTTATTCAACATGATTGTTTTGAAGTTGTTGTTCGGTCGTCACTATTTAAATATAGATAATCTACATTAGGGCACTGTAATATTCAAATTTAGACTAGAAAATATTTGACAGAAAGTGCTTAGCTTCTTAACCTAAATCCTACACTATTCTAAAGTTTTACGAACAAAACATTTCGAAAACCAAAAATATATACGTTCTGTAATTCCTACATAAATATTGATTCAGATTTCTCTTGAATACAGTAAGTGACAAAATGAAAATATCGATGTTACCTATATTTAAAGGTGCCAGTCATAAAAACTTATTAATTTCAAGAAAAACTAGTGGTAAGAGGGCAATATAGACCTTAAGGTTGCATTGAACTGCAACTCCTTTCTAACCATGAATATATTTTCGGTATTTACCGAGGTATTTACTATTTTGAAGGAAAATGCTCAGATAGGTCAATTTTTATTATGAATTAGACAATTTTTCATGTACGATTGAGAAGTTTGTCTACGAAGGCTGGTATTTTAATACTCAAAATGGCAACACAAACTTTTTTGCCAGAAATGGCTTAATCATCTATTGATGAGAATGATTTGGTCATTGGTTTTTTAACCAGCTGCTTCTCATTATTGGAATAAAATTGTTAAACTAATTGAAGAAAGAAGTCCATACTCAAAGTGGAGGCCCTTTTCCTTCAATTGTTAAACTATTTCGATTCGCATTTGTTTTTAAATGAGTGATACACACTTTAGTTTTGTTTTCGAAGTTATTTTTGTATACTCCTTTCAATTTTATAAAGTGGCCAAGATCTGCTGACACATTTCACCGTGTATATTTTGACAACGTGAGGTTATAGTCATTTTCCTATCACATAGCTACGCAACGTTGTCCTCTCTACATAGAGGTCGTAATAATTAGGTATTTATCAAAATGTTTATTCGCTTTGAGAAAATAACGAATTCGAGAAAATATGATGTGAATTCAATAATTCCAAAGACCTGGCAAATGTTGAAGAAACTTTTTTCTCTGTTGATACAGGAAATATTTCACGTATATGAACATGGTTGGAAGATTCAGTTATGCTTTTTTCTTGTACGAAAATCAAAAATCGATTGTTGAAATTTTACTGAAAAATAATGGACAGAATAGTACGTTACTTTGTGATAGTTCGTTCGAAAAAAGAATAAAAGTACTCGAATAACCGACAGAAAAACTTCTAAACGAACAGACTGACCTATGGAATTCCCCACTTTTCAAAATTCTCAAGAAATGAGCCCACAAAAGACATTTAAATACCTTTTTGCACAACTTGAAATACTCCAGTAGGAAAATGTAGTAGTACCTACAACCTTCGCCTTTTTTAGTTTCCAAGCGTGATGATTATATTAAGATTGAGACTATTGAGAGTAGAAATTAGCATTTGCAAGGTCGCTGAGAATTATTTTGACATTGCCGGTATTTCACTAGTGCCAACCTGCGTCAGTTTTAAGTAAAAACTTGATAAACCTAAATCTTGGTCAACCGAGATACTTTATAAATGTGAATGGAGTATAGGTTGTTGCCGTTGTTGGTCGATGAATTGTGAGAATTAAAATTCATAATTACGAAAATAAATGAACATGTAATTGATACGTTCTTTGTTTAGTTAATCAAGGTGGGCGTTTAATGTAGTGTGTTTTTATTTCAAGTTGCATTTGAAAATGGCTTCACTTTGAGAGCTGAAAATTTGTGGGTAATCTCAGAAAGGAGAGGAGTTCTCAATGAAATAATTTGAATCAATTTCATTTCGAAAGTTCATTTTTTTTCTTTCAAAAATAGAAGAAAATAAGCCAACTCATGCTACTGTTTTATTTCGAACGAAAGACCCATGAAAATAGTTCTTTTTTCGATCAAAATTGAATCTACAGATAATTTTGTTCAGAAAAACAACTTGAAATACGGAATTGGCATCAGAGAATGGCAAAATTCAAATCTATGGCGGGAAAAATTTCCTGCTTTACCCACATATTCACTAATTTCATAGTTCAGCGATTTTTGGACAGAGAGCGCCATTGTACATTTCGTTCATAAGAATAGAGATATTCATTGAACTTATAGTGATAATTTAAGTTCTATGGAGATATTCCATAAAATGCACGGTGGCGCCTCTATCGGATTTGTTTTCCTACTCGCTCTGAACGACGACCTTAAATATAGAATTTATATGTGAAATTGACAATAAGATTTATGGGATAAAAATCTTTCAACTGTAATAATCTCTTCAGAATAGGTATATTATGGTAAATTTAAACAGTGATCATGGTGTTTTCTCAGTGTACAAAAATTATTTAAAATTGCATTCTTTCACCGAAATACACGAAATCGCATTTTTCGAACTCACCGAAATAATAGTGACATTTGACTGCAATTATAATGTTTTTTGGGAAGAATTTTAATTTTTTAATTGTTTTCGTGACATTACAGCGTGACAAGAAAAACCTCGGACAAACTCTTTTTCAATTAACTTTATTAAACAGAAGAAATTGAACAAAACAACAACAAATAATAATAGCTTGAACATTTGTTAATAATTATATTTGAGCCGTTTCGAAGTGGCTTCCTTTGGCGGCGATACACAGCTTCCGACGCTTCTTGAAATTTTCGGCAATGGGCCGCAGCTCCTCGGGCTTTAATCGGTTCCATTCCCGGCGCAGAGATTGCTTCAGCGACTCCAAATTTTTGTGTTTTTCAGCACAAGCCCTGTGCACCAAAATCGACCACACGCTGTAGTCCATTGAGTTGAGATCCGGTAAGTAGGGCGGCCATTCTGCAGATGAGATGAAACAAGGAGATTGGGTCTTACACCATTCTTGCGTCATTTTCGCTCTGTGAGCCGGAGCGGAGTCCTGTTGAAAGGTCCAATGCGTATCGCCGAAGTGCTGCTTGGCCCACGGAAGTACTACGGCCTCGAGGATGTCGCAGCGGTAGACTTCTTGATTGATTTTGACCCCTTGATCCACGAAAACTAAGGGAGATTTACCACTGCCGCAAATTCCGCCCCAGACCATGACGGATTGCGGATTTTGACGGTGTTCGACGATGGCCGATGTACCGGGAGCCTCTACAGACCAGACTCTGTCGTTTTGGTGATTGTGGGATTATTCTACGGTGAAAAGCTTCTCGTCTGTGAAGAGAATTCGCTCCCATTCCTGACCGGCGGCGGGACGAAGGAGTTGGGGGCACCTTTGGAGTCGTACGCCCTTGTTTTCCTCCGTGAGGAGTTGAACTTTTTGGAGCTTGTATGGCTTGAGGTTGATCTCCTTTTTGGCAATTTGACGGACTGATTCGCGGTTGAAACCGGTCTCACAGGCTATTTTCCTCATGGAAACCCTCGGATTTCGATTGACTCGCTTCTTGACGATGTTGCGATTGTTAGGTGTATTGACAGTGCGTTTTCTACCACTTCCTGGACGACGACCATCATGGCCAAGCTCCTTGAAACGACGAATTGCATCGGACACGGTTTGTCGAGGCACATTGAGCAAACGAACAATTTCGCATTGACGCCTACCTTGACGAAACAGCTCCAAAATCGCACTACGTTTGTTTGACATTCTAAAACTCTGTGAAATGAAATTATATCAAACTGAAAATTCACATATTGGTACTGGAAAGTGTAGAGAAACCAAGAGAATAAAAATTATTCGGCTGCGCTGAAATACTTTGTTCCAGACCACAGCAAAATTTGTCCGAAGTTTTTCTTGTCACCCTGTATTACCTATTGTTATATGTATTCTTTTCTTCAAGTCCAACAGAGCCTTACCTACCTACGTTTTTTTTGTAATTTTGGTCTTTAAACTTCTTGCTATCGCTCTTAATAATATTTTTGTTCAAAAGTTTAAAAATCTATTTACATATTTCCTTTTTGAGTTGTCGGTGATTCTTCGAATTTCTCTTGATTTATTTCATGACTTTCGAACAATCGCCGTCATTCTACAATAATGACCGTATCGCATTGAACTTCCACATCAAGTTCTTCACGCCAATCTCCCGACGTCTATGCAACACTCAACGCTCCACGTAGCACAAAGAATCCGACGAGTCCGCAGCGCTCAAAGTCTAAACTCGTTGCGAGGCCACAAAACGAGGGATTTTCGAAATACTCTCTCGTCCCTTCTGTTTATTATTCGGCCGGCTTACGACCCGACCGTCGCGCCGCGTTGCCAAGTCGTGCGGACCGCGACGTCGCAATATCGATCCGGTTGTCGGAGGCGAAAGCGACAGAGGAGACCGCGTGGTTTTCGATGCGGGAATGCGTAGGATCCGTCGCCTTTGTCTTGCGGTGCTAGTTTGGGCCGCGGTCAGCCGTTTATGAGAGGTCGGGCAGGGGATTTGGGGACGATGTTACGTCGTGACGGATTTGTTTTGATTCATGACGTTCGGGGGGATTAAGTGTCGTTTGTTCTTTGGTCGTGGGCGACGAATTTCTATACTGTTTCCTGCTTTTTATGGTTCAACATGTACCTACACTGCGCAAAAAAATTAACGCACATTCTAAAAATCTCAATTTTAATGAAAGTTAACTCTACATTGACTTTATAACTTATTTTTTATGTTCTCTCGGGAAGGTTTTGAACGAAACAAGACACATTAAATGGAAGAAAAATTCAGGATTTCACCGATTCTTATGTGAAAGAAGAGAAATGAACAATTTTCAAAATACTGAAATGCGGATAAGTTATTTATTACTTGGTATTTCCACCCCTTGCGTTAATTACAGCTCGACAACGACGGTTCATAATCGAAATGAGTCATCTTAAAATGTTCTGATCTAGCAGAGTAGCTGGATGATTTTCTGAACTTCTCAGCCTTCTATTGAGGTTGTCCCAAACCTGCTCAATCGGATTGAGATCTGGATTTCTTGCTGGCCATTCCATTCGAGAGACTTCAACCTCTTCAAGGTACTCCTGAACGATGCGCGCACGATGGGGTCTGGCATTATCGTCCATAAAAATGAAATTTTCACCAATGTATGGGGCAAATGGCACAACATGCTCTTCGAGAATGTTCCTTATATACTTATCAGCATTCATAGCTCCATTATCAACGACCACTAGGTCTGTGCGAGCAGTCAAAGATATTCCACCCCATACCATAATCGATCCTCCCCCGAAACCAGTAGTATTCAGGAAATTGCACTGAGCATATCTTTCATGTGGACTGTATACAAGGGAACGTCGATCCCAATGGTAGAGGCAGAATCTAGACTCATCTGTGAAGAGAACTCTTTCCCAATCGGCCTCTTCCCAATGCATATGCTCTCTCGCAAAATCCAAACGCCCATCGATGGGCTGGGGTAAGAGCTGGGCCTCTTGCCGCGACACGAGGCCTAAAATCATATTCTCTGAGGTGATTTCTTATTGTCTAAGTGCTAATTTGCACCCCATGAGTTTGCTCAAGCTGAATTTGAAGGAGGCGAGCGGTTGCAAACCGCTGTCTCAACGAAGAAACTTTCAAGTAACGTTCTTGAATGGCAGTTGTTACCCGTGGTCTACCCTGTCCTGGTCTTCGGACATTCATACCTATCTCCCTGAAACGCTGCAGTATTCTGGACACACTTATATGGGAAACTCCAAACCTTTCTGCAATTCTTGTGTATGTCCACCCTTCTTCGCGCAAAACTACCGCTTGGGCACATTCCTCTTGGGTCAAATTGCGTGTTTCGCGTTGCATAGCGATCGAGTGTAGAAAATCAAACGAAAGAAAAACTATTGATCACTAGAATTGATCGAGAACAACTGATTTTAGAATAGAGCCAATACATTCAAAATCTGATAATATCATCTTTTTTTGTTCCTGCTGGGAGAAAACATCTGTATTGAAGAAAAACGTTGAAAGTGGATAACATATGCATGCATAATTCTGAGAAAAATAATTATCATTGGGAACACCTTCAGTTGTAGAATAAATTTGAGATTTCCATAATGTGGGTTAAGTTTTTTGCGCAGTGTATTTTGCATTTCCTATTCTCTAAGCAGTCTAAGCTAAGAAATATGGTGAAACCCTAGCGTCCCTAGCCGTAGCACTGAATATCTCCAAGGCATTCGATCGAGTCTGGCATCAGGGACTCCTCGCCAAGATTCCATCTTTTGGCGTGCCCCCAAAGCTGTGTTCTCTGCTGGCTAGTTTTCTCTCAAACAGATCTCTCCATGTAGTGGTCGATGGAGTTTCATCTGACTCTCTACCCATAAATGCTGGTGTTCCGCAGGGATCAATTCTGGTTCCAACACTATTTCTACTTCACATCAACGATTTGCTGTAAGCAACTTCGTGTCCAGTGCATAGCTTCGGGGATGATAGTACCCTCCATACCGCCTTTTCTTCTAGGGTTCCAATACCAGCCCGCCAAATCAGAAACGAACGCGGAAGAAATGTTAGCAACATTAATATGGACAATTCTTGAATGGGGATCTAATAACTTGGTAGAATTCAACGCAAACAAAACACAAGCATGTCGTTTCTCTAGAAAAGCCGATCTTACTGTGCCCAGCATAGAATTGTCGAGAGTGACCATACCATTGAAGTCATCCATTTCGATGCTTGGTATTACTTTCGGCAGTAACCTTTCTTGGGAGAATCACGTGAGATCCATTACTAAAAGTGCATCCCAAAAACTTGGTTTTCTATTTCGTGCCCGGAGCTATTTCACCTCAGGTCAGCTTCTTATGAACTATAAGGCACAGATTCGACCTCTCCTGGAATACTGTACCCATATTTGGAGTGCTGCACCTAAACAAATCCTGAAACTCTTGGACTCTGTACAAAAAAGGGCAATTCGTCTCGTCGGTGATGCCTCGATTACAAACTCGCTCACTTCTCTAGAACACCGTAGAAGAGTAGGCGATCTGTCTCTATTCTATAGATATTTCCATGGGCGATGCTCTTCTGAATTATCAGCAATCGTTCCTCCTCTGGCAGTCTCTTCGAGACTAACCCGTCCAGTTAAGTCACATCCCTTCGTGGTCACTTTGGAGACCTGCAGAACATCTCTCTTCAAAGACTCGTTCATCCAACGAACAGCGAGGCTTTGGAGGCCTAGGGAGGTGTTCCCCGAGGCATATAACCTCCAGAAATTCAAGAAGAACACCAATTCCTATCTGCTTGCCCTTGGTTCTCACGATGTTCTCTGAACATTACTGGATATTCCTTTTCGTGAAAACCTCAACATAAAAAAAGCAGAAAAAATGCACACATGTAAGTTCGTGTAGGTATACTGTTTAACTGGAAAATACTTAGATGGTATAATAATTTTGGCAACAATTACGAATGAAGCTGTATGTCCACCTATTTCCTCAATTTGGTATGAAATTTAACTGCGTTCATACAGGAGAACCTTCTCTCATGAACAGCTTGCACCGCTTATCAAGAGGAATTGATAAGCAGCTCATAATATCCTCATTTGTGACGTAAGGCTGTGATAAATTATCAGACAAGAACAAATATGTTGACGTTTAAATTCGGCGGAAGTTATATTTCAACAGTCGACGAGAGGGGCGATCCTCAACTGGGCAAACAGGAACACATTTTTCGAGCGACCGTTCTAAAGGGTTTTCCCATAAGAAATGATATTTTGACAAATATGCCATTTTTTTTATCGGATGTTCATTTCATTATGAAGAGGAAGATATGATGGAAAATAACATCAGCCGAATGACCACCACGACTACAGGACCATATCCTTTCCATGAAATTTTTCATGAACAAATCGCAAAGTGGCTGCCCTATGTCCTCGATAGTCTCTCGAATTCCATCTTGAATCGACGCTAGGCACTTAGCGTAGACCTTCTCTTTCACATGGTCCCAAAGGAAGAAGTCGCAAGGTGTTAAATCACAAGATTTCGGTGGCCAATTGTGATCACCTCTTCGAAAGATAACACGGCCCGGAAAGTTTTCCTGTGGAAAATTAATGGTTTTTTTGCTTGTGTGGCACTAAGCGCTGTCTTGTTGAAAGTAAACGTTGTCCAGATCAATATCATCCAATTTCGGCCATAAAAAATCATTAACCATCGGTCGATAGCGAAATCCATTCACCGTAACTGTTGCTTCAGACTCATTCTCGAACAAGTAAGTTCCACTGACCCTGCCGGACTATAAATCGCACCAAACAGTCACACCTTGAGGATATAGAGGTTTTTCAACAAATACTCTTGGGTTTTCCGAGCCAATTTATCTTGTTGACGAAGCCATCGAAGTGAAAATGGGCCTCATCACTCAAGACGATGCTCGATGGAATTCCGGATAATTTTCATGCATTTCAAGGACCCAATCAGCAAAGACAGGACGATGCTGATGATCGACCGGCTTGAGTTCATGTTTTAACTGAACTTTATCAGCCTTAAGACCAAAATATTTATGCAAAATACGGTGTAATGGCGTTTGTGGAATGTCTAATTCCAAAGAACGACGAGGAATGGACAAACCTAAGTTTTCTTCGACACTTTCGGCTACAGCAGCAATATTCTCCGCTGTTCTTGAGCGACGTGCTCGGGTATTATTCTTCACATCACTAACTTATCCCAACAGCTCAAATTCTCCCATCCATTTCTGTATTGCGGTTCGACAAGGTGCTTCACGACGACTCAAAAATGTTGGAGTTTCACGAACCGTCTCTACCAAATTTTCACCATTTTCATATCGAATTTTAACAATTTCAATGAGTTGTTGAAGCATGTATCTTTCCACTTTTATTAATGACGTAGTTTCTACTTGTCAAACGTCAAAAATGACAGCTTCAAAAGTGACATCTACCGAAAGAGCGGGCCATTCAAAATAACACCTCTTATTAGGGAATCCAACGACCTGTCAAATATTTTTTTGAGGTTAGCTGGTGGTCAAACAAACCAAGTTTAGCTTTGTTCATGTAGACATTAAAACCGTTTATTTGCTTGAAAAATTGTTTTATGTGGAAATTTTTTCGATATTTCTAGTCAATCTTACTCTTAGGAATATCAGACCAGTGAAAATTATTTAAATTAAGTGCATTTTCAATAAAAAATGCCATAAATGTGTGCCAAAGTTGGATGTGCAAGTCGTTCAAATTATGAGGATCTTCTTGAATATTTTGGAACACCCAGTGTGTGTAACTTGGTGTATTATACACATATTAAGTGACTTATCAGGAAACAAAAGGAAATTGGGTCAGCAGTCATCAAGACTTGACAATATCGAAGATAAGAAACTAAAGTGAATGTGTCTTCGTAGACACTGAAATAAGCAGTATTCAGTTCATGTAAAATGTAAAACTGATGAATATTTAAATTTATATCATATAAAAGGATAAAGAAGTTACAGGGACAAAGCTCTGATTGATATTCCTTCTCCAATACTTTCTCTTCAATCTCTTCGGGGTCCCAATACTAAAAGTTGTAATCATATGATTGAGTGAAATTTTCTTCGTCAGTGATACTTCAGGATACTTTTTGATATTAGAAATCATAAAAACTCACTCGTTCACTCATGAAATGCATATAAGATAATGAAATTCCTCATATTTACTGCAAGCCAGCGACCTGTCAGAAAATGTATAGGTTATCTGGAGGCAGGGCGCCACGTGGTTTGGATTGCCTAATTGGAAAACCCTTATCTACAGAGTGGATGATCGAACGCTTGAAAGCTCCCGAAGAATTCCTTTTAAATATTGTTGTTGATACTTTCAACAATCACCATTATTTATGCGAACTGCAACAATATGGCCCAGTTGGCCGACGGGTGTTGGACGAAACAGGAAGGCGGAAAGAGAGAGAAGAACGTTCAGGTGCACGAATGCCAATACAGAAAACGATAAGAGGAAAACAAAGATCCTCTTGTGGTATTTTCAGCACGTTCCCGTTGATTTATTATCAATCGAGATTGTTCGTGTCTATTGCGACTGTGTCGAAATGCAAATCCGAACAAGAATGTATTAATATTTATGTATCAATAGATGCTAATGACGTCGATAAGTATGCTCAGCGTGACTTCCACATTATAATAAAGACAGTTATGATAATTGGTCGACAATTATAAAGTAACATTAGTTGACACTCTGATTCCTTTCTTCGGATCAGATATTACGTTCTTATGAAGTCGATCGACTTGTTGTCTTGTACAATTGGCGCCCGAGGGGCCCCTTGGTTAGTCAATATAGCAGATACACTGATGAAAGTGAAGGGTTCTCCAAGAAGAGGTGTTATTTTGAACAAGCAAATTTGTTTCACGCGGCGGTTTCATCTTCAACACTTCAACCTGCCATATCTTTTGATGTAGTCGTTGTAATTGTATGATGTGAAGGGCAATTTCGTTCTAAATTAAATACTGGGGATGAATAATGTATTAAGTTGGATGAGGATCAATACCAATTCATAAAAACACACTCCCAAATAGTGCATAATTTTGGAAAACATCTGATTACCATAAACAGGTAATAGCAAGTCAATTTGGAGAGATAGATACATGCTATCGCGGACTTTTTTGTAGAACTATTTAAGAGGTACATTTCCGTCATATATTGTACTCACGGAAATCTCACGGTTTCTGCAGCGCACGTGGAAATAGCTGATTTTGGCTGATTTTTTGTAATTATTGAAGTTATAGTAGGTATCCTCATCTTTTTCGAGTAAAAAGTATAGCCTATGTCACTCAGGTATAATGTAGCTTTCTAAGGGTGAAAGAATTTCCGAAATCGGTCCAGTAGTTTCTGAGCCTATTCGTATCAAACAAACAAAAATACAAATCTTTCCTCTTTATAATATTAGTATAGATTAAATTGCCGAGGGGAAATAGTTGCGAAAATTGAACATCATTTTGTATAGGAAAAAATGTGTCTTAATGCGTACTCATAACCTTCCAAAACTGAAAAAAAAATCGTGTACGGTGTAGAAAATAATTTCATAAAACTATTTTTTTTTTAATTTCAACACCCCGAATCTCAGAAACAGTGCGTCAGGGACCTATAGTCCATAGGAACTTTACATCATAAAATCATCTGAGGATAAAGATCCCGAATTTACGGTCCCTTATTCTGAAACACCCTGTATAGTGAGTCATACCATTTCGAAATTTCAAGAAAACATCAGGCATGGTTTTTCTTAATTTTGCACTCAGATCACCCTTGTTTTTACACCACGTTAGGTTACTTTTAGCAAAAAAAAACAAGAAATTTTGGCTAGATTTTTGTTTGGAGAAAAACTATGATTGTGCCTCGAAAATTACAGTAAACCTTCGAAGTTTTTTACTTAAAACTGACGCAGGTTGGTACTCGTTAATAGGGATGTTGACACATGTTACAAATTCATATAAATTGAGGTTTTCCACATTGAAGGTAGTTTTTGAAATACTATAATAATCTTTAAGTGATCTAATTACTCTCATTAAATTAAATAAAATCGATTTAAAATGTGTAATCTATTACCGTTCATCACGTGACTGCAAACACGAATGAGAATACGTGACGTCACTGTTCTGTAAACAAGCTGTCTGTTCGTTTAGAAATTTTTCTGTCGGGTTATTCGAGTACTTTTATTCGAATGAACTACCTATCACAGAGTAACGGACTATTCTGTCCATTATTTTTCAGTAAAATTTCAACATTCGATTTTTGATGTCCGTACGAGAGAACGGCATAAGTGAATCTTCCAACCATGTTTATATACGTGAAATATTTCCAGTATTAACAGAGAAAAAAGTTTCTTCAACATTCGCCAGGTCTTTAGAATTCACATAATATACTGCTCCACAAGAGTAAGGGATATCGTATTCAATCGTTTTTAAAAGTATGTAATCTTCGAGAAAATCGCTGTAAAATCATTCAAAACTCAATAACAACTCGAATCGATCCAATAAAAATCAGTATGAGACAATTCGTCAATCTGGTCGCCTTTTTTCTGAAGTTTGGTTCTTTGCATATGCTTCATGAATGTTCTTATTTTGAAATGAAGTCTGTTTATCAACGGCTTCAATTTGAAACGAGTTTTCTGAAAATGCCAAGACGTAAATTATTAACAAACGCTGAGGCTAATAGGGCTATCGGAATGCTACAGAGTGGCCTAACTCAGGTTGTTGTAGCGGAAAGGCTTCAAGTCAGCCAAAGTGTGATATCTCGACTTTGGAATAGGTTCAGGGAGACAGGTTCCGTGTTGGAAAGACCAAGGCTTGGTGGGCGACGAAAAACAACACCTGCTTAGGATCGTTTCATCACCGTTTCGGCGAGAAGAAACCCTACATCTACGTGTAGAATGCTACGGAATACTCTTCAAAATGCAGATGGGTTCCAAGTTTCCATCGAAACCATCAGACGACGTTTGAGAGAGGTGAATCTGTTCTAGACGTCCATTAAGAGGAGTTCCATTAACACGTGACCATATAAGCGTCAAAGACTGGAATGGGCAAGGCAACATATCATTTGGAACGATCAATGGCGTTGTGTACTTTTCACTGATGAATCCAGATATGGACGATTTTCAGATTCTCGAAGAATAAGGGTATGGACAATCTCACGCATACCCCGTAATCGTTGCTATGTCCAAGAAGTCCATCCATTTCGACGGGGTAGTGTTATGGTACGAGCCGGGATATGTCCTAGGAATTTGACCGCCTTAAACTATAGGGAGCATGTCATTGACAATGTTGTGCCAAACTTTCACGCTGCTATTGGTGAAACTTTTCAATTTCTTGACGATAACGCTAGACCGCACCGTGCAGCCATAGTTGAGAATGCATGCGAGGAGCTTGGTATTCCTCAATACCTCCGCACTCACCAGATTTGAATTGCATAGAACATGCATGGGATATGCTCCAAAGAAGATTAGATAATCATCAACCTACCCCAGAATCCTTGAATGATCTGAGAGAGCTTCTGCCCCGTCTATGGAACCAAATTCCTCAAGAAATGTTCAACAACCTCGTGTGTAGTATGCAAAGATGATGTCAAGCTGTAATTGATGCACGTGGAGGCCATACATTGTATTGGTAGTCTTAAAATGCTTGAATTCTGTGGGAATAATTTTTCGATATTTTACTCGATTTTTCTTAACCAGCCTGTGTATACGCTGCAGACCTACAATCTAAAATTAATTTGCAACTTGAAATCATATCAATATGAATTTTCATCATAAAAATCTTATTTTAACTATATTTTTTTGCAATTTAAGTCAACTTCCCTAACTCATATGGAGCAGTTTATTTTCTCAAATTCTTTATTTTCCCAAAGTAGATGAAAATTTAGATAAATACGTAATTATTGCGACCTCTATGTAGAAAGGACAACGTTGCTTCTTCATCTGGCAGGAAAATGACTATAACATTTTCAAAATATACACGATGAAATGTGTCAGAATTCCATGGCCAACCGGGATACATTATAAAAGTGAATGGAGTTAATATTCAGGAATACTATTCAAAAAACAGATTGAAAAAATTCCTTCAATTGGAGTGTCGTCATTAAAAAGAGTGGCAATTTTTTTGAATTTTCGAAACCCAATTGATCTAAACATTCTAAACCTTCTTTATTCCAAGCCATAAACACCCCCTTGGCCCGGAACACCCTGTATAATCGAGTAAAAAAATACGTAAAACCTAAAGAACAAAAGCAACACTCATAAAAGTCCTCTTATTCCCCGAAAAACTCATTCAATCGTCTTCAAAAACTCAAATCTTTCCCCGAATGTTTAAACAATTACTCAGCATCGCAAAAATGCGAGCTTAGGCAACCCCTAAATACACAAAATGACGAATTGTAATCCCGAAAGAGCACATCATCCCCTTCACCCTCGAGGGTTGAATCCAGTCGCCCAAACAAGTACTAGACTTGCTATCACATCCTCTAACATCTATTATTCTTGAAGTTTATCGAGCCCCAGCCACAAAAAGCGTAGAAACATCAGAATCCCAACTAAAATTCATCCCTTATTCTGAAAAACTAAAGTAGGGATGATAAATTCATCTGAATATTCCTCAAAAACTGCGACATTTAATTGAAGAACTCCGGCATTCTTCCCTTGGTCCACTCCGACCCATCGACGATCAATACGACCGAAAATTGACGCGTGCGCATCTCCTACCAGGATCGCAGGACGAGATAAACTTATTCGCGACCGAATTAACAATAAATTTTTCGGATCATGGTCTCCTGGTTGCAAAACTGGAAAAAAGTGGACTGTCGGGTTCATGAGGTGGAATTTGATGGAGCAAGCTTGGAATCGACTCGTTTTCAAGGATGAAAACATCGAGGATGTCTATACGATTGGAATTGTTAATGTTTCCGTTACCTTTGTTTGAATATTTTATGAGTTACCTGGGTTCATAATCGCGATGTATGAATAAACAGTGTGTGGATAATTGATAAACTTGGGTGTCGATATTTAAATTTTTCGCATGAGGCCCTAAGTTCTCGAGTTAATGAGATGCTTTTTGCGATAAGGACGTCTTGATGGGTATAAGATGATTTGTATTCCTGCTATGTATTTCAATGGGGGATCCTTGGATGAGTTTTGTGGAGTTTATTAAGCAACTACACTTTAACCAGTTTTGAGATATTTGTCAGTGATGAGAATTCGGCAATTCGGATGGATCTACTGGTTTTATATGGCTTCTGCCAACAAGAAGAAAAAGAAAGATAATACGAAGTATTCTATTCGAATTTTAATGAAGACTGAATAGATTTTTATTTGGATTGTATAGTTATTTCGAACAATGTTGTTTATTGTAAATGAAATACCCATAATATACTGCTCCACAAGAGTTAGGGATATCGTATTAAATCGTTTTTAAAACTATGTAATCTTCGAGAAAATCGCTGTAAAATCATTTAAAACTCAACAACTTGAATCGATCCAATAAAAACCAGTATGAGACATTTCGTCAATCTGGTCTTCTTTTTTCTGAAGTTTGGTTCTTTGCATATGCTTCATGAATGTTCTTATTTTGAAATGAAGTCAGTTTATCAACGGCTTCGATTTGAAACGAGTTTTCTGAAAATGCCGAGACGTAAATTAACAAACGCTGAGGCTAATAGGGCTATCGGAATGCTACAGGGTGGCCTAACTCAGGTTGTTGTAGCGGAAAGGCTCCAAGTCAGCCAAAGTGTGATACCTCGACTTTGGAATAGGTTCAGGGAGACAGGTTCTGTGTTGGAAAGACCTTGGTGGGCGACGAAAAACAACACCTGCTCAGGATCCATCACCGTTTCGGCGAGAAGAAACCCTACATATACGTGTAGAATGCTACGGAATACTCTTCAAAATGCAGATCCCCATCCAAGTTTCCATCGAAACCATCAGACGAAGTTACGGAGAGGTGAATCTAGGTTGTCCATTAACACGTGACCATAAGCGTCAAGACTGGAATGGGCAAGGCAACATATCAATTGGAACGATCAATGGCGTAGTGTCCTTTTCACTAATGTATCCAGATATGGACGATTTTCAGATTCTCGAAGAATAAGGGTACGGACAATCCCACGCATACCCCGCAATCGTCGCCATGTCCAAGAAGTCCATCCATTCCGAGGGGGTAGTGTTATGGTATGGGCCGGGATATGTTTCAACGAGCGCACAGATCTACACATTTGTCCTGGGAATATGACCGTTTTACACTATAGGGAGCATGCCCTTGACAATGTTGTGCCAAATTTTCACGCTGCTATTGGTGAAACTTTTCAATTTCTAGACGATAACGCTAGATCGCACCGTGCAGCCAAAGTTGAGAATGCGCGCGAGGAGCTTGGTATTCCACATTTATCAATACCTCCGAACTCACCAGATTTGAATTTCATAGAACATGCATGGGATATGCTCCGAAGAAGATTAGATAATCATCAACCTACCCCAGAATCCTTAAATGATCTGAGAGAGCTTCTGCCCCGTTTATGGAACCAAATTCCTCAAGAAATGTTCAACAACCTCGTGTGTAGTATGCAAAGAAGATGTCAAGCTGTTATTGATGCCCGTGGAGGCCATACATTGTATTGATAGTTTTAAAATGCTTGAATTCTCTGGGAATAAAATTTCGTTATTTTACTCGATTTTTCCTAACCACCCTGTATACGCTGCAGACCAACAGGCTACAATTAATTTGCAACTTGAAATCATATCAATAGGAATCTTCATCACAATTTGAGTCAATATCCCTAACTCATGTGGATCCCTTTTTCTCTTCTCTCACACAGATTGAACACTGACTAAAAGCTACCCTGTGAGGAGCTTCCATACTTGTTTGAAACTTTCCATGTAACACAAGCGAAAATCTTCTAAATTACCAGGCGTCTAATTCTAATTTCCTTGTTGTCTTCTGGCATTTTTGAGAATCATAGAAACACCGATTGATTTTACATGGAAATTTCCAAGTTTTATATCTTTTTGAGTGCTGGTTCTTCTTAAACGGGGGCTATTTTCTCATTTTGTAACGATGTCTGTCCGTCTGTCTGGCCCTAAACACGATAACTCTCGAACGGATGAAGCTAGAAACTTGAAATTATGAAGATAGAGAATTGGATCTCGAAAGTGAATATGGTCATTCGAAATTTCTTCCGATGAATTAATAACTATATCTAGGTATTCGATCAAGTTGATAAATTGCGCTTAGATGGACAATGATTTGCAAAATTATATCCTGCAAATCGCTTAACTAGAACTGTATAAAATTGGTCATTTTTCGTGGAGGAATAGAATTTCTTTATTAGAAACATGGCACTAACTGCTTCTCTACCAGTTCCTTCGAAATGAGTCATACCTGGCTCTCACTATTGTGTCAGGAAAAGACAAGTTATGTGAAGAATCTACCATAACTTTATCAAAATCAAACTTTGTTTGATTTCATAGAGATTCTTATGGCATCTATTGCAAACTCAAGAATCTGCTGGAAATTTCGAGGTTGTTACTGCTAAAAAAGGTTTTTCCAATAAGAGCTCGCTCAAGAACAGCCGAGAATAATGCTGCTGTGTTGAAGAAAACCCAGGTTTGTCCATTTCTTGTCGTTCTTTCGAATTAGGAATTCAACAAACGTCATTACGCCGTATTTTGCACTATGATTTGGGTCTTAAGACTTATAAAGTTCAGTTAACACAAGAAATAAAACCAGCTGATCATCAACAACGTCTTGTTTTTGATTATGGGGCCCTTGAAATGCATGAAAATGATTTGGAATTCCATCGAAAAATCATCTTGAGTGATTAGGACCATTTCCACCTCGGTGGCATCATCAACAAGCAAAATTGTCGCATCTGGGGCTCGGAAAACCCCTAGAGTTATTGTTGAAAACCGCTCTATACTCAATGTGTGACGGTTTGGTTCTGGTTATGGTCCGGCGAGGTCATTAGTCCTTACTCTTTCGAGAATAAAGCTGGAGCAACAGTTACGCTGAATGGATTTCGCTATCGAGAGATGATTGATGATTTTTTATGACCGGACTTGGATGGTATTGATCTGGACAACTTTTACTTTCAACAAGACGACGCTACGTGCCACGCAAGCAACGAAACCATTGATCTTGAACGGAAAAGTTTCCGTGTTATCTCTCGAAGAGGTGATCACAATTGGCCATCAAGATCTTGTGATTTAACAGCTTGCCACTTCTTCCTTTGGAACCATGTGAAAGAGAAGGTCTACGCCAACATCCCAAAGATGGAATTCGTGAGGCTATCGAAGACACGAAAAAGATATGGTCCTGTAGTCGTGGTGGTCATTTGGCTGATGATATTTTCCATTATTAACGGCATACCTTCTTCTTTTTAATGAAATAAACTTCCGATAATTTATCTAAAAAAATGGCATTTTTCTTCGAATGTCCTATAGTTCATATAACTGGGACAGATTGAGTCTTCAAAACGTTAACTAAGAGAATTAGTACATGTACATAGTATCTTTATCTATTCTTATTGTTTCGCTCTATTTCTTCATCCAATTACTGCATAGGTGAATTTTGTCGAAAATCACGAAAAATTACGAACAAGTTTATGACATTTTTGCGAACGCAGTAACTTTTTCTCCTAGAGATCTCATTTGTTTTTTTGTAGCTCCGTAAGAAATCTGTCAACAGTGGAATTTCATTGTTTTCGCAAACGCTATTCCTACGCTTCATTCAGGTATTTCAACTGTCTAAAATCGATAGAGATTTCACAAACTTTCCCAGCGTAAAGAATAAAGACACAGGTGTCATTTTCCACCATGTCATCAGCAAGCAGTGCATCTCGCCCACTTTCCACGTAACAGACGTACTGCGTTCTTGCCACGTCATCGTAATTTCGGTAATGGTGGGGGGAACGCCAACTCAGGAAGTCGCCCAAAAACATGTGACGGATTATACACGCTGTGGGTCGAAGGGAAGGGGATAGGGTGAGGCAGGTATGGATTCAGACTTATTGTGCCGATGTCGTTTCTCAATCTGATGTTGACGTTGAAAATGAAAGGGTTTCAGTATAGTTCATTATAGTATCTAATCCTTCTTCGGCCATCATTTACACTTAAGGAGAATCGAGATTCATCAGAAAAGACAACCGTCAGAGATAACCCAAGATGGGGTCCATAATGCTGAACTCCAAAAGACCTCATACGGCGTTAAACAGTTACAGGATGGCCTTGTTCTCCAACAAAGCCAGTGGATCCGAAGGAATCCCATCAAACTGGAAAATCGCCAAGAGTACAACCAGTCCCTAAAAAAGGCAAAATGACCCTACCTAGCAACTACTACAGACCTATCGCTCTGTTATCTATTATTTCAAAGGTCATGGAAAAAGCCATCAATTTCGAGCTCATGAAACCTCTTGGACACTCAGGAATTATCAACGATAGACAATATGGTTTCCGTCATCAGAAATCCACTGGTGACTTGCTCGCTTACGCCTCACATATATGGCAGCTATCCATTGAGAAATATGGTGAAACCCTAGCCGTAGCACAGGATATCTCCAAGGCATTCGATCGAGTCTGGCATCAGGGACTCCTCGCCAAGATTCCATCTTATGGCGTCCCCCAAAGCTGTGTTCTCTGCTGGCTAGTTTTCTCCCAAACAGATCTCTCCATGTAGTGGTCGATGGAGTTTTATCTGACTCTCTACCCATAAATGCTGGTGTTCCGCAGGGATCAATTTTGGCTCCAACACTTTTTTTACTTCACATCAACGATTTGCTGGAAGCAACTTCGTGTCCAGTCCACCGCTTCGCAGATGATAGTACCCTCCATACCGCCTTTTCTTCTAGGACGCCAATACCAGCCCGCCAAATCAGCAACGAACGAGGAAGAAATGATAACAACATTAATATGGACTTGGCAACCATTCCTGAATGGGGATCTAATAACTTGGTGGAATTCAATGCAAACAAAACACAAGCATGTCTTTTCTCTAGAAAAGCCGATCTTACTGTGCCCAGCATAGAATTGTCTGGAGTGACCATACCATTGAAGTCATCCATTTCGATGTTTGGTATTACTGTCGGCAATAACCTTTCTTGGGAGAACCACGTGAGATCCACTGATAAAAGTGCATCTCAAAAACTTGGTTTTCTGTTTCGTGCCAAGAGCTATTTCACCTCAAGTCAGCTGCTTACGAACTAAAGGCACAGATTCGACCTGTTCTGGAATACTGTTCCCATGTTTGGAGTGCTGCACCTAAACAAATCCTAAAACTCTTGGATTCTGTACAAAAAAAGGGCAATTCGTCTCGTCGGTGATGCCTCGCTTACAAACTCGCTCACTTCTCTAGAACACCGTAGAAGAGTAGGCGTTCTGTCTCTATTTTATAGATATTTCCATGAGCGTTCTTCTGAATTATCAGCAATCGTTCCCCCTCCGGCAGTCTCTTCGAGTCCAACCTGTCAAGTTAAGTCTTCACATCCCTTCGTGGTCACTTTGGAGACCTGCAGAACATCTCTCTTCAAAGACTCGTTCATCTAACGAACAGCGAGGCTTTGGAACACATTGCCTAGGGAGGTGTTCCCCGAGGCATATAACCTCCAGAAATTCAAGAAGAACACCAATTCCCCCTGCTTGCCCTTGGTTCTCACGATGTTCTCTGAACATTACAGGATATTCCTTCTCGTGAAAACCACAACATAAAAAGGGCATTTCATCCTGAATCCGCCCCTGCCCAAATAGCAACCCCGCGGTTACGTCCATTTCGATAGGATTGATGTCGTTACCAGACGCACGCTGCGCTATCGGCACACTGAACACAGAGTAGCTCAAACAACCACCGATAACATCTCTCTCATCATCTCTTTTTTCTGGCCTCGTCTCTATCGACACCGCGGCCAGCCCGATCGCTCCGTCTCTGTTTCCGTTCCGTGTGTCGGTTCCAGAGCCTACACAGATTAAAATTAATGGTCGGCTATGCACTGCGAGGTATTAATATCTTTCGGGCAGGGGGGTAGGAGCGAGGCATTATTTTTAATTGGGTGCCTCGGTACGTGCGACCGATTGATTCGATTTGGTGGAAATTTTTAATTGGAGGCGTTTGTTTGGGATGGGGAGAGTCGGATTTTCGAAAAAGCTTGTAAGAGAACTTTGGAATTGGAGGTGTTCGGAAAGTAGAAGCTAAATCTGGAATTGCTTATGGTATTGCCATTTAAGTACTTCATAGAAGGTGTCGACCTAGCTTTTTCAATGAACACACACTCGGAATCTTCCAGGGATGGATTCCTCCTTCAGATCTTCGACAGCAAGATTCAAACAGTATCTGAATCTCAGTAAAAAGAAGTAAACCTCCCTAATGGCTTCCTTTCAAGACAATGTCGCCTCAGGAGAATCTGATCAACCAGTGTAGATTCTGGAGAGTAGAAGAGGAAAATCCAACGGAAATAATGTCTTGGGCAAGAGTGGAATGAGGACTGGATTCTGTACAAAAAAGGGCAATTCGTCTCGTCGGTGATGCCTCGTTAACAAACTCGCTCACTTCTCTGGAACACCGTAGAAGAGTAGGCGATCTGTCTCTATTTTATAGATATTTCCATGGGCGATGCTTTCCTGAATTATCAGCAATCGTTCCCCCTTTGGCAGTTTCTTCGAGACTAGCCCGTCAAGTTAAGTCTTCACATCCCTTCGTGGTCACTTTGGAGACCTGCAGAACATCTCTCTTCAAAGACTCGTTCATCCAACGAACAGCGAGGCTTTGGAACACATTGCCTAGGGAGGTGTTCCCCGAGGCATATAACCTCCAGAAATTCAAGAACACCCATTCCTATCTGCTTTTCCTTGGTTCTCACGATGTTCTCTGAACATTACAGGATATTCCTTTTCGTGAAAACCACCACATAAAAAAAACTTGCTTTCTTGAAGCTCTTCTAGATGCTGGAGTACTGGGAGCTCTAGAGCTGGAGGGCGAGATGTAGATAGCGCAGTTGTAAGAGCAGTTCTGGGCCTACTAATCAGTAGGGCCACGTCGCCGTTCTCTCGATCGTTCTACTCCCTGGTTTTCAAGAATAGAGGCCCAGATAGGGTGCTGAAGAGATCTCAAAATCGCAGTCTCCCTTCAAACTATAACTAAACTTAGAGCACACTATATCGCCAGGTAATAGTTATACTTTGTTAAAAAGAGGTTACAGTTCACTGCGACCTCAAGGTATACAGGGTGAGTCTCTGACTTGTACATATATAGTTACTGTAGATTCTTGGGGCCAAAGGAAACCTTTTTTTTTTTTCATTTTTCCGAATTCGACTCTGTTAAAAAAATAAAGCCATTTGAAAAAATTCTTTGAAAACACCTCAAAGTTCGTAATTTTCGATTGAAATTGAGGTGATTATTAGATGTTCTGGGTGTTACATTCAGGAACTACTCAAGCACTGACCTCAGTTGGATAAGAATGTTACAAACACGATATTTCCTAACAAAACGTCCAGTTTTGTCCGATTATATCTGCAATTGAAAAGCCATATTTCTGACACCAAAATAAGTTCCTTCTTCGATTTTCCTGAAGATGAGTTTGCCAACACTAATAATTTGATCGTATTTTCCTCGATATTCTAAAAATATTTTGGAAAGAATTGTTTTCTCACTAACCTGACCTAACTCCATCACCTTGGTCATACGATTCGAGGTCAATGTCCTAACCCAGTGTTTTTCAACCTGTGGGTCGCGACCCCCTGAGGGGTCGCGAAGCTTCTGTAGGGGGGTCGCCAGAGTTTGAGAGAACTTTAGTAAGAGAATTTCAACAGAATCAAATACTCATAAACATTTGAATGTTAATACAAACAAATTAACAAAGAATAAACTCCCAAGACTCATGCGAAGGTTGTGCTTGTTTTGGATTAATCAAATGACACAATTCTTTTTTCATGGAACACTCTCATTTCTCCGAGATATGAATTTTTTTCATCATTTTTCATAAACAACCCCCAAAATCTCCAAAGCTGGGGACTAACAAACTATGGGGTTTTTGGTATTTCATTCTTTCGCCATTCAAGAAACACATATCGAATCTGATCCTGGAATACTCTCCTTTTTTCGAGATATGAATTTTTTTCACCATTCTTCATAAGCAACCCTCCAAATCTCCAAACCTGGGGGCTAACAAACTATGGGATCTTTTGTATTTCATTCTTCCGACATTGAAGAAACACATATTCGAACATGGTCGTGGATCACTCTCATTTCATCGAAATATGAATTTTTTTCATCATTTTGCATGAACAACACCCCAAATCTCCAAACCTGGGGACTAACAAACTATGGGGTTTATTGTATTTCATTCCTTTGGCATCAGTGGCGACGCTAGAGGGGGGCCGGGAGTGGCCCGTGCCATCAATAAAATTTTGCTGGCCCCGCCTAGAATTTTTTGACATTCTAAGACTTTCAATTTTCCCGTTGTATTTCTATTAACTTTGGCCCCTACTGAAAAATTCCGACCCCCTTTTGCCCCCCCCTGTCTTCGAAGGCTGGCGTCGCCACTGTTTGGCATTCGAGAAACGCATATTCGAATCTGACCGTGGAACACTCTCATTACTCCGAGATATTAATTTTTTTCATAATTTTTCAAAAACACCCCCTGTATCTTCAAACCTGGGGGCTTAAAAACTATGGGGTTTATTGTTTTTCATTCTTTCGGCATTCAAGAAACACATTTTCGAATATGATCGTGAAACACTCCAATTTCGTCGAGATATGAATTTTTTTCATCATTTTTTATTAACGACCCCCAAAATCTCCCAACCTGGGGGCTAACAAACTATGAGGGGTATTACATTTCATTTTTACGGCATTCAAGAAACACATATTCGAAACCCATCGTGGAACACTCCCATTTCGTCGAGTTCTGATTTTTGCCAGGAACCACCCCCAACAACCCCCACAACTCTCTCCCTGAGTCTTGAAAGTCTCCAAATGGAACAGGATTCAATTTCTTATCAACCAATGAAGCTCACATCCAAATCTGATTGCAATACCATCCTCATTTCACTAAGTTATGAATTTTTTTCCATTAGCAATTTTTTGTCTTTGAGTGTATGTGTGGATGTGGCTAACTTCACATCGATGTATGGAATGAATATTTGTAACATACAGAAACACACATGATAAAAACGCGAAGGGTCGGGGGGTCGCGAAATATTTTTACATGCCAGGGGGGTCGCATCATGAAAAAGGTTGAAAACCACTGTCCTAACCTAACCCATCTTCTTTGATATTTCAAAGAACTTTTGAGAAGACGATGCCAGATTGCCGATTTTCTCTTCAAACAATGGTATAGGCGAAACCAAGGAAGCAGTACGTCCCCTACCGTTAACGGATGAACTATAACAAAGGCACTACTTTTGTTTACTTTTCGCTAAAGGCGTCTAGGCGTTGCTCTTTGGAAACGCCAAACGAGTAGTTCTGATTCTCGCCGATAACGGTGCGCTACCTCGGATCGTAGCCGCCACGCAAGACAAACCGTTGTTCTGTGTCTCCAAGGTTAGTCCCATCACAGATCAGTCTGTGGTCCCCGTATGAACGACGCTTAAGTAACCTGCGCTATGGACTTCGATTTATTTATTTATGTATTCACAGAGAATAATGCAAACAAGTGATAATTATGTAAAAGACTTTCGGTGAATTGATGTAATGATAACCGTGCAGTGTCGAGTTAAAATTCCAAGAGGACATTGTTTAGATAGATATTTTCCTGAAGGAAACTGCGTATAAATGTATTATTTCATACTTTATAGAATTCAATTTTATCTTCCATATTTATGGGATTTTATAATTACATAGGTATCTCCATACATCAAACGTTTTTCCATCATAGAGATTTTAGTCTTGACGAAGTTGATAAACATTCTGCAATATTGTTAACTTGTTGAGAGACCAGAGAAGTAATAATATTCAATCATATTTAATTCAGGGAAACATCTAGATTATTCTTGAACTTCATGATGATTTTTTCCTCAAATTTCATCGTATACAAAAAGGGATAACTCAAAAACGATGCGTTTTATTGAAAAAACATAAGAATACTGATTCTTTAAAATGGTTGATTCTTTCGAAAATATGAACCGTTCATCTTTTTCAAGTGATTTTATAGTATTTCTGTGTGGATTTATGATTTATGAGTCGACTACGTTGTAACTTTTATACCAGGAGAAATATACATAGAATAAGTTTCAATTGAGGAATATGCACCATGAATAGAGTAAACAATCAACCAAAATTCAGTTCATTCGAAATATCGGTTCCGAATATATGGAAAGAATAGTGTTAATTTCATGGTTTTTCGACACCCTGTATCTTTCAAACGGAACCGAATTCAGAAAAATGGCATGGGAAAAAAGTGTTTCACTGGATGAATACCCAAAGTCTGCACCAATCTTACCAGTACAAAAAAGAAATTATCCAAGATCAATTGTTTAATGTTTCGATTTTTTTCTCTTCGTCGTGAACGGTTGGTTTCATCCATTCATCATGAAAATTCGTCAAAATTGTATAGATGATATTATACGAAAAACTTCCTGATTTCTCTATACTCCTCATCGAAATACAACAGGCAGCATCATTCTCCACACAAATACGGAGATATCCCTTTCATTATCTGAAACAACTTTTTCAACCTGTTGGTCAAGGTCGTGCCCGTATCAATAGCGCATATTTACACACCGACTACACGCGTTTTCGCGATAACAAACAGTGGCGACTCGTGGTCATTTATAATGACGAAGATCGGTTTTTAAAGTCAAGGATTCCATTCCCATCTGAAAATACAGTCCGTGGCAAGTTTACTTGAGGAAATTATGTAAAAAATCATGTATTGATTTTGAAATAATTTTAGTGAGAATAGAACTGTAGTTCATCCAAGAATTATAGACATCTCGATCTCGGGGGGCTTTGGAGAATCGAAATTATGTTGGTAATGGCCGATTTAGTGATATTTCGAGTTGCAGAATTCAGGTTGGTGTTGTGAATAACACTGACGTTTTGTTCTGTCATTAATATTCGAACAAATTTGGCAAATAATTGCGCAAGTGAAAAATCTTTGCAATGAGGGTATTGAAGAGTGTAAAGCTAATAAATGAAGCCTGCACAGAGCACGTAGAAAAAGAAATAAGAGAAGATTAGTCAAAATATATGGAATGTAATGATATTGCTGACATAAAGTCTATAATTATGAACATGACGAGTTCTGTCCAGATGAGGAAATAATAACAATGGTTGTTACAGCAGAATAATAGGAATATTTACATTTTTAATATTACATATTTTACTCCTTCATTGTTCACAAATATTGAAAGTTACAATGTCATGACAAAATTCTGTTTCTGTCTTGATATCTATTACAATTTTTCCAATCCATTCACTTTGCAGCAACACGCTTCAAATAATCAACTAGATTTTTCTGGATTAGCGAATATTCTTATTGAACTTTGGAAAGGAGCATGCTTTCAATCATCCACGACTGGACTTACAAGGTCAATAATTCTTGGATGGACTACAGATCATAGGATTCCATGGTAAGCTTGGTCTCCTCATCTGACGAGCCGCTACTGATAACCAACAACGACATTCAATGATCCTGGTTAATAATGGATGTTGTGAAATCTAGTTTGCTGTTCTAATGGTTACACGTCGCTTTAACATAAATATTTTATTCATGGAAGACATAAAGATGGCAGAATTGAATGAAGTAACCGTTGTTAAGCTTAGCAAGTAGACGTTGTCAATGGATTACTTTTTAAAGGAATAATTTTAACGTTTTTTTATAGCAAATACTGGACGATAAAGATCTTTTACGATCCTGAAGGGCAACTTTGGTAAATGTTAGATAATTTAGTGAGGGACAAGAAGAAATCATTGATCGTCAAATCGGGGTTGTAAGGCGTACGACCTATAGTTTTTTTGAGTTTCCGAATACACGCTCATATCTTGTGATATACACATATCGTGAAAATTCTTAGCCCCCCTACTCCATAGGTTTATCAAGAAATAAACAATTTATGTTCTGGAATAGAGACGAATCTTTTCCTTTATTTGAACTGCAATATAAACTGCTCCACATGAGTTAGGGATATTGACTTAAACTGCAAAAAATAAAGTTGAAATAAGATTTTTGTGATGAAAATTACTATCAATATGATTTCAAGTTGCAAATTAATTTTAGCTGGTAGGTCTGCAGATCGAGTAAAATAACGAAATTTTATTCCCAGAGAATTCAAGCATTTTAAGACTATCAATACAATGTGTGGCCTCCTCGGCCATTAATAACAGCTAGACATCTTCTTTGCATACTACACACGAGGTTGTTGAACATTTCTTGAGGAATTTGGTTCCATAAACGGGGCAGAAGCTCTCTCAGATCATTTAAGGATTCTGGGGTAGGTTGATGATTATCTAATCTTCTTTGGAGCATATCCCATGCATGTTCTATGCAATTAAAATCTGGTGATTGTGGAGGTATTGGTAAATGTGGAATACCAAGCTCCTCGCACGCATTCTCAACTATGGCTGCACGGTGTGGTCTAGCGTTATCGTCTAGAAATTGAAAAGTTTCACCAAAAGCAGCGGGAAAATTTGGCACAACATGTCAATGACATGCTCCCTATAGTGTAAGGCGGTCATATTCCCAGGACAAACATATCCCGGCCCATACCATAACACTACCCTCTCGGAATGGATGGACTTCTTGGACATAGCGACGATTACGTGGTATGCGTGGGATTGTCCATACCCTTATTCTTCGAGAATCTGAAAATCGTCCATAACTGGATTCATCAGTGAAAAGGACTGTACGCCATTGATCGTTCCAATTGATATGTTGCCTTGTCCATTCCAGTCTTGGACGCTTATGGTCACGTGTTAATGGAACTCCTGTTAATGGACGTCTGGAACCTAAATTCACCTCTCTCAAACGTCGTCTGATGGTTTCGATGGAAACTTGGACCCCATCTGCATTTTGAAGAGTATTCTGTAGCATTCTACACGTAGATGCAGGGTTTCTTCTCGCCGAAACGGTGATGAAACGATCCTGAGCAGGTGTTGTTTTTCGTCGCCCACCAAGCCTTGGTCTTTCCAACACGGAACCTGTCTCCCTGAACCTATTCCAAAGTCGAGATATCATACACTTTGGCTGACTTGGAGCCTTTCCGCTGCAGCAACCTGAGTTAGGCCAGCCTGTAGTATTCCGATAGCCTCAGTGTTTGTTAATTTAAGTCTTAGCATTTTCAGAAAACTCGTTTCAAATCGAAGCCGTTGATAAACTGACTTCATTTCAAAATAAAAACATTCATGAAGCATATGCAAAGAACTAAACTTCAGAAAAAAGGCGACCAGATTGACGAAATGTCTCATACTGATTTTTATTGGATCGATTCATGTTATTATTGAGTTTTCAATGATTTTACAGCGATTTTCTCGAAGAATACATACTTTTAAAAACGATTGAATACGATATCCCTAACTCTTGTGGAGCAGTATATTTTCCTTGTGTTGATAAGATAGTGAAGATTTCACACACAAGAAATTGTCATGTTCACTTCACTTGAAAGGTGATAGGTGGAAGGTGAGGGTAAGACTTTTTACGCTGTGTGTAGATTTTGGTGTACACACTGACAATACAGTCAGTAGAAGCTCAATTACCATCTCATTCTTTACCAAACTCAAAAGAATTCTCATGCACATTCCTCCTCGAATCTCCTCAAAGAACAAAGAGTCATCCCTCACGTCCACTTATCCTTCATTACACGCTCATAAAATACTTTACAAATCTCATTTCATACCGCTTATCGCCCATCCCGTCTGTTTCTCGCGCCACGTCGTCCCATCTTGATCGTGTCAGAATAACCACACCCTTATCTTTCCCGTACACAAACCGTTTGTGTGGAAACTTTCCATCCGTGCGCGACAGAGATAGACGCATGGATGTTGATTATATATTACGAACTGAGGAAACGAGCTATGCAGCCAACGAGTACACAACTGGCGGATGCGGGGTTGCCACGTTGACGTTTCGTGACGATCGGCGTGATGGGACTGCTATATTCCATTCACTTTTATAATGTATCCTAGTTGGCTATGACATTCTAACATATTTCACCGTGTATATTTTGAAAATATTCGGTTATAGTCATTTTCCTGTCAGATATGCAGGGTGAGTCTTCGACCTGTACATAACTTTTAACTGTAGATTCTTGAGGCCAAAAGAAACCTTTCTTTCATTTACCATTTTTCCGAATTCGAGTCTGTTGAAGAGATATGGCCATTTGAATGAAAAATTGGGCCAAATACATGCCTGATACCATTCTATGCAAACACCTCAAAGATCAGCGTCCCCGAAAACCTATAAATCGATACCAAACCTGTCTATATAGGCGTTCTTTGACATGAATTATTCATGTTTTGTGTTTTATATTTTTCATTTTCGAGTTTTGTTCAGAGGCTCACAGATATAGCCATTTGAAAAAAAAAGGGGCCAAATACATGCCTGATACCATTCTATGCAAACACCTCAAAGATAATATTTTTCGATTGAAATTGAGGTGATTATTAGATGTTCTGGGTGATACATTAAGGAAATACTCAAGCACTTACCTTATTTGAATGAGAATGTTACAAACACGATATTTCCTAACCAAAAGATAGTTTTGTCCGATTATTTCTGCAATTGAAAAGCCATATTTCCCATACCAAAATAAGTTCCTTCTTCGATTTTCCTGAAGATTAGTTTGTAAACACTAATAATTTGTTCATATTTTCCTCGATATTCCAAAAATATCTTAGAAAGAATTGTTTCCTCACTAACCTAAGCTAAAATCAGGTGATGATTAAATAAAAGACTTGCAGTGAATTGATGTTACTAACCGTTTAGTGTCGTTTTATATTGTTTAGATAGATATTTTCCTATAGGACCGGCAACAATGAATTTAATAGAAACTGCGTAAAAATGTATAATTTCATGCTTCTTATAGAATTCAATTTTATCTACTCCCATAGAATAATGTATCCATTATTCAACTAATTTTGATCTGTCATAGTCTTTATAAACCAATAGTGTGAGGTAATAATAACTCACGCCTATAACTCACTCTAATACAAATGGGAAAAATGTAGCTTACGAAATGAATAAAAAAGTCGGGTCAATGGGGAACTCTATCTCAGACATCAAGGTAACGTTCTCGCCATCCATTTCTACATTTTCTTAGGTCTGAATATCCAAAAATTGCATTTGCAAAACGTGAATTTATGACGTTTTTCAGGGGATTCGATATCGATTCGATTTTCAAGCACAGAAATCGCTTTTGACAACTGTTGTCAATTGTGAATATGCAGATTAATTCGAATTTTACTGAAGAAGTCGAAGATAAAGTATATAGTGTTCAATTCGCGGTAATGGTCATAACACACTTGATGAATTACTCGATTACACCTCTCGCCTGACGGCTCGGGCCGCAAAATTCATCTGCGTGTGTTATGACTTACATTACCGCTCATTGAACAATATACTATCATCTCCCATTTGTGGGATTTCATTATAACATATGTCTACATTCTACGAAGTTGATAAACATTCTGACAACATTGTTAACTTGTTAAGAGACCAGAGAAGAAATAATATTCGATGACATTTAGCCCATCAGGGCAGCATTCAGATTATCCTTGAAACTCATGAGGAATAACTCGAAAACGACGCGTTTTATTGAAAAAACATAGAAATACTTTTATTTTTTAAAATGGTTGATTATTTCGAAAATATAAACCATTTATATTTCTATATTGGTTTTATAGTATTTCTGCGTGAATTTATGAGTCAGGAAAAATATTGAATAAAATTTGATTGAGGAACATGCACCAGGAAGAGAGTAAACAATCAACCAAAATTCAGTTCATTCGAAATATCGGTTCGGAATATATGGAAAGAATAGTGTTAATTTCATGGATTTTCGACACCCTGTATCTTTCAACGAAACCAAATTTTGAGAAATGGTATGGGAAAAAATTGACTCACCCTGTATGGATGGGGAAGAAATTAGCATTGCCAACGTCTCTGAGAATTATTTTCACATTGCAGGTATTTAACGAGTGCAAAGCTGCGTTTGTTTCAAGTGAAAAAATGAATAAACCTAAATCTTGGCCAACTGGGATACTTTATGAAAGAGAATGGAGTATTGATCGTTTGACTATTGGGCCATAAGCTGTTCAATTCATCATTTGGAAAGTAAACAAGTTCTAATGTAATTTTCAACTGGAATTACTTCGAATAATCCTACCAGATAGCCTCATCGATGTTACGATGTAGCTTCACGGCACACATCTACTCAACAGATGAACCTATACCAGCTGAAATTGAAGGAAACGAGAGGAATTATTTCTTGTTCTCATTACGTTGAGGATATCTTCGGGACCTCGCAATGTGAATTTGCTATTCTGGTTGCATTCGAGATATCTTTGGGATCTCGTAGTTGATTAATCGAAAATATATTTCCGGGACTCTCGGATCTGAGGCCCAAGCCGACAACTGCGCGAATTCAGGCATGCCAGTCTGTCGGTCGTGAAATGCTGATTACAGAAATTGCTCAGGCCTGGCACAATGGGTGGCATTTATCCAACTCCACGTCGTTCCACGCCACGCAAGCTTCCTTGTTTGTTTTGTTCGAACGAGATGTTCGGGTTTTGGGGTGCAATATATACCGTCTTTTGTTATTTGGATTAGGACCACTCGGGGTGGTTTAATTTTAGTCGAGGATAACAAACCCGGGTATAATTTATGAAGGTTTATGATAGATCGATATTGGGTTTGAAAATGTGGGGAATGTATTGTTGGGTAGAGTGTGCCAAAATTTGAGGTCATCCCTTCAAGGAGATCTTTGACTGAAATTTGTTTTTGAGAATTAAGTTCTGTATAACTACTCCAAGAAGATCAGACAACAAAGAAGGAAGATTTGACAATTTGAAGTTTCGATTTTTTAAAATTAACATTTGGCAGCTGAAAATCTAATTTTAAGCAGATGGACTATCTTGCATCTGGTGCCTTTACGTTTGCAACTACAATCCAAGGATTCAAGGAGCGTACAAGGGATGTTCGGGATGCAAGAATGCCGGCAAAAGATATAAGAGAAGACGTAAGTGGATATCAGATTGCAGCAGATAATGTAGACCTATTAAAATCGATTAAAATCGAAATCGATCGGTGTCTCGATTTCATCATGCAAAGAGAGACTTTGGGCACTGCTGATTAACAATATACAAACGAAAAGTGGATACGGCCACAGGAGCCGCAGCTATGAGGACTTGAAATTTCGTTTAATAAAAATGCCATCTGAAAATCTGAACCCATATAATTAGATAGGGCCTTGGATTATGTTTCACTGAATTCAGCGTCCTCAAAAACCTTCATTTTGATACCAAACTTGACCATATAACCCTTCTGTAGGTACCATGAATTTTTTGGGTTTTGCATTTTTCATTTTCGAGTTTTGTTCAGAGGCTCACAGCACTGAAAGTATTGGTGGTACTTGTCGTCCTAATGGGTTTTGTGAATGGCTCGAATGGGTAGTAGATCTTCCAGATAGAAAAGCGCTTTTGGAATTTCAAGGGACTTCGTATGGTGATGACGAATATGGTGTTTTTGGGGGGTGTTCGTAATCGATTTTATTATTCTTAGAGATACTTTGGGCAATGCTGATTAACAATATACAAACCAAAAGTAGGTGCGACCACAGGAGCGGGAGATATGACGATTTGAAATTTCGAAAAAATGCCATTTGACTGGTGAAAATCTAAACTATGATGGCCGGAGCCTCAGAATATTTTTTAATGGATTCAGCGTCCCCGAAAACCCATAAATCGATACCAAACTTGTCCATATAGGCCTTCTTTGACATGAGTTATTCATGTTTCTTGTTTTCCATTTTTCATTTTCGAGTTTTGTTCAGAGGCTCACAGCACTCAAAGTATTGGTGGTACTTATCGTCCTCATAGGTTTTCTGAATGGTTTGAATGGATAGTAGATCTTCCAGAGAGAAAAGCGCCTTTAGATTTTCAAGGCATTTCGTGGTGATGACGAATATGGCGTTTTTGGGGGGTCTTGCCCCTTAGGTACGTATTTTTCACCCAAAAAGTTGGGATTTTCGAAATCGATATTATTATGCCTTGAGATACTTTGGAAAATGCTGATTAACAATATACAAACCAAAAGTGGATGCGACCACAGGAGCGGGAGATATGACGATTTGAAATTTCGAAAAATTCCATTTGACAGGTGAAAATCTAAACTATGATAGATGGAGCCTCGGAATATTTTTTAATGGATTCAGCGTCCCCGAAAACATATAAATCGATACCACACTTGTCCATATAGGCCTTCTTTGACATGAATCATTCATGTTTTTTGTTTTCCATTTTTCGTTTTCGAGTTTTGTTCAGAGGCTCACAGCACTCAAAGCATAGGTGGTACTTGTCGTCCTTATGAGTTTTCTGAATGGTTCGAATGGATAGTAGATCTTCCAGAGAGAAAAGCGCCTTTAGATTTTCAAGGGATTTCGTGGTGATGACGAATATGGTGTTTTTGGGGGTCTTACCCGTTTGTCATTTTTCACCCAAAAAGTTGACATTTTCGAAATCGATATTATTATGCCTTGAGATACTTTGGACAATGCTGATTAACAATATACAAACCAAAAGTGGATGCGACTACAGGAGCGGGAGATATGACGATTTGAAATTTCGAAAAAATGCCATTTGACAGGTGAAAATCGAAACTATGATAGATGGAGTCTCGGAATATTTCTTATTAGATTCAGCGTCCCCGAAAACCTATAAATCGATACCAAACTTGTCCATATAGGCCTTCTTTGACATGAATTATTCATGTTTTTTGTTTTCCATTTTTATTTTCGAGTTTTGTTCGGAGGCTCACAGCACTCAAAGTATAGCTGGTACTCGTCGTCCTAATAAGTTTTCTGAATGGTTCGAATGGATAGTAGATTTTCCCGATAGAAAAGCGCTTTTGGATTCTCAAGGGATTTCGTGGTGATGACGAATATGGTGTTTTGGGGGGGTCTTACCCTTTGTCATTTTTCACCCAAAAAGTTGACATTTTCGAAATCGATATTATTATGCCTAGAGATACTTTGGACAATGCTGATTAACAATATACAAACCAAAAGTGGATGGGACCACAGGAGCGGGAGCAGGCCCGGATCTAGGGGGGGGCAAGCGGGGCGCTTGCCCTGGGCGCCAGCTCAAGGGGGCGCCAGAAACAACCAGGGAATAATTTTTTTTTATTTTTGATTTTCTCTGAAAAAAGTATTATTATCGAATATGACCCGACTCTGAAGTGCCATCTTGACCACTCAAAAAAAGGACAAACATCCAATCTGTCTAAAACTTTGCAATATGAAATTTACTGGCCACCAAAGTTCGGAATAAAATTATTAATGAGATCAAGGAGGCCAACTATGTCACTATTATGTTCGATTGCACCCCAGATGTATCTCACACAGAGCAAATGAGCCAGGTTATACGATATTTAAAGAGAACGTAGTCTGGATATGAGATAAAGAAAAGTTTTATTGACTTCTTAGAAGTTGACGGAGAAACTGGAGAATAATATCATAGCATAGATGCATGAAATACCTGGTGTAACGACTCCTCACTAAAAAACGTGACCAAAATTTGTAGATCAAAACGGCATTCTAGATTTCAGATTTTGGTCTACTTACGGAAAAAAGCGCGCCCCTTTCGGGAGAAATGACAAGCAGGACAAATTCTCAGATTTTTGATCGACAAGCAAGTCTTAAACAAAATTTAATCAGTGCCAACACCAGGTATTCTATGCATCTATATCATAGCGAATTCTAGATGAACTGCAAACTGATGATTTAGATGTCAAAATCCTACGACAACGGATCTAATATGGCTGGAGTCCAATCCAGAATTCTACAGATGAACGAGCTGGCAGTATTAGTTCCCTGCCTAGGACACTTTTTGAATTTTGTGGGTGTCCGTGTCCATTTGGCTTCATCATGTTCAGAAGCAGTAAATTTATTTGGTGTTATACAAAAACTGTATTTTTTCTTGTTCAGCCATAAGATAGACAATAATTATGAAAAAGTAAACGAAAACAAATTTGAAAGGAAGTAGCCAAACAATATGGGCTAAACATCAAGCTGTTGATGCCTGGCTCAATAATTTACCGGGAGTTGTGAAGGCTGTGGAAGAAATCAAAGAATCCTCAGTAGTCGCAGAATCCAAGTATGAAGCTATGGTCATTTGCTTCGTGTGATGGATTTTAGATTCATCCTGAACCTAACAATTTGGTATAATATTCTGCGAGAGATCAATAGAGTCAACGTGGAAATTCAGAAAGGGGATATAGTTACTTCGCGTTAATTTTCGTTGATGCAATGTCTTGTGAAGATCTTGCAAGGAATGAGAGAAAAACCTCTTGAAAACTGGATATCGGAAGCTACACTTCTTTCGAAAGAATTGGATGTGGAGCCAATTCTTAGAAATAAACGTGTTTCCAAGAAGACAAAGCAGGTCGACGAAATGTGCGAGGATGAGTCAAGAACGTTAGTTCAAGTTGGTTTATTCTCGAAGGAAATTAGAGTTGTTTTCGACAGATTATTGTCGGAAATCAGAAAAAGCTTAGAAAGCCCAGAGAGTCTGCATAAGAATTTCGCATTCCTCAACGGCCATGCCCTTTTAAACATGCAAAAAGAGGATATGCCGAAAAATGGCACCCTTTCAGCGCAAAAATATTGAAGTGACTTGAATACAGTTGATTTTTGTTAGGAACTAGCGGTTTTCATTCCTGAAATTATCGACTTCATTAGACATGCTGCAAATTCTTCACAGGCAAGATCTGCAAGAAGCTTTCTCTAACGTCAGTTTAGCTTCAAGAATTTACTGCACTACCACGTCTGCAAGATGAACGCAGTTTAAGCAAATTGAAAATAATAAAACATTAAATTAAATTAAAATTTCTTCTCTTTTTTCCTTATTATTGGTATTCATTGTGATTATTCATTTGTATTATTTATTTTTGTTATCTTTTATGAATTCATATATTACACAAATGGGGGGCGCCATCATGAACTTTTGCCCCGGTCAGAAAAAATCGAAGATCCGGGCCTGAGCGGGAGATATGACGATTTGAAATTTCGAAAAATTCCATTTGACAGGTGAAAATCTAAACTATGATAGATAGAGCTTCGAAATATTTTTTATTCAATTCAGCGTCCCCGAAAACCTATGAATCGATACCAAACTTGTCCATATAGGCCTTCTTTGAGATATAATTTTTTGGGTTTTATGTTTTCCATTTTTCTTTTTCGAGTTTCGTTCACAAGCTCAGAGCACGCAAAGTATATGTGATAAAGATCAGCAAAATAGGTTTTCTGAATGCCTCGAATAGTAAGTACATCTTCCAGTTTGAAAAACACCTTCAGATTCTCAAGGGATTTCTGACATTCACAAATATGTTTTACTGAATTCAACGTCCTCGAAAACTCTATCTTTCGCACACTCGACAGACCTAAAATTCTCACCCAAACAAAGTGGCACAATCCCCTAAATTACTGTTACGTCCATTATCCATTACTCACACTCTCCTCTCCTTCGGCCCGTCTACTGGCCGAACGTTCGCGAGGCTTAGGGGACTCGGATGACGCTGCCGCTTCTTCGGAGTTCGGAATGAAGCAACAGGTTAATAAAGACGGTATTTATTGGCGAGTTATGGTAATGCAATATCAATCGGCTTTTTCTCTTTGTTTTCGTTCTTCACCGCGAACTCCTTTCGCTCTAAATACGTAATTGGATGAGATTGTAGCTTTATGTCCCATACCTACCCTTCCATGGATGCCCGCACGATGAAATCACAAATTTTTTATATATTAAATAGATCTATTCGTTTAGTTTTGTTTCTGTCTTGATACCTATTACAATTATTCCAATCCATTCACATTGCAGCAACACGCTTCAAATTATCAACTAGATTTTACTGGTTTAGCGAATATTCAAATTGAACTTTGGAAAGGAACATGGTATGGGCCGGGATATGTTTCAACGGGCGCATAGATCTACACATTTGTCCTAGGAATATCACCGCCTCACACTATAGGGAGCATGTCATTGACAATGTTGTGCCAAATTTTCACGCTGGTATTGGTGAAACTTTTCAATTTCTAGACGATAACGCTAGACCGCACCGTGCAGCCATAGTTGAGAATGCGCGCGAGGAGCTTGGTATTCCTCCACATTTAACAATACCTCCGCACTCAACAGATTTGAATTGCATAGAACATGCATGGTATATGCTCCAAGGAAAATTAGATAATCATCAACCTACCCTAGAATCCTTAAATGATCTGAGAGAGCTTCTGCCCCGTTTATGGAATCAAATTCCTCAAGAAATGTTCAACAACCTCGTGTACAGTATGCAAAGAAGATGTCAAGGAGTTATTGATGCCCGTGGAGGCCATACATTGTATTGATAGTCTTAAAATGCTTGTTTTATCTGGGAATAAAATTTCGGTATTTTACTCGATTTTTCTTAACCACCCTGTATACGCTGCAGACCTACAGGCTAAAATTAATTTTCAACTTGAAATCATATTAATATGAATTTTCACCACAAAAATCTTATTTTAACTATTTTCTGCAACTTAACCGCAAGGAAGGAACCGGGAGGAAAAGGGGGTTCATAGCCCAAAAAAAGAAAGCCATCAGACTTTTTTAGAAGAATCCTAACTTTTCAGGACGGAAAGTGGCCCAAATAGTTGGTTGTTCGCAGTCAACCGTTCAGAAAATCAAGTCGAGTTGTGGGCTTAGAACATACAAAGTGCAGAAAGTGCCATACAGGAACGCTGTGAAGAATCAAGAAGCGAAATCGAGGGCAAAGAAATTAAAAAAAGATTTCCTGAAAAATGTTTCCTGTTGCGTGATGGACGACGAAACCTATGTCTTGGCTGATTTCTCGCAACTTCCTGGTCATGAATTTTATACTTCAGATTCTCGTGGAAATGTTGACGAACAATTTCGCGTGAAGAAACAAGCAAAGTTTCCCAAAAAATTCCTGGTTTGGCAAGCAATTTGCACTTGTGGGAAAAGGAGCAAATTTTTCGTTGGCCTAGGCTCTGTTGACTCGAAGATATACATCGAGGAATGCTTGAATTAGCGACTTTTACCATTTTTACGTGAGCACGATGTGTCAACAATCTTTTGGCCAGATTTAGCTTCGTGCCACTACAGCAAGGCCACGAAGGAATGGTACGAAGCTTATGAGGTGGTTTTGGTCCACAAAGAGGCCAATCCACCAAATTGCCCAGAACTCAGGCCAATCGAAAGATATTGGGCCCTGGTAAAAAGAGAATTGAAGAAGACTAAGAAATCAACGAAAACATTAGCGGAATTCAAGCAAAAGTGGAAGACAACAGAAAGTGACTGAGAACACTATAAGAAGCATGATGGGAAGAATTTCAGAAAAATCCATAAATTTTGTAAAAAATAGTTTTGGTTTTTTTATTGTAAAACAGTTTTCATCAGAATTAGAAGATGATTGGAAAATGAGTTTGATTTTCGAAATTGGTCCAGTGGTTCAAAAGATATACTTAAGCGTTTTTGTGATAGCGAATTTATTCTAGTTCAGTTCTTATAACTCCAACGGACGAGTAGCACAGGTGTTTTACCACCCTCACGCCACCCCTCACGTGACAGCCGCCAATGTTTCGAGATGAGACATGTAAGGGATTACGGGAATCGGTTGTTCATGTTCGTGCAGCCGGGGGGGAACGAGGGGCGGTTATAATTAGATGAAATTCCGGGCAGGGGAGGGTGGAGAATTAAATGCCATTTTTACAGGGCACTTATAAGGCACCCCCGGTTATGATGATGTAGCTGACAGAAAATGCGGGCCGGAGGGTCGGGATTATGAATAAATGAAGATGTTTCTTCGTCTGGCGATGATGAGAGGCGAACGGGAATTAATGGGATGATTCCTGTGATTTTGACCTGTAGGAGGGGAGGTCTGGCGATGTTTTTAATTACAGTTTTGATTTCAGCTCTTTTCTCTCCTAATTTATACGAATTCGAAGAATTTTAGTGTCATTCGCATGATTTTTTCGTGAATTATAATTGAAACATGTCGAAACATCGCAGTTTTTCACCAGAACAGAAAGATGGACCTACAATCCATCCAAGAATTATTGACATCAAAGGAGGCCTTGGAAGTCCAGTTGCAGCTTCATTTCTAGTTAACAAAAAAGTAACTAGAAATTTTCTGTACTTTCGTCATAGCAATAAACATATAAATAAACCGCTCCACATGAGTTAGGTATATTGACTTAATTGTGAGATGGTTGAAGCGTTTAACAACTCTTGATACCGTTTCCGGACGTACGCGAGACTTTTTTGCGTTTTTGTGATAGCGAATTTATTCTCGTTCAGTCCTTACTGTATATTCGGAAAATTGGCGATCTTCTAAAGGGTAATTCAATGGGGACTCAGTTAAGAAAGTTCATCGCGAACTTCTTCCATTTTATGGTCAGTTTAATCGACCCACTGATATGGATCGTACTATCGATTCAAATAAAGATTTCATGAATTTCTTGTGTTTTTGTTTTGAAAACAATTCCCATAGCTCTTGAAAAAATCACCCATTACTTCCATGAACTGGGTCGATCTCCAAATCACCTATTCCCAAAAAAAAACAAGAAACAAGCCTAGCCCGCGGTCATAGCTAATAATCCACATCATACGCATCACATCGTGTTATTAAACCTCATCAGTCTTCCCCGTTCTCAGAAATTTAATATCTGCGGGTCCAGAGCCGAATCCTCTTATCAGAAACTAATTGGCATAGCCCGGAATCCAACAAATCCATTGGTTCGGCCTCTGAGACCATCTGCCGGCCGTAAAGCGGTCCTAGAGGGCAACGGATCGGCCACAGCCACAGAGAAGAAGGACCTGTCGTTCTCTCTGTCTCGATGACGTAATCGTCGAATTGGTGCGTTGTCTTCTACGTAGAGAGATTTCTAAATTTGTAGCCTAGAAATTGCAAGAATTACCACCATCCGGTGAAATAATGGAATTCGGTGTGGAAAATGAATGACCTGGGCTCATGACCTGTTGAAACTTCAATATACTCTTCAAATTATTCTCGAATAACAACTCGACAAGTTTGAACTATGGACGCACTGTTGAAGCAATCACCGAGTACTAAACGAAAATTGTCACCAAAAATTGTATATCTGTACAGCACTCTTGTTGGTATTTCTTTGTCTTATACCATTAGGTTATGTTCCAAACATTTTTTTTAACTTGTTCTAATTTTCATCCGATTAGCTTCGTCGAAAAATTCGGAAATACACTGCGCAAAAAAATTAACGCACATTATGGAAATCTCAAATTTATTCTACAACTGAAGGTGTTTCTCAATGATAATTATTTTTATCAGAATTATGCATGCATATGTTATCCACTTTCAACGGTTTTCTTCAATAGAGATGTTTTCTCCCAGCAGGAATAAAAAAAGATGATATTATCAGATTTTGAATGTATTGGCTCCATTCTAAAACGTTTGTTCTCGATCGATTCTAGTGATGAATAGTTTTTCTTTCGTTTGATTTTCTACACTCGATCGCTATGCAACGCGAAACACGCAATTTGACCCAAGAGGAATGTGCCCAAGCGGTAGTGTTGCGAGAAGAAGGGTGGACATACACAAGAATTGCAGAAAGGTTTGGAGTTTCCCATACAAGTGTGTCCAGAATGTTGCAGCGATTCAGGGAGACAGGTATGACCGTATGAATGTCCGAAGACTAGGACAGGGTAGACCACGGGTAACAACTGCCATTCAAGAACGTTACTTGAGAGTTTCGTCGTTGAGACAACGGTTTGCAACCGCTCGCCTCCTTCAAAACCAGCTTGAGCAAACTCATGAGGTGAAAATTAGCACTCAGACAATAAGAAATCGCCTCAGAGAATGTGATTTAAGGTCTCGTGTCGCGGCAAGAGGCCCAGCTCTTACCCCAGCCCATCGAGGGGCGCGTTTGGATTTTGCGAGAAAGCATATCCATTGGGAAGAGGCCGATTGGGAAAGAGTTCTCTTCACAGATGAGTCTAGATTCTGCTTCTACCATTGTGATCGACGTTCCCTTGCATTTAGACGTCCACATGAAAGATATGCTCAGTGCAATTTCCTGAATACTACTGGTTTCGGGGGAGGATCGATTATAATATGGGGTGGAATATCTTTGACTGCTCGCACAGACCTAGTGGTCGTTGATAATGGAGCTATGAATGCTGATAAGTAGGTATATAAGGAACATTCTTGAAGTGCATGTAGTGCCATTTGCCCCATACATTGGTGAAAATTTCATTTTTATATACGATAATGCCAGACCCCATCGTGCGCGCATCGTTCAGGAGTACCTTGAAGAGGTTGAAGTCTCTCGAATGGAATGGCCAGCAAGAAGTCCAGATCTCAATCCGATTGAGCAGGTTTGGGACAACCTCAATAGAAGGCTGAGAAGTTCAGAAAATCATCCAGCTACCCTTAATGACTTAGGAATCCAACTCGGAGAAATCTGGGAAGGATTAGATCAGAAAATTTTAAGATCACTCATTTTGAGTATGAACCGTCGTTGCCGAGCTGTAATTAAGGCAAGGAGTGGAAATGCCAAGTATTAAATCACTTATCAGCATTGCAGTATTTTGAAAATCGTTCATTTCTCTTCTTTCACATAAGATTCGGTGAAATCCTGAATTTTTCTTCCATTTAATGTGTCTTGTTTCGTTCAAAACCTTCCCGAGAGAACATAAAAAATAAGTTATAAAGTCAATGTAGAGTTAACTTTCATTAAAATTGATATTTTCAGAATGTGCGTTAATTTTTTTGCGCAGTGCATTTATTTCATTTCATTCAAAAGGCAACGCCACAACTTATCTATCTTATTTAAGGGTCAATTAGACGATGACTCAGGTAGAATGAGGGTATAGGTACATATGTATTTTGATCTATATACTACCGATACAACGGACTTATACAGATTGTTGGTTGATAGATGATTTATTGACTGCAAGGTGTTTCAACCCCTGATGTACAACTCGCCTGCATTCAACACTTTGTTATACCTTATATGCCTAGACAATGATAGACGACTTCATGATATCATCAACCCAGTACTACTAATTTTAAAGATGAACATACTGACGAAACTGCGTTGTCAATATAATATCTTTCAATTTGATCTCTTCACAACATAGTGTACTATGATTAAATGACAGTTATAGTAACTGTCATCACTGAACAATAAAGTTCAAATGGAGAGTATGGTCTAATTGAACATCAACCACAGCCTGACAACAAGTCTTTGACTTGTACATATATTTTAACTGAAGATTCTTGAGGCCAAAGGAAACCTTTTTTTCATTTTCCATTTTTCCGAATTCGGCTCTGTTAAAGAGAAATAGCCATTTGAAAAAAAATTGGGCAGAATGCGTGCCTGATACGATTCTCTGCAAAGACCTCAAAGATCATATTTCTCGACTAAAATTGAGGTGATTATTAGATGTTCTGTCGTGATACATTCAGGAAATACTCAAGCACTAACCTCATTCGGATAAGAATGTTACAAAAACTATATTTCCTAACAAAAACACTAAGTTTTGTCCGATTATTTCTGCAATTGAAAAGCCATATTTCTCCCACCAAAATAAGTTCCTTCTTCGATTTTCCTGAAGGTTAGTTTGTATCGACATCATCATTAATATTCGAATTTTAAACAATAAATGTTTAATAGAAACTGTGGTAGGTATAAAATGCAGAATTTCATGCTTGTTAGAATTCAATTTTATCACCCACATTGGTGGGATTTTATTATTACATATCTCTACATCAAACGTTTTTCCATCATAAAGATTTTAGTCTTGACGAAGTTGATAAACATTCTGACAACATTAAGAGACCAGAGAAGAAATAATATTCGATGAAATTAAATCCAGAGAAGCATTCGGATTATTCTTGAAATTCATGATTCTTTCCTCAAATTTCATCGTATAGAATTAGGAATCACTCGAAAACGACGCGTTTTATTGAAAAACATAGGAATACTTTAATTTTCCAAAATGATTGATTCTTTCAAAACGAGTTTGCATCTTTTTCAAGTGGTTGTATAGTATTTTTCGTGAATTTATGTGTCAATTACGTTGTAACTTTTATACCAGGAGAAATATTGAATAAGTTTTGATTGGGGAATATGCACCATAAATAGAGTAAACAATCAACCAAAATTCAGTTCATTCGAAATTTCGGTTCCGGATATATGGAAAGAATAGTGTCACTTGAAACTAAAATTTTTATTTGGTTAAATAGTCGTTTTTCGTATTTAACGGAAGCAAATTCATTTATTACTCCATCAAAATCGATTTTGTCAACCATCTCCTGCTCTATAGCTAATAATGCTAGCCCATACAGTCTCTCTTGATGCATAGTTGATGGAAAAATTTTTTTTATTTGTTTCTCATTTGTAAACGTCAGTTTCCAACAACACAATATTAATCAAGAAAGTTTATTTTATCAAGTCACTAACTTGTAAAACTGACAGTTAACTTGCAAAAATTTTACAAGTTAGTAGTATTATTCACATCAGAAAATTTTGTTTTATCGTCATATATGTTGAAAATCATGGTACAATTGTTATTTCCAGTAACACAGATTTTTGATGATGAAAGAGTTGATACTGATGATGATGAACCATCTGTTGACTCAGAAACTGCTGAACTCGAGGACTGCAGAACATTTGTACTCTCCTTACTACCAAATAATTTGCTAGACATTTCGATTTTTTTGTTGACCGAATCATCGACATAACTCATCGCAATTTCGGTGCTCTTCCTGCACCCTCCTGCACGCTTTAGTGCTAAAATATATCCACCCGAATCCGCAACCATAGTGGCTCCAGTTCTGCGAAAAGAGTGGGCGGTGTATAACTCTGGGTCTTTTAAACCTAAATACATATTTCGCTATTGGCTTTGGGACACCACCAATATTGTGCTGGCCAGCATTAAGGGAAATGCACTTTCCATGTCGGTATGTCAAAAAAAAATCTTAGGCTTTCTGTTCCAGGAGGCCGAAGATTTACATATTTTCTGTATAACATGCAGGGCTTGAAGCTGCATCATCGGTTATGGTGAATCTTCTTGTTGTTGAATTTTTTGTTTGCCACAATGTCACAATAACGTATTTTCCCATATCTTCTACATCATTCATGTTCAAGGAGAGAATTTCGTCACATCGACAGCATCCAAAAATCCCAAATATTGTTACAATTTTCGCCAGCAACCACTGGTCATCAGGAGCATGTAAAAGAAATTGTTCAGCCTCTTCTTTACTTAATACCTTGGCCTTTTTTGGCGCATAACGCTCATTTTTTCGTTTCAGAAACGCTATTACCTTTTGAAATCTGCAAATGACAACTAAACGTCATATTTTTCAATACATTTTTTAAGGAAAACAAACCTGCGAACAGGGGCATTTTCTTTCGTTTCCAAGCAGCTTTTCAGCATAGACCATTTTGCCCATAAAGTATTAGGGCTGAATCTAGCCGATAGTTGATTCAAGTAGACCAACAAAACATCTTCAGTTACCCCAATCACACTATTTTTGTTTTGCCACTTCTTGAAGTCGTCGTATTCTCGCTCGTACCTTGAAGCTGATTTTGCAGGTAATAAACTTGAAGCTACACTGCTGGCTGCCTCAATAATTTCTTTTGGTACATTCATTTTCGCTTTCGCCAAAACAAATGTAAAGAAAAATAAACAGACATGTTCATGGCAACGCTTCCATAGCTTACGACATTTGCGACAAATTATTGAGATTTTTTTGTAATTTATCTAACCTTTTTACAAATGAGAAACAAATAAAATATAAAACAATACACGCAAGGTAACGGGTTTTACTGGCTCAAGGAGGTAACTGACTCGCCTTCGGATCGTCAGTTATATCCTCCATTCGCCAGTAAAAACCCTCTTACCTTGCTAGTAATTGTCGAAAATGACCTGACTGATACTGGTCAATTTAATAGTATTCTTAAGGAAATTGTGACATTCGGCCGAGATGAGGTTAAATTGTGTTAAAATATATTTTACAATAAATCAACTTTTGAGTATCAAAATTCCCTAAATAATAATAAGATCCAGTGAAAATGAAAGAAGAAAAATAGGTTTCCTGCTGGCGTCAAGTGATTTCATTTTCAATTTTGATAATTCGAAAAGAACTTTTAGCAACACGTTGATATTGGCTCCACACGCTCAGCAATTCATTGATTCTACTTTCTTATAGAAAAAGATAAGTTTTTTTCCATCGCGGCAATTCTACAAAACCAGAATTGGTTCGGAGGTCTCCGTGAATTCGGCATAAACAATCTTCCGGACCGCACGAATTCAAAAAAAATCTATAAAAAAATGCGCAACCGACGACGAAATCTTTTTAGTCGACTACACGACAATACAACCCTACAAAAACGTAGTAGCCGGATCCAACGGCGAAAAAAGTCGATAAAACAATCGAAAAACTATCGAACGTCGTAATTGCACTCTTCAGGCAAACATATCACGTAACGCGTCTCGGCCAACTCGATTCCTACGTGCCCTCGCGACCGTCGATTGAGAAATGAACGGGATTCACTTCGACTTCGACGTTTTCTCCTTCGAGACTCGATCGCTCTACCAGACCGGAACGCGGTTCTGGAAAATAATAAAGCGAAAGGCCGGAGAGTACATAAAGGCAAGAGTAAACAAATTCCCAGGCCCCCCCTGACATTCCTCCTCTTTGAAGTGCGCGGAAACTGTATATACCTTTCTAAAGACGTATATGCGGTTCATTCTTAACTTTCTCAACTTTGGCAGAGCTTCAACGATTTATGCTCCTATGAAATAGGTTATCTTTTCTGTCAAATGATGAAAGAATACCTCTAGTAGTCTAGTACGTTAAAAATCCGAATGCCTTAGTTATGTTCGTTGGGCTCTTTTGGAGAGCCCAATGGACTGATAAACCAATTATAATCAGAACGAAAATTACAGAAAAAAATTGAGTACGAGATGGAAACATATACCACAAAGTGAACACTGAAAGAATGGTACCCACGGTTGGTGCCGGCTTTAGAGATACATACAGGCTTATCATAATAATCCGTGCAATAGACATTTCTCGGCTTGTATGATGAAAAGATTTCTGAAATTTGGCACACTGCCGTTTTCCAAAGGGAGAAATCAGGCTAAAATATTTTCATCGAAATCGCATTTCCGGTTATACCGGAAGTGACCATCAGCTTTGGTATTTCAAATGGAACTACCTATTTTTTAACCAGAAATGGATTCCTTTTTGAATTTTACACATTTTTTGGTTACGAAGATATAAGGACTTCTATGAGAAAATAGCCAGTTTCAGAGGTCCGCGAAACGTATCATAGCATGCATGCTATCCATAATAAAGAAACAAATAAAGGATTTTTCGAAAATTCAATAATTTTGCCTCGTATTGCATGGCTATCGAATCATGTAGTTTTATTGGAACTATCACAATAAGATCATATTTCTGAGAAATTCCAAACTGCAATAACATTTTTTCAAATGGCATGCCCATATTTTTTGTACAGAAAATTTAATTTCAAACATTTTTCCAAAGGTTCCTTATGTCCATCTTCAATCGTTTTCTATACAAAAATATAGGCATGCCATGTGAAAAAATGATGTTATTGCAGTTTGGAATTTCTCAGAAATATGAATTTATTTCGACAGTTCCAATAAAACAACATGATTCGATAGCCGTTCAATACGGGGCAAAATTATTGAATTTTCGAAAAATCCTTCATTTGTTTCTTCATTATGGATAGCATACGTGCTATGAGACGTTTCGCGGACCTCTGAAACTGGCCATTTTCTCATAGAAGTCCTTATATCTTCGTAACCATGACGACTACGTAAAAATGTTTCAAATAAAAAATGTGTAAAATTCAAAAAGGAATCCATTTCTGGTTAGAAAAATAGGTAGTTCCATTTGAAATACCAAAGCTGATGGTCACTTCCGGTATAACCGGAAGTGCGATTTCGATGAAAATATTTCAGCATGATTTCCCCCTTTGAAAAACGGCAGTGTGCCAAATTTCAGAAATCTTATCCTCATAGAAGCCGAGAAACGTCTAATGCACGGATTATTATGATAACCCTGTATATCTGCTTCGAAATACAAGGTGACAAGAAAAACTTCGGACGAAGTCTGCTGTGGTCTGGAACTAAAGTATTTCAGCGCAGCCAAATAATTTTTATTCTCTTGGTTTCTCTACACTTTCCTGTACTAATATGTGAATTTTCAGTTTGATATAATTTCATTTCACAGAGTTTTAGAATGTCAAACAAACGTAGTGCGATTTTGGAGCTGTTTCGTCAAGGTAGGCGTCAATGCGAAATTTTTCGTTTGCTCGATGTTCCTCGACAAACCGTGTCCGATGCAATTCGTCGTTTCAAGGAGCTTGGCCATGATGGTCGTCGTCCAGGAAGTGGTAGAAAACGCACTGTCAATACACCTAGCAATCGCAACATCGTCAAGAAGCGAGTCAATCGAAATCCGAGGGTTTCCATAAGGAAAATAGCCTGTGAGACCGATATCAACCGCGAATCAGTCCGTCAAATTGCCAAAAAGGAGCTCAACCTCAAGCCATACAAGCTCCAAAAAGTTTAACTTCTCACGGAGGAAAACAAGCGCGTACGACTCCAAAGGTGCCGCCAACTCCTTCGTCTCGCCGCCGGTCAGCAATGGGAGCGAATTCTCTTCACAGACGAGAAGCTTTTCACCGTAGAACAATCCCACAACCACCAAAACGACAGAGTCTGGTCCGTAGAGGCTCCCGGTACATCGGCCATCGTCGAACACCGTCAAAATCCGCAATCCGTCATGGTCTGGGGCGGAATTTGCGGCAGTGGTAAAACTCCCTTAGTTTTCGTGGTTCAAGGGGTGAAAATCAATCAAGAAGTCTACCGCTGCGACATCCTCGAGCCCGTAGTACTTCCGTGGGCCAAGCAGCACTTCGGCGATACGCATTGGAGTCATTGGACTTTTCAACAGGACTCCGCTCCGGCTCACAGAGCGAAAATGACGCAAGAATGGTTTAAGACCCATTTTCCTTGTTACATCTCATCTGCAGAATGGCCGCCCTACTCACCGGATCTCAACTCAATGGACTACAGCGTCTGGTCGATTTTGGAGAACAGGGCTTGTTCTAAAAAACACAAAAATTTGGAGTCGCTGAAGCAATCTCTGCGCCAGGAATGGAACCGATTAACGCCCGAGGAGCTGCGGCCCATTGCCGAAAATTTCAAGAAACGTCTGAAGCTGTGTATCGCCGCCAAAGGAAGCCACTTCGAAACGGCTTAAATATATTATTAAAAAATATTCCAGCTATTATTATTTGTTATTGTTTTGTTCAATTCTTCTGTTTAATAAAGTTAAATGAAAAAGAGTTTGTCCGAGGTTTTTCTTGTCACACTGTATATTCCTCATTATAAATGAATAAAGTTCTGTTTTACTTGCGTTCCAAAAGATGAAAATCATTGGTCACATGCTTTAAATCTCATGGATTCTATTAAATTGATTCTTGAGACAAATGGGCTATCGCATCTGGTAGCAATATTTGAGGAAAATATTATATTTTATACATTTTATTAAGTTTTTTAATAAATATTTCCACTTAAACCTCATTATTAATAAATCATACCCACAGTATTCATTTAATTTAATTCAATACTAAAAATGTATGCATATAATGGGTGATTTTTTAAAAGATATAGGTTTGCAGGACGATTCATGGTTGAATAATAGACCAAACGGAAGATGTTTGACAGTGACACAAAACACGAAACGAGCTAGAGCTGTCAAAATCGGTGTAGTCAAAAAGAAAATATGTAGTTGAAAAATCACCTGTTTTATCAAGATTACTGCAATAATGAATGACGGGTTGTCTTTTTGACTTTCGGATGAATTTGGATTATAGGCAACTGTGTCACAGGCGAGAAAATATTTGATGTTCTTAGTCGACGAATTGACGTGTAATATTCATAGAATTCTAATGGTAATTATCGAAATGGGAATCCAGAAATATTATTGCTAGTGTCACGAACGCCTACGATGAGATTACTCGTATACAGACGACGCCGATGGTCCATTCAAGAAATGCTTATCGAAACGAAAACTGGAAACAATGTGTGCTTCGCGTAAGTGAACGTGAAATCACCTTGTATAATCCGGTAGACGGCGAGTGTGAATTACCGAAGGTATCGCCGGTGAAAACCAGTAGCCGGTATGGTATATATTTAGTGGTTTATCGATAAGTCATTCGTTAAACAGGGAGGTATTCAGGATTTTCTTGGTCCTATTGTTGTAAATATATAAAGAGCTCATTTTCGATCATTATTTCTATACATAAAGGATTTTCCAATAAGAGGTGTTATTTTGAAGAGTCTACTATTTCGGTAGATTTCACTTTGAAAGCTGTCATTTTTTGACATTTGTAAGTAGAAACTACGCCTTTGATGAAAATGGAACGATACAGTCTTCAACATTGTATAAAAATTATTAAAATTTGCTATACAGTGTGACAAGAAAAATCTCGGACAAACTCTTTTTCATTTAACTTTATTATACAGAAGAAATTGAACAAAACAACAAGAAATAATAATAGCTTGAACATTTGTTAATAATAGATCTAAGCCGTTTCGAAGTGGCTTCCTTTGGCGGCGATACACAGCTTCAGACGCTTCTTGAAATTTTCGGCAATGGGCCGCAGCTCCTCGGGCGTTAATCGGTTCCATTCCTGGCGCAGAGATTGATGCTTCAGCGACTCCAAATTTTTGTGTTTTTTAGCACAAGCCCTATGCTCCAAAATCGACCACACACTGTGGTCCATTGGGTTGAGATCCGGTGAGTAGGGCGGCCATTCTGCAGATGAGATGAAACAAGGAAAATGGGTGTTACACCATTCTTGCGTCATTTTCGCTCTGTGAACCGGAGCGGAGTCCTGTTGAAAGGTCCAATGCGTATCGCCGAAGTGCTGTTTGGCCCACGGAAGTACTACGGCCTCGGGGATGTCGCAGCGGTAGACTTCTCGATTGATTTTGATCCCTTGATCCACGAAAACTAAGGGAGTTTTACAGGGCCGTATCTAGGGTGTGGCCAAGTGGCCCCCGCCACAGGCGCAAGGTCCGCAGGGGCGCCAAAAAATATCAAATGAAAAAAAAATTTGAGCGCCAAAAAAATTCAAAGAATAAAATATAGAAGCGCCAACAAAATATTCGAGATAACATGTCACGGTTTTCATGTATACGCCAAAAATATTTTTTTGCGTAAGGAGCGATGTCGCGACTCCGCCAGGTAGGATGTGAAAACCGACCGCGTGTACATAGATGTGTCCGCTGACAAGCCGAAAAGGGCTCGTCTAGATTCCCTACCGTCTACCGTGTGCACCGTGCATCATGAGGCTATTCCAGTTAAAAGCAGGGAAAAGAAGAGTTAGTTACTGTAGATTAGATAGATGATCATGTAGTTTTGTTGCCTGTACGAATAGATGTTTGTGAACAAGTCCAATAATATTAGGAAAATCGTCGAAAAACATAATTATAGTGAATACTCAATATTGAGGTAAGATTTTTAATGAAGTAAATACTAAAGGTAGCTATTATATTTGTTATTTCGATAAATGTATCACGGTGTGGAATAGAGAAACGTAGAATTTTAGTCACCAGGTAAAGGATTAAACAGATGTTCTTGTTTTAACTCGCTCCATAATTATTTATGCCCGTATTCTGTTTTTCATCTATAAGTTACGATATCGTAGCGTACGATCGATCTGTAAGTGGCCGAACTAACAGATGTAAACAATGCAATTCTGGAATTCCTCCTGTAACACTTCAAATGGCAAATGAGATATTTACAGGAAGAATTCCAGAATTGCATTATTTACGAATTTGTAGCTTATTGTGGCTGAAGGTTGCGGGTTCGATTCCTGTAGAGGTCTGGGTGTTTGTGTGTGTCTGGTAGTTTTTGATAAAGAATATATAATATTATATACATTGATTTACTTGAAGATTGAATCTGGGTACATTGTCAATAAGAGCAGAACCCAAATAAAGAGAAGGGGAAAAAATTCTCACGAATAGATCTTGTAAATAAACTAGGTGGGTGCTACTTTTCCTACAAAGGAAAGAGGAAGGTAGAGCGAGTACTTGATGCACCGTTGACTGGAACAGTGGATGGGCGCACTTCGGGGGCGCCTCTGAGGTGCTCCGATCGGTGACAGTAATAAACTTATTTATTACTGTATTGAAGTATTAAGTTTAGGTTTCTGCGGAAGTGAGGAGGAGTGATAGCATAGTCGAAAATAAAAAATTTTTTCGGAAAAATTGATTTCAGTTTTTTGTTTTATGAGTCTTTCTGAGGAGTAGTTAGAAATGAGAAAACAATTTATTTAAAACAAAAAGTTGATATCAAGAGTTGGTTGTTGATTGAGTATTAAATTATTTATGCATCAGAAATTGTAGATTTACTAACAAATTTCTCAAAAAAAAACAATTTCACTAGATATCATCTCTCCAATGTTTGTAGAATCCTAGGCTTAACTTTGAAGCATTGTGGTCTCCGACAGAAACCATGAATTTTTTTAAATTCTTCGCGCAGGTTGGTTTCATAATGAAGATAAAAATAGAAAATGCTTCAATTTTAGAATTCATATTATTTTTATATTTAAATATTTTATTTGAGATGAGTATTTTAATGTTTTCAATAAAAATAGGTGAATATCCATATTATTGTGTATTATTTCGAATTTGTGACGAAAATATCTGAATAATATTATGAAAAAATATTATAATATACAGGGTAATTGGAGGGTGAGTAGCCATAGGTAAATGGTGGATAGGTGATGCTCTTGGCTACTTGTTGCGCCTAATAAAATATCATTTTGCCCAAAGTTCGAGGTTTTATAATTTTTTTACCATTTTTCTAGAAATTTCCCATTTTTCTCATTAAAACCTTGAATTTTTTCAAATTTAATGCTCGAGGTGCCTAAAAAATGATTTATTTCCTTAGTCTAGTCTTGTCTCATTCAGATCGAATCATAATTTCATACAAACGTCTTCAAAAAACCTGACAGCGTCGTATCAAACATCAAAATGAAAAAAAAAATAATGTTGTGTCCACTTTACAAAGTAAAATAAAAAAAAAATTTACATGGTGTTGGGTTTTAAAATGGCTTTAAAAACTTCTCTAGTTAATACTCTTTGCAATGGTATGTAACATGTACCAGTAATAATCAGATAACTCAACAAAAAACCGTTTTGTCTTCAAGGATGCCTTGAAAGGATGACGACAAAACTATTCCATTGAGCAGGCAAAATCTTTCCTCTCATTCTACCACAGCTAAAAATAGCGTGCCCTCTCTATCATCGGCTAACAATACTCCCAAGGGCGTCGCCAGGGAGGGAACAGCTGGAGAAAAATGGGAAATTTCTAGAAAAATGGTAAAAAAATTATAACACCTTGAACTTTGGGCAAAATGATATTTTATTAGGCGCAACAAGTAGCCAAGAGCATCACCTATCCACCATTTACCTATGGCTACTCACCCTCCAAACACCCTGTATATATATGTATATATATATATATATATATTTCTCTATTTCAGTATCGTAATGAGTACATTACAGTACTAAAAACAGTGCTGTAATGAATTCATTACAGCATCGTTTTCAGTAACATTTTTCGTTTTGTGGTTGTCAGCAATGACTTCCGATCCTTTTAAATTTCAGCAGGCGTCAATAGAAACGTCAATTTTCGTATTTCCTAACATTCACACCAACTGTCAAGATACAATATGAAAGTCACTAGGACCTATTATTTGAATTTTTTCGTTGAATTTCACAAAATTTGAGTGAAATAGAGAAAATATCGTCTAATACTCGTTGCAGAATGCAATTCCAATACTCATGCGTTCAAAAACTCGCTCCTTCGTCGCTCGTTTTCGAATTTCGCTTTCGTATTGGAATAGAAGCCCATTCTGCAACTAGCTTTAGAATATACTATTAGTTTATTCAGAACTAAAAAAAAAATTTGAAACATGATGAAAAAAATCTACGCCAATTTGGGGGCGCTAAAGAAAATCTTGCCACAGGCGCAGTAGTACCTAGATACGGCCCTGGAGTTTTACCACTGCCGCAAATTCCGCCCCAGACCATGACGGATTACGGATTTTGACGGTGTTCGACGATGGCCGATGTACCGGGAGCCTCTACGCACCAGACTGTCGTTTTGGTGGTTGTGGGATTGTTCTACGGTGAAAAGCTTCTCGTCTGTGAAGAAAATTCGCTCCCATTGCTGACCGGCGGCGAGACGAAGGAGTTGGCTGCACCTTTGGAGTCTTACGCGCTTGTTTTCCTCTGTGAGGAGTTAAATTTTTTGGAGCTTGTATGACTTGAGGTTGAGCTCTTTTTTGGCAATTTGACGGACTGATTCGCGGTTGATACCGTTCTCACAGGCTATTTTCCTCATGGAAACCCTCGGATTTCGATTGACTCGCTTCTTGACGATGTTGCCATTGCTAAGTGTATTGACAGTGCGTTTTCTACCACTTCCTGGACGACGACCATCATGACCCAGCTCCTTGAAACGACGAATTGCATCGGACACGGTTTGTCGAGACACATTGAGCAAACGAACAATTTCGCATTGACGCCTACCTTGACGAAACGGCTCCAAAATCGCACAACGTTTGTTTGACATTCTAAAACTCTGTGAAATGAAATTATACCAAACTGAAAATTTACATATTAGTACAGGAAAGTGTAGAGAAACCAAGAGAATAAAAATTATTTGGCTGCGCTGAAATACTTCTGTTCCAGACCACAGCAAAATTTGTCCGAAGTTTTTCTTGTCACCCTGTATTGTGCTTGTTTTTTGGAAACTGAGCTTGACTCTTCTACATGAAAAAGTTTTTCCTGCTGAAATGTTGAAAATTTTATAGTTTTCGACTAATTGGCGATTAACATTTTTTAAAACTATTCACATTACCTTCCTATACCGAGTGACCCCGCATCTAAAACTCGTTGTCGTAAGTACCTAGATAGCTATCTGAATAACGATCACTTATAGTCAGATGAGGATCTATAATTCACACTCCACGAGGCGCCAATGGTGTAATCAAATTACCGTCAAAGTATATCTGTCAAAACCCGTCATACTTTGTACTCCTTTCAGTAAATTACAGTAATAATGGACCTTATAATGAGCTTCTTAGAGACGAACAGACTCGACGACTAGATGGTCTCTCATTTACTCAATAAGCTTCATTCGTAAATTAATTAGATTCTCATCCAAGGATGACGCCATTTCCCACAGTCCTATTGAATATAAATCACAGTTATCAACTTACCTAATGATTCTATGTCAGAGTTAATTATTGCTCTTTTTTTCTTTACAGATCAAAAATATAAATATTTTTCTGACAAAATGCCAACCCCCTGCCCAAAACTCTGTTCCGTCCTCGGAAAACAAAAAAATGCGAAGAAATCAGCGGCTGAATCCGACCCTGCCCAAAAATCCCGTCCGAGCAAATTGAATTACCTATCATAGAATTAATTAACAATTACGTCACAGAAAAAGCTTCCAGAGCAATCTAAACCACCGATAAAGCGGTCTGGTTCACAGAACGCCGAAGAAAAAGAATAAATTGCACCAATCGACGATGAATCGCATAGTTTTCGAACTGTATTTGGGTCTCAATGTAGAAAAGCTGTAAGGAGAAGTACAGCCGGCGTTTACAACCGCTTTATATACCTGAAATATATAGGGGGAAAATAAATACATACCCCGGCTTATATACTATTCTCGTCCTTCTCTCGCAACGTTCAACAAAACGCATCGGCATCAGTCTGCCAGGAGAGATCGTAGAGTGCTTTGGTTAACGTTCGCTCCCTGGTTTTTTCCGTTTTGAACAGAAATGGCGAATTTTTCCACGCCAACGTCGAGAAATATCGAAGTAGATACGATCGAGCATTGATCCGTGATAGTAAACAGTCGAATTAAACGAGTTTCGAGGCGAAAACCGGCGAATTTACGGAAAGTTAAAGGTTATGTTTGTCAATAAGGTCCATTATCGTGCGTTCTACGGTTTCCGCACTTTTGTTTTCGAATAGTGTTCCTAAAATTCGAAGAAGCTTCGGTTGAGTGTACACCAAGTGATGAAATTTCAAGGAAATAATTGATATAAGTGATGAGACTGCAATGTGAATGAGTTTCATTTGTGTCTCGATCATTCTTATCGTGTTTACTTGGGCGAATGTAAATAGTAAATAGTGATCTCCGAGTTGCTTTGTGCCAGGAAGCTTGTGAATGAATCGAGTGAAATTGGTTTCGTTTTTCTGTGGTGCCTGGAAAAAATGAAAAAGTGACAGTTCGCATTAATTCTAGTGTATTTATATTGTCGCAACGGCTTTGTGTGAAGTGAATGTGGATCGAAATGGATGCTTGAGGATTACACATATCAAAACTGAGGTAATTCAATATCTATTCTTCCCATAATCAATTCGAATAGTGGTCAAAACTGTACGTGGATTGTTTAGTGGTTAGAACAAGTGAATTCTAGATTACAGAGAATAATGTTGCGATCAATCCTTGGGAACAACCATTTCTCTTGTACAGTTAGGCCTAATTTCTCGCCGGTTTGTTTCGAGCCGCCTTATCGGTGAAACTTCTGAAAATTTCTTGGTTTTATGACCTCAGGGTGTTTATTCTTGTAACTGTGGGAAAAATGTGTACTTTTCAAGATCTATTGGGATGGCGTGTACCTGCTTCTTGGGTTTATGATGGTAGAAGTTCTTGTTAAGCTACTTCTACCCTCTCCCCTGACTTGCAATTAGTAAAATAACATTGATATTCTTTATGTTCATTTCAAAAGAGATTCTAATTATCTATTGGAAGATCAATATCAGTATAAGGCTTATTCGTTTTCAAGATTTCAAAGAATAACCTTGAATTATCGATATAAAATGCATGATTCAATCTCTATACATTCTGTATTGTACAAACTAACTTTTGATTTGTTTGTTTACTTGGTGTGGTGAATTTGAAGGTTATGTATCGTTTGACAAATCATAGAATTATAATTAGATTATCAAACGAACCACCGATATTTATAACCTGACTTTTATTTAGGCCATTTCGTATCTATGTTCCTATCGGGTATTATTATTTTGGTTGATATTTATGGATTTTCTTCAATTAAATTGGGATATGTTGTGGTTGATTATCGAAGATATGTTATATTATCAGTTTCATTAATGAAAGGATTTTGTAATGACAATAACACTCGCACAAAGTTATCTTTTCTTCCTTTTTATCTGGCAGTTTTATTGTTGATTGATTTCGAGATATTATTGTTTTGTAAAGGCAAATTTAAGGTGCCAGCAACAAATGGTACCACCGATATCCACTCACTACATTTGTATTCACTAATTACTACATTACAATTAGCAATTTAAGAATTCCTTTGTCTGCAATTTGATCTAATTGTGGTTTATTGTGTATCAAAATCGAATAGGTTGTATTATAAAGTTATAACCTCAATATTTTCAATGAATCTCTACGTCTTGCATTAAATAGGTAAGAAGAATTATATAGGGAGGCAGAATTTAACAGGTAAGTTTCTTGTGCCTATTCGGTATAGGCCTAAGTAGGTATTAATTGGATTTGAACAATAAACGATATTGAAATTCTGGATAAAGTTCAAAGACAGCCTCCTAAGCACTACCTAGTTCTTTTTATTAGTCCCAACGCGTTCCTATTGGTCGAAACTGTCAAGGACACAGGCCTACCCAAATGCCAAGTGAGGACAATCCTAGGTACCTTTAGGTCATAAATTTCAGGGTGTCACTTGCCATTCACGCTTCATTGAGTTTGTGAAGATGTTTTTTCAAGTTCAATTGGATCGAAGAGACTCGAAGTTTTGAGGGTAGTTCATTGTTGGGTTCGTTTACGAGCAAAATTCGACCAGGGGTTTCGTAAATATGACAATTCGCAATAAACTAATTCCTTTGGATTCAACCCTAAGACTTCAACGGGGAGTAATCCCATCCTCAGAAGCTTCTGTCCCGAATATTATACCTCTTTTGTGTTACCAGTATCCCGTGGTACTATCAAGATATCGGCAGGTGGCTCCATCTCGCCGTGTGGTCGCAACAATGCAACAGGAAAGATCCTCGATGAATAGACACAAATTATTAACATGACCCAACGCAAATTTTCCGTCAATAATCGAAAGAAGGGACCATCTGGGACGTTCGGAGCACGCGCACCTGCGGTAGTACCGCCGCGAACGCCCGCCGTCATAGAGATAAATTTGACAGCTGCCGCGGTACCTGATGACGTTATAATGAGTGCGTTCCCGGCTGGATGCGTGGTAACGGAGGGCGTGAACGATGAGTTCTTGTACTCCAATTGTCGAGGACAAGCAGGAAAAGCTTTCGTTGTTTCCGCGCCGCGAATGGACATATTGAAACGTTCAGCAGTTTTATCGACGAAAAATTGGGATCTACTTCAGCGTTAGAAGAAATGGTATTTATCACCGCTGTGGTTTTAAAAAGGCTATATATAGATGTGGTAAACAAGCTGAAGGCATAGATCTAGGTTCCACTAATAATCCCTGTGGAAATATTGAGCCGTGCATCAATTTTATGAATATGACACACAACAACTATTGAAACTAAGGCACTATAAAGATAGGTATGCTAGATAGACCTGGCTCTATGGTTGATTGGGTCCAACCATAGACTCGAAAATTACAGGATTCGCAACATTTTCATAACCATCTATCGGGGTGATACACCAACATAAACAATAAATTATTATATATTTGACTATTAGATGCCGCGGCATTATTCTAACACCACGAACCTAACCTATTTCCAATGTTTTTCATGCGAGCATGCCGAAAAAAGTCACCCCAAGATCTCTCATTCCGAAAATATGCTCATTCTATTACAGATTTCGTTTCTTTCGATTACAGATTTCATTTCATTCGAAGGGATCTGTTATTTTCGAGTCTATGGTTGGACCCAATCAACCATAGAGCCAGGTCTATCTAGCATACCTATCTTTATAGAGCCTTATTGAAACTAACTTTCAATGTTTACGTTGATAATTTAAAGGACAGCCAGAGTGATTGAATTTTCAATAGGGATTACTGTGATTTGCGAGGTGATTTGGCAGAAGGTGGAGGCCATGTTGTTTTGGCATATCTGTTCGGTAAGCTTCGACAAATTATCTTGGGAAGACTCACGCCGCAACGACGTTTACAAATTGTTGAAATTTATTTTCAAAATTAGTGTTCTATTCGCCAAACTTATAGATCACTTCGTGAAATTTATGGTTAACATAATCGTCCATCACAGCAGTTTATTGGTCGAACTATCGATAGATTTCGGACAACATTTTCTCTACTCGTTGCAGCAACAACTACAAGAGAAGGAACTGTACGTACAGAAGAAAATATCGTTGCTGTAAGTGATAGTGTTGATGAAGATCCAGATTTTTCTATCGGTCGACGTTCACATCAAGTTGGACTCTGTGCACCCACCACATGGAAAATTTTGCATGAAGATCTTGGTCTACACCCAAACAAGATCCAACTGGTTCAAGAACTGAAGCCACTTGACCATAATAAGCGTCGTTTGTTTGCTGATTGGGCTCTAGAACAGTTCGAAGTTGATCCACTTTTTCATAGAAAAATTGTGTTTAGCGATGAAGCTCATTTCTGGTTGAAAGGCTACGTAAACAAGCAAAATTGCCGTATATGAAGTGGAAACAATTCTCAAGAAGTTCTGCAGTTTTCATTGCATCCTGAAAAATGTCCTGTATGGTGTGCTTTACACGCTGGAGGCATCATCAGTGCATATTTCTTTGAAAACTATGCTGGAGCTAATATTACAGACTCAACGTAACATGTGGCGTTGAGGTCTTCTCGCCTGCCGTCCGTTCTCTATGATGTAGAATAACGCGCTAGACAAGGAAGTGCGAGGACAGCCTCTGCCGTTTACTGGGAGGCGAGGAAGTGAGATGGATACATAGAAATCGTAAAATATGGAAAAGCGGACACGGAGACGTATTAAATTGCTTTATAATGAAGGGAAATTACGATAAAAATTCGTATGGATGCAGATAATACATAAAATTTAAGTGATTAATTAAACCAATAAAAAAATATGATATTTATACGTGTAATTTTCGACGTATTGGTGAGGCAATGCCAAATAGGACAAGTCGCCAGTGTTGCCACCCTCCGTACCTACAATTTCGGTATAGGAAGTTCTGAAGAAATCGGTAGATTTTTGAAATACATACCTTTTCACCTATTTTTTTGGGTTATTCAAATTGAAATACCTTTTATCCGAAATATTGGACAAGAAGGTTATTACAAATGAAGCGAAATGGAAAAAGATTTTAATGATATTATTTATTCACCAAATTAATATTTGCAAAACCAATCTTTTGAACAAAACATGAGTGTTCTAACAAAATAAATAGGTATTCAAAAATATAACACTTATTAAAAAACGATATGCAAAATAAATAACCACATTTACATCAAATTGCCAACATATAACTTGAATAATATATCAAATTACGTCAATCACGATATGGTCAGGAAACCTTCAAAATAATATCGTAAGAGGCATGATTTCCTAGAATAAGGACTGAACGAGAATGAATTCGCTATCACAAAAAAGTTTATATCTTTTGAACCACTGGACCGATTTCGAAAATCAAACTCATTTTCGAATCATCTTCTAATTCTAATGAAAACTGTTTTTGCAATAAAAAACCAAAACTATTTTTTACAAAATTCATGGATTTTTTCTGGAATTCTTCCCATCATGCTTCTTATAGTGTTCTCAGCTCGGTTCTCAGTCACTTTCTGGGATGCTGTCTTCCACTTTTGCTCGAATTCCGCTAATGTTTTCGTTGATTTCTTAGTCTTCTTCAATTATTTTTTTTACCAGGGCCCAATATCTTTCGATTGGCCTGAGTTCTGGGTAATTTGGTGGATTGGCCTCTTTTGGGACAAAAACCACCTCATTAGCTTCGTACCATTCCTTGGTGGCCTTGCTGTAGTGCCATGAAGCTGAATCTGGCCAAAAGATTGTTGACACATCGTGCTCACGTAAAAATGGTAAAAGTCGCTTCTTCAAGCATTCCTCGATGTATATCTTCGAGTCAACAGAGCCTTGGCCAACGAAAAATGTGCTCCTTTTCCCACAAGTGCGAATTGCTTGCCAAACCAGGAAGTTTTTAGGAAACTTTGCTTGTTTCTTCACGCGAAATTGATCGTCAACATTTCCACGAGAATCTGCAGTATAAAATTCCTGACCAGGAAGTTGCGAGAAATCAGCCAAGACATAGGTTTCGTCGTCCATCACGCAACAGGAAAATTTTTTCAAGAAATCTTTATTTAATTGCTTTGCTCTTGATTTCGCTTCTTGATTCTTCACAGCGTTCCTGTCTGGCACTTTCTGCACTTTGTATGTTCTAAGCCCACAACTCGACTTGATTTTCTGAACGGTTGACTGCGAACAACCCACTATTTGGGCCACTTTCCGTCCTGAAAAGTTAGGATTCTTCTGAAAAAGGCTGATGGCCTTCCTCACTTTTTTTGGGCTATGAAACCCCTTTTTCCTCCCGGTTCCTTCCTTGCGGTTAATTGTAAGATCTTCGTTGAAGCGCTGAACAACTCTCGATACCGTTTCCGGACGAACGCGAGCCTCTTTTGCGATTCTTTTGAAGCTCCATTTCTGATTATTTTGAAAAAGTTACACTATAAATTCTTGTGTTTTCACTTCGCTTGACATTTTGCGATAGAGAATTGGAATATCTATGAACTAAATGTTCCACATGTTTCTGACGTTCATAACAAAGCTAACTATGATCAAATTCTGATTTTTTCTTAATTGGTTCAAGAGATATAGGCGTTTTTGTGATAGCGAATTTATTCTCGGAGATCGGTAGATTGAGAAGAAAATCGGTAGATCTACCGAAAAATCGATAGAGGTGATAACACTGCAAGCCGCCACCGATTCGCGTAGAAATCGTATCGGCCGCGTCGTCGAGTCGTTGCCGACCTGACCGGCGACATACGAGAGCGCTGGCTGCTTCAACCTCTACGACGCGCGATAGAAGACCGAGCGAACGGTACCTGTCTCGACCCTTTCTCTCTCGACCGTCATTGTATGCAAAGCCGGACGTTTATACGGGCCAGCGAAGGCGTTTCGATGCGACTCTCGACGGAGAAACGGAAAGGGACTGTCCGCGTGTGCCTCGAAGTCGCGTCAACGGACGCTCGGACCTACGCACGGCGTTCGTAGAAGTCTTGGAACATAGAATCTCTATCTTCTTCATCTTTCAACTAGACGCTCTTCAGTTAACTTATTATTCTTTCACTTTTTTCGTGATTATCGTGGAAAAATATGATCGTAGGGTCCTATCGGACCCTCAACTGCTGTCGGGTCGAGTTCATCGAAACACAATCGAGTAATCCATCCCGTCTTCATCCGTTCTTGCTCGTAGCGCGGCGGTGGCAACGCACCCTTCGCGATTACACACACACATGCCCTGCGCCCTTCCAAAACCCCCATCAATCTTTCCTCATTCAATAAATGATACACTCTCGACGTTCTCTCTCTCTCTCTCTCTGTCTGTTCCCCAAGAGCGCGAATTTCTCGTTTTAGTGGAAAAAATCGCCGTCTCTGTCGCGCGTATCCGGTCGTTTCCGTCGTCGAAGAGCCCTTGGTTTATCTCGACGCGACAGGATAACGACGAAGCGCGTGCTTTGACGCAGATAGGAGGCAGAATTTCGGTTTGTGAGAGAATTATAGATTTGCGGTCATATACATGCAATACTGAACTGAGCAATGTATTCGCTCCATTTGTGGTCCACTCACCAGGATCCTGTTTCGAGCATTTTATGGTATTTTATTAGCCCACGTGCACTACTTGACCAATCACGGAGACTCTTCGAATATTCATGCCATGCCGGTTGCAGAAAGTCCCGTAAAAAGGCCTCGAGAGTGGCCAGTATTACACACTCTATTTTCATTTATTTATACAGGGTGAGTCTTCGACTTGTACATATGTATATTCTATCTGAAGGTTCTTGAGGCCAAAGGAGACCTTTTTTTCATTTTCCATTCTTCGAATTCGGCTATGTTAGCTAGAAATAGCCGTTTGAGAAAAAAAAATTGGGCCAAATACGTGCTTTATGCGATTCTCTGGAATTAATGCAGAGTTCATATTTCTCGATTGGAATTGAGGTGATTGTTGGATGTTTTGGGTGATACATTTAGGAAATACTCAAGCACTAACCTTATTTGAATAAGAATGTTACAAACGCGATATTTCCTAACAAAAACACGAATAATTTGTTCATATTTTCCTCGAAGCCACCAAGGTGGAAAATGGGCCTAATCACTCAAGATGATATTTCGATGGAATTCCGAATCATTTTCATGCATTTCAAGGACCCAATCAGCAAAGACGTTGTTGGTGATCGGCCGGCTTGAGTTCTTGTGTTAACTGAACTTTATAAGTCTTGTGACCCAAATATACTGCTCCACAATAGTTAGGGATATCGTATTCAATCGTTTTTAAAAGTATGTAATCTTCGAGAAAATTGCTGTAAAATCATTTAAAAATCAATAACAACTTGAATCGATCCAATAAAAATCAGTATGAGACGTTTCGTCAATCTAGTCGCCTTCTTCTGAAGTTTGGTTCTTTGCATATGCTTCATGAATGTTCTTATTATGAAATGAAGTCAGTTTATCAACGGATTCGATTTGAAACGAGTTTTCTGAAAATGCCAAGACGTAAATTAAAAAACGTTGAGGCTAATAGGGCTATCGGAATGCTACAGGGTGGCCTAACTCAGGTTGTTGTAGCGGAAAGGCTCCAATTCAGCCAAAGTGTGATATCTCGACTTTGGAATAGGTTCAGGGAGACAGGTTCCGTGTTGGAAAGACCAAGGCGACGAAAAACAACACCTGCTCAGGATCGTTTCATCACCGTTTCGGCGAGAAGAAACCCTACATTTACGTGTAGAATGCTGCGGAATACTCTTCAAAATGCAGATGGGGTCCAAGTTTCCATCGAAACCATCAGACGACGTTTGAGAGAGGTGAATCTAGGTTCTAGACGTCCATTAAGAGGAGTTCCATTAACACGTGACCATAAGCGTCAAAGACTGGAATGGACAAGGCAACATATCAATTGGAACGATCAATGGCGTAGTGTCCTTTTCACTGATGAATCCAGATATGGACGATTTTCAGATTCTCTAAGAATAAGGGTATGGACAATCCCACGCATACCCCGTAATAGTCGGTATGTCCAAGAAGTCCATCCATTCCGAGGGGGTAGTGTTATGGTATGGGCCGGGATATGTTTCAACGGGCGCACAGACCTACACATTTGTCCTGGGAATATGACCGCCTTACATTATATGGAGCATGTCATTGACAATGTTGTGCCAAATTTTCACGCTGCTATTGGTGAAACTTTCCAATTTCTAGACGATAACGCTAGACCGCATCCTGCAGCCATAGTTGAGAATGCGTGCGAGGAGCTTGGTATTCCACATTTACCAATACCTCCGCACTCACCAGATTCGAATTGCATAGAACATGCAATGTTGTTCGAGTTTTACGAACAGTATTTGCCAAATTTTCACCATTTTTATAGTGAGTGAATTTTAATAATTTCAATGCGTTGTTGAAGCTTGTATCGTTCCCTTTTTATTATTGACGTAGTTTTTACTTGTCAAATGTCAAAAAATGACAGCTTCAAAAGTGAAATCTACCGAAATAGCGGGATATTCAAAAGAACACCTCTCATTGGAAAAGAGAGATAAACAAAATCCTGTTTATATGTCGAAAATTCGACGTCACATCCCCACCAAGCCATTCTATGCGTTCCCCCATTCCTCAGCTAATCTTATTACGTGTTCTATCATGAATCCGGTCGCGAACAAAACGGACCACCCCCGTACGCCAGAGATGATTAGGGACGACGCGAAATTGCCGGATCACGTGTCCGGCCTTACGTGGATGATCACAGAGCACGGCCGATATGCGTTACGTCGAATGCGGTGGAAACCTTATAAATAGACGATATTGCCACGTTGCCAAATCGGTCCCATTCGACTGAGAATTTAAGGATTATTTGGGAGATTTTAAGAATCGTTGATTTTTAATGTTTTTATAAACGCAGTTCTAAAAATATTTCATTTGATGGAGGAAACGGCAACGCTGGATGGTGCCCGGTTCGACGGCAGATGTTCCGGGTTGGCGAGAAGATCTCGGGAGAGAGATAAGGTTGAATGGATTCCGAGATGCAAGTAGGTAGGTCCCTTGATGGGACCATTGAAATGTCAGGTTTGCCGAACGCAAAATAGAAGGTCACTTTTCGACAGACGAGATGCGTACGTCCAAGTCTGTCGCTGTCTACTTGATGGAAGTTGATGAATGGGAAGATCTCTTCAAAACGCGTAGTTCTCCCCAAGTTCATCCCAAAACGTTTGTCGAAAAAGTCGTAGAATTTAGGAATCTACCTACAAGGTGAATGAAGGAAACGCCTATATCTCTTGAACCAGTTGGGAAAAAATCAAAATTTGATCATGGTTAGCTTTGTTATGAACGTCAGAAACATGTGGAACATTTACTTCATAGATATTCCAATTCTCTGTTGCAAAATGTCAAGCGAAGTGAAATCACGAGAATTTATAGTGAAAATTTTTCAAAATAATCAAAAATGGAGATTCAAAAGAATCGCAAAAGAGGCTCGCATTCGTCCGGAAACGGTATCAAGAGTTGTTAAGCGCTTCAACGAAGATCTTACAATTAACCGCAAGGAAGGAACCGGGAGGAAAAAGGGGTTTCATAGCTCAAAAAAAGTGAGGAAAGCCATCAGCCTTTTTCAGAAGAATCCTAACTTTTCAGGACGGAAAGTGGCCCAAATAGTGGGTTGTTCGCAGTCAACCGTTCAGAAAATCAAGTCGAGTTGTGGGCCAGACAGGAACGCTGTGAAGAATCAAGAAGCGAAATCAAGAGCAAAGAAATTAAAAAAGATTTCTTGAAACATTTTTCCTGTTGCGTGATGGACGACGAAACCTATGTCTTCGCTGATTTTTCGCAACTTCCTGGTTAGGAATTTTATACTGCAGATTCTCGTGGAAATGTTGACGAACAATTTCGCGTGAAGAAACAAGCAAAGTTTCCTAAAAAATTTCTGGTTTGGCAAGCAATTTGCACTTGTGGCAAAAGGAGCAAATTTCTCGTTGGCCAAGGCTCTGTTGACTCGAAGATATACATCGAGGAATGCTTGAAGAAGCGACTTTTACCATTTTTACGTGAGCACGTTGTGTCAACAATCGTTTGGACAGATTTGGCTTCATGCCACTTCAGCAAGGCCACCAAGAAATGGTACGAAGCTAATGAGGTGGTTTTTGTCCCCAAAGAGGCCAATCCACCAAATTGCCCGGAACTCAGGCCAATCGAAAGATATTGGGCCCTGGTAAAAAGAGAATTGAAGAAGACTAAGAAATCAACGAAAACATTAGGGGAATTCAAGCAAAAGTGGAAGACAGCATCCCAGAAAGTGACTGAGAACACTATAAGAAGCATGATGGGAAGAATTCCAGAAAAAATCCATGAATTTTGTAAAAAATAGTTTTGGTTTTTTTTTGTAAAAAAAGTTTTCATTAGAATTAGAAGATGATTCGAAAATGAGTTTGACTTTCGAAATAGGTCCAGTGGTTCGAAAGATATAAGCGTTTTTGTGATAGCGAATGTATTCTCGTTCAGTCCTTATTATTGGACTATTCCAACTCCGTGAACTTCAAAGTGGATCGACTTGTTTACCCCTGAAAAAGGGGACTATCCCCTCGACGAATGAGGTCTGCGCGAGGCGTCCCCGTCAATTTGATATAGTGAAGTTTGATAACCTATTTTCTCAACACACGTAGTCGTGGACTTTTTCATTCGTGAGAACATTTATCCAATTTGCTCAATGAGCGTCTTTGGACCAGGTTTCAGAGTTATTCGTACTGGCTATAGGATATTAAAAAAAACACAACATTGGCGACGAATGCCACCTTCCTTCGGACGATATGGTAATAAGACTACACAATGAATATTCCATCGTTATACCGGGACAACAGTGGAAAACACAACTAATTGTGATTACCCAGGCGGCTCTGAGAAATCCATCGAACGAGATTGAGTTACTTCTTCGAAACGGGCATAGAAATGGCTCGATCTGCATCCGTTTACCCGAGGGAACATACAGCGTGCACAATACGGTCGGAAGCTGAAATTCCTCCATAAATTACGAATAATTAACGCGGCGCGCACCATTGCGATCTGTTACTTACCGGAATACGAGGTCAACGCGAGAGAACGAACGTGACATCCCCGTTTGCATAACGCTACCTACTACTGCCGCATGACCACGCGTATTGACAGTACGGGGGAGGTCGCGAAACGTATCGCTCTACAAAAATTGAGGAAGATCAGAAATTTTGGGACAGAATGTTCATTTATGAGGAATCGAATGTTCACTCTCTTATACAGGGTGTTTAGTAATTCGACGTGAACCTTGGAAAGGGATATACTAGACGTCATTTGCAGTGAATTGCGTCGAGTAACGCATGGTCCGAAAATCTATGGTTACGAAGATATGGCGATTTTTCAACTTTTTTGAAATTTTCTGCTTCGTTATCGAAAACGATTGATTTTGTAAAAACTACTCGACTCTAAATAGTCAATGAATATTTTTTTCGAAGCTGAGGAAATGGTCCTTATTTCTTGCGAAAAAGTATTCACTAAAAATTCTGATAACCCGAGATATACAGGGTTATAAATGGCTGCACCTGTTTTCCTCATAAAATCTTGATAAAACAATTGAGAATTACTCGAAAAAAGTATTATGAGCTTGGTGTACAAATGGAAGGAAAAACTTCCCTGTTTCATTAGCTTTCCAAAAAGGTACATATGTCAATAATTCCTTCATGCAATCAAAAAATATGGCCGGAAAACCAAGCAGACAACAGACTTTTTCGAGTCATTTTGGGATCGAACCATGGCCCGCTTACGGCTTACGAATCACGCCGAGCGAAATAAAGGATAATAGAATATCTGAATGACTCGAAAAAGTCTGTTTTCTGCTTGGTTTTCCGGCCATATTTTTAGATTGCGTGAAGGAATTATTGACATACGTACCTTTTTGGAAAGCTGATGAAACAGGAAAGTTTTTCTTCACATTTGTACACCAAGTTCATTATACTTTTTTCAAGTAATTCTCAATTGTTTTATCAAGATTCTATGAGGAAAACAGGTGCAGCCATTTATGACCCTGTATATCTCGGGTTATCTGAATTTTTAGTGAATACTTTTTCACAAGAGATGAGGACCATCTCCTCAGCTTTGAAAAAAATATTCATTGAATATTAAGAGTAGAGTAGTTTTCACAAAAGTAATTATTTTCGATAACGAAGCAGAAAATTTCAAAAAAGTTGAAAAATCGCGATATATCTTCGTAACCATAGATTTTCGGACCATGCTTCACTCGACGCAATTCACTGCAAATGACGTCTAGTATATCTATTTTCAAGGTTCACGTCGAATTACCAAACACCCTGTATTATATCTGATGAATGGTTTTTTGCTTCTCATTTGCTAATTTCTTCAGTTTTCAAGTTCTTGTTCTTTCGTTTCTGACAATTTAGGATTAGTTGGTGTTTTACGTGCTTACATTAAACTTTAATTAGAATTCGTTTTGCAATAATGCCTAGACGTGAATTTAGTGCGGATGAAGCCATTAGAGGGCTATTGGTTTGATCACGAATTTCTTTCAAGTTATAGGCCTACCACACGCTCAAACTTTACGACAGTTTTGCTTGCGCAAGACGGCTTGAGCACTGAACACTGAGCGTGTGGTTGGGAAAATTGTATAGAGTTTTGCCAACCGCACGCTCAGTGTTCAGTTTTCAAGCCGGTTTGCGCAAGCAAAACTGTCGTGAAGCTTGAGCGTGTGGTAGGCCCATTAGTGAAAGCGTAGTTTCTGGACACGTCGATATCTAGAAACTAGAATCGTGACCGAGATATGGACGCCCATGATATACCACACAAGATTAGTTTTGGACCGTGTCTAGCTTTTTGAGTACTTGTCGAATCATGCAACAGCGGCTTTTGATCGCTTCTGGTGTTTTGGTTTTTATTGAAATACGAGGATATATTGAAATATTCTTAGCCTACTATAGAACCAAACAAAATTTCAAGGTCAAAATATTTTATTACTCAACATATTCTCCTCTTAATTGAATACATTTATTACAGCGAACCTGCAACGTCTCTAGACCTTACAAAAAAAATGTTTCTTCTATCTCTGCAAACCAGTCCTTCACAGCTTTTATTACCTCCTCGTTGGAAGAAAATTTACGACCTTTAAAACTTTTTTTCAGTTGAGGAAAGAGATGATAGTCGGACGGAGCCAAATCTGGTGAATAAGAGGGATGTTTTAGTAATTCTAACCCTAAATCACGAACTTTTTGCATGGCAACATGAGATTTGTGTACTGGGGCATTGTCCTGCAAAAACAAAATACCTTTGGATAGCTTTCCGCGTCTTTTCTCTCTAATTTTTTCCCGTAGAGTGTTCAGTAATGTCGAATAGTAATCTCCAGTTATTGCTCTACCCTTATCCAAAAAATCAATCATGATTACTCCATGGCAATCCCAAAAAACGGAAGCAAGAACTTTTCCAGCAGATTTTTGGACACGAAACTTCTTAGGTCTTGGAGAATCAGAGTGTCGCCATTCCATCGATTGTTGCTTTGTTTCTGAATCGTAGAAATGTACCCAAGCCTCATCCATAGCAACAATTCGGTTCAAGAAGACTACATCGTTTTCAAATCGAGCACAGATCGAACGCGATGCTTCTACCCTTGCACGCTTTTGGTCAACATTCAAACATTTGGGGATCCATTTTGCAGAAATGTTTCTCATGTCCAAATTGAAGTGAACTATATGATGAACGCGTTCGTATGAAATCTTCAGTGCTTCAGATATCCGTTTTAGCCCAATTCGACGGTCTGATAAAATCATGTCATGAACTGCATCGATATTTTCGGGGACTGACACAGAAACTGGCCTTTCCGATCGGTCATCATCTTCAATGGAAAATTTCCCTCTTTTGAAGCTTGCAGTCCAATTTTTCACGGTCGCATACGAAGGACATTGATCACCAAGGGTATCAAGCATATCTTCGTAAATCTGCTTACCTCTTGACCCTTTTAAATACCCTACTTATGATGGCTCGATACTCCAATTTTTCGATTTTTACAATTTCGGTGGACATCAGAAGTATGAAACGCAATGATCGAAGTTTTATGGTATACTACTACTGGATTACAACAACGAAAATAAAAACAAACTGGTTCTAGGACGTTTACGCCAAGCTGACAAACGTTCTAAGAACACGAGAATCCTTTGAAGTTACCGACATTCGCCGGGGCACTGTTTGTGTTCGTAAAAACTCTATTCGCGGACCAACAAGTTTAGAAAACGATCCAAAAGTTCTAGAACAGTTCGCAAACAGTTCGCGGACTGGCACCAACGGACCGAGTTCGTGTTTTGTTTTTATCCCGTTCGCTTGGTGGATACCCGGCATAATGAGCCAGACTTACGTCCGAAACCCTTAAAATTATATCTCTATGTCTATTTCCAACGTCAAAAAAGAAATAAATCGCGGAAACAAAGTAGTTATCGAAGTACGACGTTCGGGGGGCGTTAGACGCCGCCGACGGAAGTTCCTTTGTGCCTGCTTTTCTCGAGGAGACACGAAAAGGTGCTACGCTGTATTGTTTCGCCGAATCGATGAGAAATCGCTCTCTATTGGCCCTAAAGGAGCACGTCTTTCGCGGCCCGAGCCTGCAGAAAACGGCGAGATGTAGATATTGAGTTTCTGCCGAGGCCGGTAGTTCGGTCGCGTCGTCTTGTGCGTTTCGGAGATTGAAGACGAGTTTCGAAATTCCGGGGGGAAACAATCTGAACGAACTCGATGAAACCAACTTGTTCGTTTTGCCGGCTTGCATGTTATATCGCTGTGAAGCTTCGCACCAAAAATGGAAGAAGCGAAATTGTCGGTAGAAATTAATTGCTCTTTCTATCTCCTCTAGTTCAGAATGAGGCTATGCTGCCACGGTGATACTAACGATGTGCATTGGGCGGAATCGTTTGCCGGATTCTTCCGACCTTCTCTCAAAAAACCCGCAACCGAACCCTTCTTTCTCTCCGTAACCCTATACGGACGCTCATCGCTCCATCTTGTTGGCCGTTTTACCTAAACCCACCTAATAAACCCGCCCGGGGGGCAACAAAACGTCAGTCCATTCATCCGCCCGTAGAGTGTTAAGTGTATAATTTAAATACCCCGCAAACTACTACCTAAATCGACCGTTTCGACCCCGTGCCGTAAGCGGACGGCCTCGCCGACGTTTTCCGGTCGGGTAGTAGGCCGTCAAGCTCTCCGGATACGGTTCCATGTACATGGGACTCATGGGAGGTTTGCTGGGAAGACGCGATTTTTTGGGACAGAGCCGCGGGGCGACGTCCGTCGGCCAATGAATATCGAGTCGTAAGAAATCGAAGCCGGAAGCGTTATCGATCGCTCCTCGTCAAATACGTCTTCAACCGTTGACGTTTGATCTTTCGCGATGACATTTAGTCGGTCCGGAACTCACGGAACGACGAGAAAACCTTTTTTTTTCCTGTGTAGGCGTGTCGGCTGCCGATGACAGCAAACACTGCCACCCTGCCACAAAGCGACCTCCGGACTCAGCAACCCTAAGTATTCCGTATGCCTTTGATCCCCCCTGACTAGAAAAACGACGCAACTGTCTGATTATAGGATTGGGCTCTCGGTATATCATGGCACCTTAGAAGGACAAACGAGGTTTCGTACCAGCTTAATCGGCAAGTCCCAAAGTGATCCAACCGGCAACGTTGTAGCAATCTACACCCTTCTTGAACAATTGGTTAATGGTTTTGTTATTTTGCAAAATCACGAATAAATTTTCTATGATATCCTAGTAATCCTAAGAATCCTTGTAATGTCTTGAGTAGTAAAAGGTATTGGATACTTTTTAATTGCTGAAATTTTATCGGGATTAGTCTTAACTCCCTCCGGCGTCACTATGTGTCAATACGAGGTTCCTATCAACAGGAGATTCGTACAGTAGGTAGTTCAATGTGTTTATCCGAATTTTCGGTACCATCTACATCGAGAATTGTGCCAGAACTATGAAACGCACTGGTCCAAGTTTTAGAATGTGGTATCACCGAATCACAACAACGAAAAAAAAACAGACTGGTTCTAGGACTTTTACAACAAGCTGACAAACATTCTTAGATCACTTGAATCCTTTGAAGTTACCCACATTCGGCAAGACACTGTTTGTGTTCGTAAAAACTCTGTTCGCGGACTAACAAGTTTAGAAAACCATCCAAAAGTTCGCAAACAGTTCGCGGACTGTCACAAATGGACCGAGTTCTTGTTTTATTTTTGTCCTGTCCGCTTGGTGGCTACCCGGCATAAACGAACACGGTGAAGTTTTCTAGCGAATTCCATATAGCTATACCGGGTATCCTGGTTCGCTTGGGGCTGTATTCCTTTTCAATTACGTCTCCTTGTCGATGGAACCATTGAATCCGTCGATTTCCGATATATTGCAGGATATATCTCGCAGAAATAAAGTCGGACCGTTCTTCGGCTGGGTATGGGCACCCAGACGTCCTCCTCGACTCGTAAAAAACGCCAGCAACCGGCTATCGCGACGTCCGGACGACCGGGAGGGACGTTCTTAAGGGTTCCCGCGGGAGGCGCGGGCGTAGATCCCCGGAGCGGGCCAATTAAGCGGACAAATGAAAGTAGGCGAGAATCGGCAAAGTTCCGACGCCGGTAATTGTATCCCGGCCGTGTTTTACCCGTATAGACGTACGGTTATGGTCCCGGAGGCGGCGGTGCGGGGCGGGGGGCAGTTTCGGGCGACACCCGGACTTCGATTATCTGGTCGATAGGGTGAATAATAAATATGACCCGAACGGCGTCGGGAACGACTTTTCTATTTGCCGTTCGATGTTTGGAGGGGCCAGAGATATCGGAAGAAATAAACATCGGAGCGTTGTGTGGGTTCCTATTGAGCGATGTTACCATGTACTCGTCGAGACTGAGAAGAAAGAACCAACAGAGAAGCGACAAAGCGATTCGCTACGATAGCCAAGTTGATGTCGGCGATTTATTCGTATTTGCTCGGAACGTGTGTGGACGCCTTAAGGTGCATACAAATTGTTGTCACGTCATGTGAGCTCACGCGAGAAATTGGGAGGAAGATATGGAAAATATTGCTGCTTTTACAGTTGCTGGTGATTCTCATAGAAGGGATTCGATTTACCAAATGCATCAACGAACAGAGGAAGTGGGGGAATTTCATCAATTAATTCAAGAATTATTGAATGAGCACCCAGATCGGTTTCAAATGTATGTCAGAATGACATTTCACAAAATATCAGACGTGGTATCACGTGCATTCAGAAAATGTAAATTTGCGGAATATAGATCTTGCGTGCTATCAGTGCTATAACGTGACAGCAGATAAAATGTTGCAAAAATGTTTACTACATTTTGATTCCGTAGTAGTACAATCATCCAGTTTAGTTCTGTTGATTTGGCTTCACTATTTATTATTGAAAGGTGTGTCTCTCTTCCTATGGTCTAAGTTCCATGCATTACCGTGGTTGCACCTTTTGGGAAGATGACGTGACGTGATAACAATGTGTCTGCACCTTTAAGGTCGCCGTTCAGAGCGAGTAGGAAAACTAATCCGATAGAGGCGCCATCGTGCATTTTATGGAATATCTCAATAGAACTTACATTATCACTATGAGTTCTACGAATATCTCTCTAATTATGAATGAAATGTACAATGGCGCTCTCTATCCGAAAATCGCTGAACTATGAAAGTAGCGAATATGTGGGTAAAGCAGGAACTTTTTCCCGCCATATATTTGAATTTGGCCATTCTCTGCCAATTCCGTATTTCAAGTTGATTTTCTGAATGAAATTATCTGTAGATTCACTTTTAATCGGAAGTTGAACTATTTTCATGGGTCTTTCGTTTGCAATAAAACAGAAGCATGATTTGGCATATTTTCTTCTATTTTCGAAAAAAAAGAACTTTCGAAATGAAATCGATTTAAACTATTTCATTGAACACCAATTCTTTCAGATTTTACCCACAAATTTTCTGTTCTCAACCTGAAACCAATTTCAAATGCAACTTGAATAAAAAAACACACTACATTGGACGCCCACCTTAACCGAGCAGGTTTGATACCCAACCTAATCGTTTGGAATCGACTCTTACCTAGGCATCACCCATGCTTTTGAATTCTGAATACAAAAACAATCTGTATAAGTTTCGAAAAAAGAATATAGAAGATCAAAATAGTACAGATCAGATATGAAAGCTGTTCAATAATAAACGCCTCATTGCGAAAACAAGGCACCAAATTTTCTCTCTAGTCTTCAATGAAAGGTGTTTTAGCACTTAATATTAGAGCTTGTACCTACCTTTTTTCGTGGCGATTTTCCTAATAAGTGTTGCCATATCTCGAAACTACACTAGCGTGACTGGTAACCCTTACGTTTCCTCAGGTGCTTCGATGTTGCTTCTGTTTTTTGTCCTGTGTGTCTTTGCGCTACGACTTTTCTCTTTAGAGTACAGCGTACAGCTGTATCCTGAAAACTTAATCTTTTTACATGCGGATTCACCTAAATCCGGTAGCTTTCGACCTTTTTGGGTCTCATCAGTTTGGCGAAGAAGCCAAAGAGCTACCCGATTTTTCTCAATAATGGAATCGACATCTATTGACTTTGACAGTAATGGGAACGTTTTTACCCGACTGCGACAGAAGGGTAAAGTTTTCCGAATGTATCCATGCATGACTTTTTCTTTTTCACGTTTTACAGTTCGAACGTCTTGATGGATTTCAACAAATAGAATGTTATTAGATTCGTATGAATTGTAAGAGTGACATTGGCTTTGTTCTGAAGAAATAAAAGAATTCATATTTATATTCGTTAAGTATAGGTCTTGTTTTTTCTTTCCTGTCGATATTTTTGCAGCTATTCTGTTAATCGTCGAGAAAGTGTGTCCCAGGATGCTTTATCAGCTTCTGTCCCTGTTGTTATTCAATTTTCCCCACTCAAAATGCATGCTTTAACGTTGAACGTGCAAATATAGACATCCCCGGACGATCAAAATGCGAAAATAGCGCCTTCGGCTTCAATAATCAGCAACGCAAACTAACAAGCTCCGAACATCCTCCCCACAGGCTACCGACCCGTACCGATATCCCTGCCTCCTGGTCTTCGTTCCGCACGCACCGTCGGACCTTCACGCGGACTGGACCTAAACCCCCCGGACCCGTTTTCCCCACCGAAAGCGGGAAGAGGTCGAAACGAAGGGAGACGAGCCACCTGTTATTTCCGGCGTCCCAAGAGTCGTCGGGACGCATCTGTCCGTTTTCTCGACGGACTAGGACGTCGTGGGAGTGATTGACGCGATCGGTTCGGACGTCTTTCGAGTGGGTTATCGCAGAAGTGGGCGCGATACGGTAATTGCTGGCCATTCCATTCGAGAGACTTCAACCTCTTCAAGGTACTCCGGAACGATGCGCGCACGATGGGGTCTGGCGTTATCGTCCATAAAAATGAAATTTTCACCAATGTATGGGGCAAATGGCACTACATGCTCTTCAAGAATGTTCCTTATATACTTATCAGCATTCATAGCTCCATTATCAACGACCACTAGGTCTGTGTGAGCAGTCAAAGATATTCCACCCCATACCATAATCGATCCTCCCCCGAAACCAGTAGTATTCAGGAAATTGCACTGAGCATATCTTTCATGTGAACGTCTGTATACAAGGGAACGTCGATCACAATGGTAGAGGCAGAATCTAGACTCATCTGTGAAGAGAACTCTTTCCCAATCGGCCTCTTCCCAATGGATATGCTCTCTCGCAAAATCCAAACGCGCCCTTCGATGGGCTGGGGTAAGAGCTGGGCCTCTTGCCGCGACACGAGGCCTTAAATCATATTATCTGAGGCGATTTCTTATTGTCTGAGTGCTAATTTGCACCTCATGAGTTTGCTCAAGCTGATTTTGAAGGAGGCGAGCGGCTGCAAACTCTCAGGTAACGTTCTTGAATGGCAGTTGTTACCCGTGGTCTACCCTGTCCTGGTCTTCGGACATTCATACCTGTCTCCTTGAATCGCTGCAACATTCTGGACACACTTGTATGGGAAACTCCAAAGCTTTCTGCAATACTTGTGTATGTCCACCCTTCTTCTCGCAAAACTACCGCTTGGGCACATTCCTCTTGGGTCAAATTGCGTGTTTCGCGTTGCATAGCGATCGAGTGTAGAAAATCAAACGAAAGAAAAACTATTGATCACTAGAATTGATCGAGAACAACTGATTTTAGAATGGAGCCAATACATTCAAAATCTGATAATATCATCTTTTTTTATTCCTGCTGGGAGAAAACCTCTGTATTGAAGAAAAACGTTGAAAGTGGATAACGAATGCATGCATAATTCTGATAAAAATAATTATCATTGAGAACACCTTCAGTTGTAGAATAAATTTGAGATTTCCATAATGTGGGTTAATTTTTTTGCGCAGTGTATAACAATTGGCTAGGGACATTCATTAAGAGAAGAGTCTAAGGGTCTATTGGTTGTTAGTCAACAGTAATAGCCGGTAGTAAACAGTTGAGTTATAATCTGTGCTCAGTATGGTTAAGAAATAAACCCCTTCGATGAGTCTGCATCTTATTATTCAGCATCCCTCAACTGTATAACGATTGACCGAACCTATCCTAGCGGAGTACATCACACAGTTCTCTCAAGTCGAAACGATGATGTTCTAATCTTTGAGGTTCATTCAGACTTTGCCGATTCAGCCATTTTGTCTCGGAGCTTCGTCCGAATTTAATGACCGTGGACGTTAAATTCCAATTAATTTAAAAATAAAAGCCGTTAATTATTGACTTTGCATTAGCTCATTTTGAAAGCTAGAAATCGCCACGTTGTCACGTTTCAGTGCGCGGCTAGCACCAAGGAGGCTGCGGTATTGTGTCTCGTGTCGTTAGCAGAAGCGACATATTGCGCTGCTCCTCGTGGACCCGACTCGCGCCTCGATTTTACACGGACGGAACGGGATGACAGATGAGAGAAATTAATGACGCGTGCTCGGCAGACGTATTCGTCAGAGAGAATGACGGAACCCTAGCCCGTTGAAGGGACATTTGCAGAGCTGACGCAGGTCATTCTACGCGAAAAACGATTAGATCGAGACTCTTTCGAAATGTAACGAACTTTCGGAAAATTTCGAGGTCAGGTAGGCCGGGACCAGTTCGATTCTACTTCATAAGGTGTTTATTTGCGGGTATTCACCAGAAACTGTTAGTTTTAGTCAGACTCATTGTCTCAAATCCGTATGTCTGCCCGAGCAAATAAACTCTCAACACCTCGAAGAGCTATGGAACGCGGCAAGCTGGATATTTCCCTACGTACCAAAGTCGGAGACGTTCCCTTCAGGAGGTGGCAGAGATGACATGGAATTGGGCTGGTCATGTGGCAAGAACGTCCGAGACTAGATGGGCTCATGGGATTAGGGTGCGGAGACCAAGAGAAACCTAATGAAGTGTTGGGCGTCCCCCAAAAACGATGGGTAGATGGTGTTTGAAAGGCTGGCTGGTAATAGGTGGATAAACGTGACACAAAATAGGGAGACACGGATGCGGTGGAAAGAGACCTATGTCCAAGAGTGGACGAATGCAGGTTGAAGAAGAAAAGACCAGAAACTGTCGAATTTAGGATCCAGTCATCGACGTCGCATCTGCTTCCGATCGTTAACCTAACCCCTCCACCCATTCCCATAATTAAAAATCATAAATTCCGAACGTCTATGGACGCCGCACGCCCCGTCGGCGAAAAACTGTGCCCCTTTTGTGCCGCGAGCGTCGAACTCCGGATTTACAATTTACAAGTTTCGCGCGAAATCCAATTTGGAGCACATCAAAGGCGGCTGCGGACGCGTCCGACGACGAGCGCGCGAACTAGAAAAAGCGTAGGGCGAAGGATAAAAAGGTGAACAAATGTGCCGAGCGATATAAATTCGTAAGGCTGAAAGCATTTTCCATTTTCCGAATTCTGCTCTGTAAGAGGGATATAGCCATTTGGAAAAAAATGGGCCAAATACATGCCTGATAGGATTCTCTGCAAACACCTCAAAGTTCATGTTTTTCGATTGAAATTGAGTCGATACATTAAGGGAATACTCCTTATTTGAACAAGAATGTTAAGAACACGATATTTCTCTACAAAAACACTTCGTTTTGACCGATTATATCTGCCATTAGAAAGTAATATTTGTCCCATCAAAATAAGTTCCTTACTCGATTTTTCCGAAGATATTATGTTTTTCTTCGTTCTCGTGTTGATTATGTGAAGACTTTCAGTGAATTAATGTAATATTAACCTTGTAGTATCGAGTTTATAATATTCCAAGAGGATTTGCCATCGTTGCCAAAGCTAATTTCTACTCTCATAGATTGCTAAGAACGCTAAAGTTTAACTGCGTGTGTTTCGTAGTAGGTACTACCTACTACATTTTCATTAATTTCCACATATTTTAAGTTGTGCAGAAGGGTATTAGGCTCATTTCTCGACAGGACAAGGATTATAACCTAACATATTCAAAATATACACGGTGAAATGTGTCAGAATGTCATTGGCAACCGGGATACTTTATAAAAGTGAATTGGGTATATCAGCAAATAATTCAGCAGTTTCACTTATTGCACCTCTGACTACCGTTCTGTTGACCAGCAAGAAACTTTTCAATCGTTTACAGCAATTAGAAAAAACGATAAGAAAACCCAAGATAACCCAAATTTCAAAAGTACCGGGACGTAGTAAGCGAAGCGTCGAGCAGCGAAACCATCGAACGTCGGAGTTCATAGATCCCCGGCGTTAAAAAGCCCATACCGTGTTTTGTCTCGGAAAAGCTAATATAGAATCTCGACCTACATCAACACGTCACGATCTCGACGTTCACATCCTCTCTCGCTCGCCCCGACTCGCCGTCTCCCTCTTCGCTCGCATGACGGTGATTCGTCGGGTCGCCTTCCGTTCGCAATTCGTACGGGGGACGTTGGAAAACTCGCGAAACGGGATCGATTCGAATCTCGTCGTTTTCTCGGTTCCAGGCTTTGGCGCGAGAAATGGAGTCTAGACGTACCGTAACGTTTCGTTCATCACGTGGAATAGCGGCGCGATAGGGAAATGACGCGGATGACCTCACGTCGTAATTGTCCTTTGCCAAAGGGTATTATGCAGCTTCCTGCCGTCAAAGGAACTGCGGATGGCTCGAGGAGCCTTTGAAATCGAGTAGGTCCCTCCACTGAAGCAGATTTGGCGCTGATGTCAACAGATGCAAATACAATTACAATTGGGGACGAGTGGCTGTAACGAGAATGAGTTCTGGTGAAGCCCTACCTTAAATATACCTTCTTAATACATGGTCATCGAAGCAATATGTTCCCAAAACTATTACTATCGTTCCTATCATCCATTTTCACTTCCAGTTGGACAAACAAGAGTCTATCAGGACGGAATACGCTCCAGAGATGATGACGCCGCAGTTTCTCGACTTTACCCTCCCGAAACCCTCGGCCGATTAGGGCTAATCTCCTAAACAAACACCGCGAGGCTGGCTGTTACATCCGAAATTGCGGAGGGATCGGCGCCATCTTTGTTGTGGCGGTGCGGGCGCCCAACAAGTATCCCGGAAGAAAACTTCCGGATAATTTATGAAGCGGTCGCGGTCGAGGATCGTAGATAATCGTTACGGTCCTACTCGAAGACGTTTCTTCCGGTGGTTCCGGTTCGTGATCCTCGGTCGGTGGTCGCGAAACGGTTTTTCGGAGTTTGCTTCGATCAACTTGTGTGAAATCTTCTTAATTATCGATCGATTACGCTTCTGATTTGTAAGGGCGGATCCACAATGAAGGCTTGTTCGGACTTGGCCAGTATTTTAGTCGAGTGGAGAGTCGATTCGCCCACTGACTACTCTACCACAGTATCAAAGACTCTTAAACAGTATAAAGTAGTAGGTACATCATCCTGTGACTCTACTCGACTCGATTGCTGGCGTTCGCACACGGGAAATTACAAAAGCATTCGCTACTACTAATCTTCTGGCCATGTCCGAACAAGCCCTAATTAGGGCTTCTTTCGTCTAGTTTCCGTTCGATAAGGTCTGGACACTCTATTTAAGACGACATCACGTCTACATACGTTTTACAGTATGCACGTTCGAAATTGTTAATTCTAAACTAGCTGCTCCATAACGAAAATCCTAGCTACTGATAGAAGAAGATTTTACAGTCCTCCAGCAAGAGTTTTGTCAATGCTAGCTCCGATAATACGTGTAAGTCTCCTCCGTCATCTCATAGGTACGTACGCATGCACGTAGATCAAGTCGTTCTTGTTCCATTTTCGGCTATACTCTTATCGACCGGCGTAGACTACACAAATCGACGACGGCTGGGGTTCTCGCCCACGGACTTCTGTTAGGTACCTACCTCCGGTCTGTGTTTACCGAGACGGCGACAGTCAACTCGACCAGTTTGATCATAGTTAGCTTTGTTATGAACGACAGAAACATGTGGATCATTTACTTCATAGATAGATGCATAGAAATACCTGGTGTTGGCACTGATTAGATTTTGTTTAAGACTTTCTTGTCGATCGAAAACGTGATATTTTGTACAGCTTTTCATTTCTCCCGAAAGGGGTCGCGTTTTTTGTCGTTGCCGCAGTAGCGCCACGACCGATAAATATTGCGGATTTATTCCGGAACTAGTCCAAAATCTGAAATCTAGGATGCCGTTTTGATCTACAAATTTTGGTCACGATTTTTAGTAGGGAGTCGTTACACCAGGTGTTCTATGCATCTATCTTCATAGATATTCCAATTCTCTGTCGCAAAATGTCAAGCGAAGTGAAAACACGAGAATTCAAACTTTCTCGAAATAATCAAAAATGGAGCAAAAGAATTGCAAAAGAGGCTCGCGTTCGTCCGGATACTGTATCAAGAGTTGTTAAGATCTAACAATTAACCGTAAGGTAGGAACCGGGAGGAAAAAGGGGTTTCATAGCCCAAAAAAAGTGAAGAAAGCCATCAGCCTTTTTTAGAAGAATCCTAACCTTTCAGGACGGAAAGTGGCCCAAATAGTGGGTTGTTCGCAGTCAACCGTTCAGAAAATCAAGTCGAGTTGTGGGCTTAGAACATACAAAGTGCAGAAAGTGCCAGACAGGAACGCTGTGAAGAATCAAGAAGCGAAATCAAGAGCAAAGAAATTAAAAAAAAGATTTTGGCTGATTTCTCGCAACTTCCTGGTCAGGAATTTCAAACTGCAGATTCTCGTGGAAATGTTGACGAACAATTTCGCGTGAAGAAACAAGCAAAGTTTCCTAAAAAATTCCTGATTTGGCAAGCAATTTGTACTTGTGGGAAAAGGAGCAAATTTTTCGAAGGCCAAGGCTCTGTTGACTCGAAGATACACATCGAGGAATGCTTGAAGAAGCGACTTTTACCATTTTTACGTGAGCACGATGTGTCAACAATCTTTTGGCCAGATTTAGCTTCATGACAGTACAGCCAAGGCCACCAAGGAATGGTACGAAGCTAATGAGGTGGTTTTTGTCCCCAAAGAGGCCAATCCACCAAATTGCCCAGAACTCAGGCCAATCGAAAGATATTGGGCTCTGGTAAAAAGAGAATTGAAGAAGACTAAGAAATCAAAGAAAACATTAGCGGAATTCAAGCTAAAGTGGAAGACAGCATCCCAGAAGTGACTGAGCACACTATAAGAAGCATGATGGGAAGAATTCCAGAAAAAATCCATGAATTTTGTAAAAGATAGTTTTGTTTTTTTATTGCAAAAACATAAGAATTAGAAGATGATTCGAAAATGAGTTTGATTTTCGAAATCGGTCCAGTGGTTCAAAAGATATAAGCGTTTTTGTTTTTGTGATAGCGAATTTATTCTCGTTCAGTCCTTGTGTACAAGATATGAGAGATTCTAGAAGTTCACTTGCTGAGCCTCAATCGCCGATTGACTAGTAGCAGGAAAAAGTTATGTTTGGCCCCACTTCGTTTGAGACGGTCTAAAGGTTAAGTATCGGTACCGTTCCTACTTCCTACACATCTGGTTGGTGTTATTCAAATTTTCAAAGGGATTCCCTTCATCACCAAAAGCAATTATTTCCGCCAAGATCCACCTTTTCGCCTTTCTTTCATATCGACGATGACTGAGGTTCTCTTCTCTTTTCATCGTGCCCCCTGAAGCATCAGCCATTCTTCGGCGATCATACCCCGTTTTCTCCCGATTCCCGTTCGCGGAACCCATGGGAAATTCGCCTACAAAGACTCCAACAACCCCTTGATCCTTCTCCCTCATTAATTCGTTTCTTGAAACGCGAAACCGTGAAGGGAAGAAGAAATCCGCGGTTTTTGGCCCTTAGACACCTGTCTCCATGGAGAAAAAGACGTCGGACGGAACCCTCGACGCGGTCGAACCGATCGGTTACGACGGGGGTGGAGAGTTATTCTTCCGCTCGTAACGGAGAGGAATATGATGGACGTAGGGATCGGAATCGTATCGAACTTGAGGCGGCGAGACGGGAAGGGGGGTAGAGGCGTAGGATCCGAGTCGTCTTGGAGTGAATTCGGGACTGGGAGAAACGGGACCCTATGGATCGATAAAGGAGACGCGTAAAGGAAATGGGAAAAACTGGACCTGGGAAACATGGGATAGGCAGTTCGGGAACCTGTCGAAAGACTGCGGTATTGAAAACGGCAAAAATTCTGCCAGAACTCCGAAACAACCCATTGACACTTGTATAAGGTTAAGCTTAACTCACGTGTTTTCCTAACAATAAATAATACGTTGTTTGGGTCGATACCATTCAAATTTTGAAACAAATATGGCAATGGCTTGAAAGGTGTTATGGGGACTCCGCTCCATCAGAAACAACAATAAAACGACGTGGTCGTAGGGACACCGATGATGCAGAACGCAGTGGACGTCCAAATGAGGCGGTAACACCAGAAAACATAAAAAAATCCACAAAATGGTTTCGAATTATCGAAAAGTGAAGTTGCGTGAGTTAGCCGACATCGTGAAGATATCGAAAGAATGTGTTGGCTTTATATTGCATGAGCAGTTGAATATGAGAAAGCTCTGTTCAAAGTGGGTGCCGCGTTTGCTCACTGTTGACCAAAAACAAGAACGTGTTGATGCTTCTGAGCAGTGTTTGGCCATGTTTAAACGTAATGGTCTCCACTCACGAGGCAACGGAACCGGACACAAGCGGCAAAGATAATAAAGGGCCATAAAATCCGGCGCGTGCCATTGCAGATGCTATCAGTTCCCATGAAGAACATCGGAATTTTTGCAGTTGTGTCAGTCACTTTTACGAAAATTTCCGTAGAATTAGGGAATTCAGAAAGTTTCAACGGCATCTCCGATTTTGTTGAAAATTATTGCACCAGGTAGTTGAATTATTATCAGTTTTGCAAAATTGGTTATGCTGGCATTAGATGTCATAAAAAAACATCTGTTTACAATTCGCACCCTTTGTACCTATAGACTGGTGGTGCTTGTACAGGGTGGGCAAAATTGGTGCTACATGAACTAAAACTTTTTAACCCGAGGAGATAGAGAAAAATGAATGGCACCTTATAGTCCTCTTTCTTCCAGAAACTGATAATGCCATCAACTGCATTCCTCTATCTTCTTTCGTTTCCGAGTTATAGGCCGAAATTGCAATTTGGGCAATTTCAACTTTGGTCATTATCTCCGTTTCTGTTCATGCTAGGATGTTGAAATGAAAACATTATACAGGCACTTTTCTGATAGCAATCCAGTGGCGTACTCTGATTTTTTCTAAGAGATTTATTTGCTGAGTTATAACAAAAAGTTTTAGTTCATGTAGCACCAATTTTGCCCACCTTGTACAGGTAGGTACGCTATTTGCACCCTTATTATTATGAGAAGACGGTCGAATTTGGGTAATCAAGATTTTGTTGTGTTTGCATCTGTGATTTCCGCTAAGAATTATCTATTCATTTTATACTCAGTCTTTCTCCAGTCTCCTTACTGATAGCTTCCTCATTTTCTGTGGAAATTCATTGTGGTGTGTGACATTTTTATTCAATTTAAAAGGTATGTTTGACTTCCCGTTATTGGTTTCTTTCATAATTTTACCTTGAACATTTTTTCAGCTCATTTTTAAGTTACGCGTGTGGCAGCACTGGGCAGTCGATTCCAGAACATCTTCTAGTTGAAATTCAGAAGCAACTTTGCTTAAAATGAAAGAATTTCTAACAAGATTCATAGAATTGTACAGGCAGAAAACCTGCCTGTGGAAAGTAAAAAGCACAGGATATTCCAACAGATATCTTAAAAATAAGGCCTATGAGTGGCAACGCTGGCAAATTCCAGCAACATAATCTATCTACCTCTTGTCAAAACCCAAGCGGCACATTTTATTGGCCATGATTCATTGCAGATCGGGATACAATGTTTCCGATTCGGTGTCCCCCGTGGATGGGCACTATAACAAAGCGGAATTTTTGCGTCGATATGTGACAATGGATAAAACATGGATCCATCACTTCACTACGGAATCAAAACGATCGTCATCTGAGTGGACAGCAACTGGTGAACCTCGTCCAAAGCGCCCGCCCGAAAGCACAACAATCGGCTGGAAAGGTTATGGCCTCGGTATTTTGGGATGTGCGTGGTGTAATATTCATCGACTATCTTGAGAGTGGAAATACCATCAACAGTTATCGGAGCGTTTGATGCCGAAATTGCAAAGAAACGACCGCATATATGGCAAAGAAAAAAAATTGTTTCATCAAGACAACGCACCGTGTCACAAGTCAATCAAAACAATGGCAAAACAACATGAATTGAACTTCGAATTGCTCCTACATCCACCGTATTCGCCAGATTTGGCTCCCAGCGACTACTGGCTGTTCACAGACCTGAAAAAAATGCTAGCCGGTAAGAAATTTCCGCACGAATGAGGAGGTTATCGCTGAAACTGAGGCCTATTTTGAGGCAAAAGATAAATCGTTCTTAAGAAGTGGTATTGAAATGTTAGAGCGGAGCTGGAATGATTGCGTTGCTCTTGATGGATAAAGCGTTGCTCTTGATGAATAAAGCTAATTTTGAACCAAAAAAATCGTGTTTTCTTTGTTAGGCCCGGGTCTTTTCAACCCATGTGTTATCTCTGATATCGAACATCGAAAAACGCGTAATGACGATGTACTGCACCCTCCGCGTAACCCGATTACGTCCGTCCGGTCGCCATTACCCGTCCCCCTTCGCCCCCCTACCGAAAACGTATTAAAAACTGAAACCGCCAATCTGAAATCCCATTCAATCTGCATAAACAAAACGACCCACGTCGTCGCCGTGGCGTGACGTCGATAACGGCGTCGACAAATTGCCCCTTTCCATTTTACAACCCGCCCCCGCCGCCGTACGGCACGCTCGCGCTCCTTGCCGCCCTGTTCGGACCCTGGGGATCGCAGTCCGAAACGTTGGGGCTCGGAGATCGAGCGAAAAGTATATTTTGCGTAAGGTTCCGATGACGTGAGTCATGGAGTGGACGATCTCGGATTTATGGGGGTGTTGATGAGGGGGGAAAGCGGGAGGGTGAAGATAAGGCCCCTTAGCACCGATCTCGAGTGCGAATGATGGGTGTTAGGAGGGTGGGGATGAAAGAAAACGGCTGGAGAGGGAGATACTGATTGTGCATGGAAAAACTTATTTTTATGGCGCCTTAAAGACTTCATGGTCATGGGAAGATGAAGATTTAGTGCTGTTAATTTCAGACAGACGATATCAAGGATATGGGAGAGTGAATGGATACTCTGACAGATCTCCCATAGACGCTACAAACTACAAAGTAGTAGTAGACGTTAACCCGCCAGGTGGCACACATTACCTTGTACTCAAGAGTGCCTGCTGGCGTGCAATATAAGTTCTGCCGTTTGATTCGGTTGCTATCGTGGGTCGGGTTATGTGGCACTGACGACTGCTTGAGGAGCCAGAAACCGGTATGTTACGAAGATATATTGAAAAATTGTTAGCCTACTATAGAACCAAACAAAATTTCAATGTCATAATATTTAATTACTCTACATATTCTCCTTTCAATTGAATACATTTATTACAGCGAACTTTCAACGTCTCTAGACCTTTAAAAAAATGTTTTTTCTTGCTCTGCAAACCAGTCCTCCAAATCGTTTATTCTCTCCTCGTTGAAAAAAAATTTACGACCTTTTTAACATTTATTCAGATGAGGAAAGAGATGATAGTCGGACGGAGCTAAAACTGGTGAATAAGGGGGGTGTTTTAATAATTATAACCCTAAATCATGAATTTTATGCATGGCAACATGAGATTTGTGTACTGGGGCGTTGTCCTGTAAAAACAAAATACCTTCGGATAGCTTTCCGCGTCTTTTCTCTTTAATTTTTTCCCGTATAGTGGTCAGTTATGTCGAATAGTAATCTCTAGCTATTGTTCTACCCTTATCCAAAAATACAATCATGATTACTCCATGTCAATCCCAAAAAACTGAAGCAAGAACTTTTCCAGCAGATTTTTGGACACGAAACTTCTTAAGTCTTGAAGAACCAGAGTGTCGCTATTCCATCGATTGTTGCTTCGTTTCTGGATCGTAGAAATGTACCCAAGTCTCATCCATAGTGACAATTCGGTTTAAGAAGTCTACATCGTTTCAAATCGAGCACAGATCGAACGCGATGCATCTACCCTTGCACGCTTTTGGTCAACATTCAAACATTTGGGGATGCATTTTGCAGAAATTTTTCTCATGTCCAAATTGACTTGAAATATGATGAACGCGTTCGTATGAAATCTTCAATGCTTCAGATATCCGTTTTAGCCCGATTTGACGGTCAGATAAAATCATGTCATCAACTGCATCGATATTTCTTGTCGTTTGCGTTTCTAACAATTTTGGATCAGTTGTTTTACGTTCTTACAATCAAGTTTGATTCAAAATCTGCAAATTTGTTTTGAAAGAATGCCCAGACTTCAACTCAGTGTGGATCAAGCCAATAGGGCTATTGTTATGGTCGAGGCAAGACGAAATCAGAGGAATGTTGCTAATTTCTTGTAAGTTAGTGAAAGCGTAGTTTCCTGGCTCGTTTATCGTTGCCGAGAAACTAGAAACGTGGCCGAAATACTCTGAAGTAGACGCCCAATATGTACCACTTCTGCACAAGATTGATTTTGACTGTGTCTACCCGAAGGGAGTCTTTGAATACACGTCGAATCATGCAACAGCTGCTTTTGTACTCTTCTGGTGTTGAGGTTTCGATTGCAACAGTTTCTCGAAGACAGACGTTAATCTACATTCTCCACGACATATAAGCAGGATTACACTAACGTAAATCACGTGGGGCTCGAATTATAGCAAGCTTCGCGAAAGACCAACTCGTATCGACCGCGAAACGTCATGGTTGTCCAATCCGCGTCCTCAATACGTGTAGCGATCCGGAGTCTACTTGTTGCGTCGACCGGCAACCGATACGAAACCTTTCGCACGCACGGGTCAACGGTTCCGTAGGAGAGGAAAGGAAAAAAAAACAATTCGCGATATTTCTCCGTGTTTATGTTCCACTTCGGGAATAGGTTCGTACCTTCTGGAAACAATGCTCTCTCTCCGTTAAATTACGGCGCAAACAAGAAATATGAAACGTAATCTCGCTGGGAGACCGCTCGAGGCGCCTGCCAACTGGGCAAGTCTTAGTAGGATTGGGTGTTATTTAGAACAATTTGAAAGTAATATCGAAGTAAGGACTGGAATAAGCTATCACAAAAACGCCTATATCTCTTGAAACAATTGAGAAAAAATCAAAATTTGATCATAGTTAGCTTTGTGAACATTTACTTCATAGATATTCCAATTCTCTGTCGAAAAATTTCAAGCGAAGTGAAAACACGAGAATTTATGGTGAAACTTTTTCAAAATAATCAGAAATGGAGCTTCAAAAGAATCGCAAAAGAGGCTCGCGTTCGTCCGGAAACAGTATCAAGAGTTGTTAAGCGCTTCAACGACGATCTTACAATTAACCGCAAGGAAGGAACCGGGAGGAAAAAGGGGTTTCATAGCCCAAAAAAAGTGAAGAAAGCCATCAGCATTTTTCAGAAGAATCCTAACCTTTCAGGACGGAAAGTGGCCCAAATAGTGGGTTGTTCGCAGTCAACCCTTCAGAAAATCAAGTCGAGTTGTGGGCTTAGAACATACAAAGTGCAGAAAGTGCCAGACAGGAACGCTGTGAAGAATCAAGAAGCGAAATCAAGAGCAAAGAAATTAAAAAATGATTTCTTGAAAAATTTTTCCTGTTGCGTGATGGACGACGAAACCTACGTCTTGGCTGATTTCTCGCAACTTCCTGGTCAGGAATTTTATACTTCAGATGCTCGTGGAAATGTTGACGATCAATTTCGCGTGAAGAAACAAGCAAAGTTTCCTAAAAAATTCCTGGTTTGGCAAGCAATTTGCACTTGTGGGAAAAGGAGCAACTTTTTCGTTGGCCTAGGCTCTGTTGACTCGAAGATATACATCGAGGAATGCTTGAAGTAGCGACTTTTACCATTTTTACGTGAGCACGATGTGTCAACAATCTTTTGGCCAGATTCAGCTTCATGCCACTACAGCAAGGCCACCAAGGAATGGTACGAAGCTAATGAGGTGGTTTTTGTCCCCAAAAGGCCAATCCACCAAATTGCCCAGAACTCAGGCCAATCGAAAGATATTGGGCCCTGGTAAAAAGAGAATTGAAGAAGACTAAGAAATCAACGAAAACATTAGCGGAATTCAAGCAAAAGTTGAAGACAGCATCCCAGAAAGTGACCGAGAACACTATAAGAAGCATGATGGGAAGAATTCGAGAAAAAATCCATGAATTTTGTAAAAAATAGTTTTGGTTTTTTTATTGTAAAAACAGTTTTCTTAAGAATTAGAAGATGATTCGAAAATGAGCTTGATTTTCGAAATCGGTCCAGTGGTTCAAAAGATATAAGCGTTTTCGTGAGTTTATTCTCTTTCATTCCTTACGTACAAAATGCATATGGTTTTATTTCAGAGGCATAACTTGTTATTGGTGAGTCACAGTAATGTCATATTCTACGCCTATGATCTTTGGTTCTTTCTTCATAAAATCTAAGCAACATTTGTGAAATAAAAGTAACAAGAACTACTGAAATATTCTTAGATGAATTGGGAGAAACGAAAATTCATTATGTACGTATGCTATGGACAAAATGACATACAGGCAACAGTAGTGTTCAAACTATAGTTACAAAACTACTGACACAGTTAACAAATGAAACGCTTGGTTCTTCTAGATCTAGGCACATCAGTACAAGATAAGTGAGCCCAATGCAAGCAATTTATGCATCGGAACCATTCTAATCCAGGCTTAGATCGGGAAAAAGATCATGACAATAGATACATGGACACTCTTCTTCATCATGTGGAAGATTTCTAACAACATTTTATTCTTCATTGTCTTCTTTAAATAATGCTCTAGGGAGTTATCTTCTTCTCTTTGGAGGAGGTGTGGGCTCATTTTTTTTTATTTGATTGCAATCATATTAGGTGTGGAAATTAAAACTAAGTACATTTGTCCAGTCTTCGGCTCACGTTTGCCTTGTCCACTTACAAATCGTCCTTTAGGGACTGGAGAAATCTCCTCATAGGTACAGCAAGAGTAGGATAAGATGCATCGTCTTAATTAGCCGCAGATGAATGTTTTTGTTCTGAATATGCTAAGACAAGTCCTGGTTTTTTGTTTGCTGATGGAGCCTGAGATGAATTTTGTCTTGCGTTCGTCCGTAGAAACTGTTAATTCAGATGAAATAGGTACCTATGTCATTTTGTCCGTTAACTTTATATGTCATTTCGTCCATATCGCATCATTAAAATAGAAATATATCGAATGAATACAAAAAGTATATTTAACATAAACTTCGCATTATCAATTTTTTTTTCTGTTGGTTTCAGATCCCGTCGCCCCGACCAGTGATGGACGCTCTTCATCCGAAGCGGGAACTCCCACAGCCTGAACAGAAATCTCCGGCCTTAGCGGACGAGCAGAAACAGTCCACGCCGGTCAGCGAATGTCCCAAGAAGACGTCTTCATCGGACGACGACACGCAGCAACCGCACCAGAAGGTGAAGCTGTTGGACGTCAATTCTTCCTTGACTTGCGAACTCTGCAAGGGATACCTGATAGATGCCACGACGATTTCCGAGTGTCTGCATTCTTGTGAGTATCTATCTGCGATCTTTTTGTTTGTTGGCTGAAGAAGTGTTACGGGATATAACCTACAAAACCGTGCAATCCAATACAAGATACATAATATAATATTAGAGCCTAGCTGCCATTGTCTCCTTTATGCACCTATTCCGTGATCTTCTTGGTCAACTTCTCTTTCTGCGGCCAGGAGGAGTTCACTCAAAGACTCTTTTCTGTCGTCGATCACCAGTGAAACTTGCCTAGGAGAATTCATTTGTAGGCACTGTAAATTGCCTTCGACAGCCAGTAACCGAAGCAATAAATAGTACCTATACTCCATTCACAATTATAAAATCACAACTCTGGCCTTGGAAATTTGACACATTCCACTCTGTATCGAAGTTATGACGTTTTTCGAAATATTTTTATGTTCCAAGTCAACACTATGTTGCCCTTTCTACATTCTTAGCGTATTTCTCAGAATGTGAATTTATTCGGAAAATGAATGAATTGGAAAAGATGTGATGGACGAAAATAATTAACGTTTATATGAATTGATAGAAAGGATTCCTTTTCTAGTTATTTGCATGAAAAATACAAGAGATCACTGTTGAAATTTATTTTTTTTTGCCATGGAAGAAAATTGCATTGCTTTCACATGATTTTCATATGCATGCCTGTGAAGATTTAATGTTTATTATCCTCTTGAACTGAAATTTCAAGACTTGACATCAATTGTTGAATCAAGAATAATGGAACATTCTATCCCTCTACTGGAATCCAAATAGTTGAAGGGAGTTCTGATGCAACAGGAACTTTTTCTTGGAACATAACCTCAATAGCTAACTTAATAAAAATAAGAGTAGAAGATATACATTTCATTTATTTGATCTTATGAACAAGGAGTAAAATATTCTGACTGTATAGTAATTTATTAGTTTAAAAAATATTCATACATTACAACCACAGTAGGTTTGTACAAATAATATCGAACAGGTCAAACATTATGCTTCACTTTATCATTCACCTGTTCTAAAATAAGACACAAACTCCTCCACATTATAGGGCCCCTACAGCATTAAAAGCTTGTGTCTCTTTTGAAAGAAGTAGCACTAGATATAATATATTCTTTCGATTAAGAGCAAATACCTACCGTTGAATGTTACATACACAAATTTCTTCAAAATGGGCTCATACGAAGTGGTTCTTTTTCTGAAACGTGAAAACGATCAACAATAATCATTTAGAGACCGATGATGGCCATCCAAAACCCGTTTACTTACGAAAATCGTGCAATTTCATTCTGCAAGTTCTTTCCTCATAATTCCTCGAAAATCCTACCTGAACCATATTTTCCGGTCGCTTTCGTGAAAAGATCGTATAAGGAAGCCATTTTTGTCCATTTACACATTCCAAATAAATTTTGAGCACCAAAAACGATACCGAAACTAACCAAACTTCTGGGGGACCGGAAGTTCGTTTGAAATCTTTCCAAACGGCCAGATACCTAAAAAATACTTCGTTATCAAGTGTAAAAAAGGCGATTAGTACTTACTTTTGCTTTATTCATGCTTATAAATCGATTTTTGGTCCAATTCAAATTTGCCGTTTGTACCCATGTCAAAATATTTATGATACTTTTACTTTGATGTAAACAAAGAAACTGGCAACGCCGTTTTGTCATTAAAGATATTCTCTGTACGCGCACAGATTTTTTATCAAGTGCACCAAGTCCTGAAAACTAAACCATGGCCAGAGTTGTGATTTTATAATTGTGAATGGAGTATACTCGACAGCAAATTTTGTCCCCGGACTTTTTCCAAGCACGCAAATTTTGTCCCCGGACTTTTTCCAAGCGCGCACTTTTTGTCCCCGGCCTTTTTCCAAGCGCGCAATTTTTGTCCCCGGACTTTCCCCAAGCGCGTAATTTTTGTCCCCGGACTTTTTTCAAGCGCGCAATTTTTGTCCCCGGACTTTTTCCAAGCGCGCAATTTTTGTCCCCGGACTTTCCCCAAGCGCGTAATTTTTGTCCCCGGACTTTTTCCAAGCGCGCACTTTTTGTCCCCGGACTTTTTCCAAGCGCGCAATTTTTGTCCCCGGACTTTCCCCAAGCGCGTAATTTTTGTCCCCGGACTTTTTTCAAGCGCGCAATTTTTGTCCCCGGACTTTTTCCAAGAGCGCCCTTTTTGTCCCCGGACTTTTTCCAAGCGCGCAAATTTTGTTCCCGGCCTTTCCCAATTGCGCAATTTTTGTCCCCGGACTTTTTCCAAGCGCGCACTTTTTGTCCCCGGAATTTTTCCAAGCGCGCAAGCTATGTCCCCGGACTTTTTCCAAGCGCGCAAACTATGTCCCCGGACTTTTTCCAAGCGCGCAAACTATGTCCCCGGACTTTTTCCAAGCGTGGATTTTTTACCCCCGGACTTTTTCCATGTAAAGATTTTTTTTGTTACTTGAATATTGTAGGCGTCTTTTTGCGAACGCTCTAGTCAAATTTTACAACAAACCAGCTGTTGCAGTTTTTTTGTCGCTTAGATTAGTACAGGAGAACTTGGAAAGTGACTACCAAAGAAAACACATCCACATTCTCTCTGACAGCCAGAGCGCCATCAAAGCTCTCAACTCGACACAGATAAAGTCTAGACTCGTCTGGGAATGCCTCCAGGACCTTCTGGAGATGGCAAAACACAACAATGTCACTTTGATGTGGGTGCCAGGTCACAAGGGAATAGCGGGCAATGAAAAAGCAGACCAGTTAGCAAGACAAGCATATCTGAAACGCCATTCACAGGGCCAGAACCTGTGCTTGGAATCAGCAAAAACCGATGCAGGACCCCGATTGAGGAGTGGATAAAACAAAGACACCGACAACACTGGGAACAAAGCTACGGACAAACACACAGCAAAGTCATGGCAGGACACACAAGCCAAACCTTGACGGCTGCCTTTCTGAATCTGAACAGAACGAAGGCACGTATAATAGTAGGTCTGCGACAGGACACTGCGGACTTAGAAAGCATCTGAACACCATGGGAATACTCAGAGAACCTGTAGATTGCAGACTTTGCGGTGAAGAGGAAGAAACAGCCTCTCACATCATCTTTGAATGCGACGCCATGGGAAGAAGGCGCCACAGAATCTTCGGAGAAATCAGTCCGGAAACGGGAATGAGTCCGAAAAACAGGCTACTGAACCTGATAAAGGACACTAATCTATTCTCGTGAGGAACCACTGACGAAAGAGTGATACAATAGACCCAAGTTGGTCGCAGTGTCACAGGGAGGCCAGTGCTAACCCGGTCTCTTGTTCTTCAGCCCATAATCCAATAGACCAGCGGTCCGCAACCCTGGGGTCGCGAAATATATTTATGGGGTCGCCAAAAAAGTCAACAAGGTCCTGTTTGCTCTAATATTACTTTCCAAAATAAATAAACTCTTCAATAGAAATAATTTGCGAAATAAAAACAGCTAACTTCGTTACCTGAACCAACCTTTGCACTTGTGATTTTTTTCTGGGGTCACTCATAACTCTTCTTTTAATTTTGGGGTCGCAATATCAAAAAGGTTGCGGACCGCTGCAATAGACCAGTCCAACGATCTGTCACGATCAGCTGTTAAAATGGCTGCTGGGAGCAAACCGAGGTTATGTCAGTTAGGTGTTTCACTGTTTCAGGGTAGTTTCTTTTGCTTTCGGAATTTTCAATTTCAACCATGCCATCATCTTGCAGTGTGATAAATTGTGGGAATAGAGGAATTCGCGACAATGTAAATTTATATAGATTTCCAGCTGTGCTGAATTTCGCCCATAAAAAACGACTGAATGAGGTCTCCAAGTTGAGGAGTGGAAAATGGTTAGCAGCAATTAATAGGTTTGTTTCTGGCAGAAAGCAAAAATACTCATCCCAAAAGTTTGTTTATAGTTTGCTCCCAGCAGCCATCTTAAAACGGTGATCAGCTGTTTTGTTGGACTGGTCTATAGTTCGTCCAAATTTCGTTCCAACTTCTAACAACGTCGTCATCCGTCGACTACAATCGCGGTAGCCTCCCGTTCGGACCTCTTCTCTCCGTACCATTCGGACTCTGAGATCCGAAACTCGGATAATACCGATTCACGGAATTTTTTTCCTCGTGCTCGCCCGCAACAACATTCCGGGTCCTGCTTCCCCCGCCTCGCCCCGCCTCCGTCCACGTCTTCCCGAGCCCCCGGATTCTATTTTCTCCGGTCCCTCTCGCGTATCGGTCGGTCGGCCTGCCGTCCGTCGATGGAATCTCGAGAAGGCAATTACTGACGGACCCGGGGTCGGATGCCGTACTCGCGATACTAGAGCGCTTCGAGAGGGTCCTTTTTTCGGTCGTTAGGACGAGAGAGAGGGGCTTCGGAATAATTTCTGAGATTATTTTCGTCTGTCGATGTTTTTCGTTGAGATTTCTTGGGGAACACGATCATTTCCGATCGTTTTTTGTTTTTTTCATACTCGAGTTCGCGTATTCTTCCTGATGAACATCGAACATCTTACCTGTATACTCCATTCGCTTTTATAATGTATTCCGGCTGGCCAAAACATTCTGACACATTCCAACGTGTTTAATTTTGAAATTTCAGGTTATAGTCATTTTCCTGTCTGATGACTAAGCAACGTTGTCCTTTCTACATAGAGGTCGTAGTTATTACGTATTTATCAAATGTTTATTTACTTTGGGAAAATAATGAATCTGAGAAAATATTATGTGAATTCAATAATTCCAAAGACCTGTCGAATGTTGAAGAAACTTTTTTCTCTGTTAATACTGGAAATTTTTTACGTATATGAACATGGTTGGAAGATTCAGTTATGCTATTTTCTTGTAGGGAAATCAAGAATCGAGTGGTGAAATTTTACTGAAAGATAATGGACAGAATAGTCCGTTACTTTGTGATAGTTCATTCGAAAAAAGAATAAAAGTACCCGAATAACCCGACAGAAAAACTTCTAAACGAACAGACGGACCTATGGAATTCCCCACTTTTCGGAATTCTCAAGAAATAAGCCTACAGAAGACATTCAAATACCTTTTTTCACAACTTGAAATACTCCAGTATGAAAATGTAGTAGTACCTACTACGAAACCTGTGTCACAGTTGAACCTTAAAAGAACTACCTAACTCCATTTACATAGTTGAAAAAGAGTAAATAGGAAGTAGCATTAGCAACGTCTCTGAGAATTATTTGACATTTCACGAGTACCAACGTGCGTCAGATTTGAGTAAAAAAACTTGATAAACCTAAATCTTGGCTAACAGGGATACTGGTAGAAGTGAATGGAGTATAGAACTCTGTATAGAAGCCTCTCAGCAAACGATCAAAACCAACTTTCGAGTACAATTTTTCGATATTCGGCTTCGCTTGAAAGCTACAGGGTGTCAAAAATCTAGGACAAAAATACGTTCCTGTCTATTTTTCCGGAAAAGTTATGTCCGATTAACTGAATATTGGTGAAGCGTCTTCTCGTCTTTTAGTGCACATTACTCAACAAAAATCCAATTTTACCATGAAATTTTCTACCTACAGCTTTAAGCACTGACATAATGTCGTCCAAACCTCGTCGCAATAAATACACTTGATAAGTTTCAATGACAATGTGTATCAAACTTAATTCTCTTGAACAGGTTATCAGACAAAACGATAATACAGTGTGACCATAAAAACCTCGGACAAACTCTTTTTCATTTAACTTTATTAAACAGAAGAAATTGAACAAAACAACGACAAATAATAATAGCTTGAACATTTGTTAATAATATATTCGAGCCGTTTCGAAGTGGCTTCCTTTGGCGGCGATACACAGCTTCAGACGCTTCTTGAAATTTTCGGCAATGGGCCGCAGCTCCTCGGGCGTTAATCGGTTCCATTCCCGGCGCAGAGATTGAATGGTCCAATGCGTATCGCCGAAGTGCTGCTTGGCCCACGGAAGTACTACGGCCTCGAGGATGTCGCAGCGGTAGACTTCTTGATTGATTCTGATCCCTCGATCCACGAACTAAGGGAGTTTTACCACTGCCGCAAATTCCGCCCCAAACCATGACGGATTGCGGATTTTGACAGTGTTCGACGATGGCCGATGTACCGGGAGCCTCTACGGAACAGATTCTGACGTTTTGGTGGTTGTGGGATTGTTCCACGGTGAAAAGCTTCTCGTCTGTGAAGAGAATTCGCTCCCATTGCTGACCGACGTCGAGACGAAGGAGTTGGCGGCCCCTTTGGAGTCGTACGCGCTTGGTTTCCTCCGTGAGGAGTTGAACTTTTTGGAGCTTGTATAGCTTGAGATTGAGCTCCTTTTTGGCAATTTGACGGACTGATTCGCGGTTGATACCGGTCTCGCAGGCTATTTTCCTCATGGAAACCCTCGGATTTTGATTGACTCGCTTCTTGACGCTGTTGCGATTGCTAGGTGTAGTGACAGTGCGTTTTCTACCACTTCCTGGACGACGACCATCATGGCCAAGCTCCTTGAAACGACGAATTGCATCGGACACGGTTTGCCGAGGCACATTGAGCAAACGAACAATTTCGCATTGACGCCTACCTTGACGAAACAGCTCCAAAATCGCACTACGTTTGTTTGACATTCTAAAACTCTGTGAAATGAAATTATATCAAACTGAAAATTCACATATTACTACAGGAAAGTGTAGAGAAACCAAGAGAATAAAAATTATTTGGCTGCGCTGAAATACTTTTGTTCCAGACCACAGCAAAATTTGTCCGAAGGTTTTCTTGCCACCTTGTATTTATTTTATTGGAGATAAGACCTTAGAAACCATCTCAAGCAGTTCAAATTGAAGCCGACTTAAGCTTGTTACTCACACGACTGCGTCAAAGACAATCCTGTTACGGCGTTTGAGGTTGGTTCCTTAGCTTAAAGTAGTCATTGTAGGAATCTTCCAGCTCAACATTGACCCTATCGCGGGAGTGTGAGCTGGCGTGAAGTGTGCATTGTCCGACTTTTACAGAATCGCTGCTACCACTTCGGTGCATGGCGCTATCTTATCTTCATTCTCGGAAATATCTGGTAATGGACGGTCCCGATAAATGGAAGTATGTTATCTCCGTTCCATTCGATACTCCGTGTAATATTTATCGCATTGAGTCACATCAGAGACTGGCTCGAATCGAGCGGCAACGGAAACACCAAAAGTGATTTTCTGGTTTTCGAAGCGAAATGATTTAGGATCGATGAAGAATTCGGTCTCGTGCCCAGCTAGGGAGGTCTAGACTAGGACCGATCATTCTCAGCGTTTACCACTCGTAATATTCACCCCTTTTGGATGCCCGCATTTATATCCCTTCCGAGCTGATCTTTCTACTTTTCAAGTGCCTGACGTCGTGCTGTGAGTCCCTCTTATGATTCGCTCATACGTCATGCATGTGTCGTCGGCAATGACAATAGAGTCGATTCGAATGAGTGAAGTCCTTTGGAAATATCGAACTATTGTAGAGTGTAACATTGAAATCTTCTAGGGAATGAGTCGTTTTGATATTGATGCTCCAGTAATTGACAGAAGCTTTTTAGTTGTTCAAGCTTCCGCCAATGACTGTGCTGATACTCAACAACGAGGCCGTTTATGTGGGACGCTACTGGTTTCTTTTTCGTGCCGCACAATCAAACAATTCGCTCCTAAAGTTTTTCCTTATCGAAATACGGGTTGAGAATGTGTGTGTATTGTATATGAATCTCTGATATTATTCCATGAATTTTATTTTTTGCAGTTTGTCGAAGTTGCATCATCAAGTTCCTGGAAGATAACAGTTTTTGCCCCGTCTGCGAAGTGATCATAAACAAGGCGAAACCGAATTTAAAGTGAGTATGATGCGAACTATAATATTTCGAGATGAGCCTGTGTCTCAATCCGAATATTTAATCGGGTGTTTCAGAGTGATAGAATTTTCTATAGGCATAACTGTGATTTGACAGAAATCAAGGTTCTCTTCGCCAAACTCATAGAGCACTTCGTGGAATTTATGGTTTACATAATCGTCCATCAGAGCAGCTTATTCGTCGAACTATCGATAGATTTCAGACAACATTTTCTCTACTCGATGCAACAATACTAACAAGACGCAGACTTTACGTCAAGAAGAAAATATCGTTGCTGTAAGTGATAGTGTTAATGAAGATCCAGATTTGTCTATTCATCGACGTTCACAACAAGTTGGACTCTGTGCATCCACTACATGGAAATTTTTGCGTAAAGATCCTGGTCTACATCTAAACAAGATCCAACTGGTTCAAGAACTAAAGCCAATTGACCATAATAAGCGTCGTTTGTTTGTTGATTGGGCCCTAAAACAGCTTGAAGTTGATCCACTTTTTCATCGAAAAATTGTGTTTAGTGATGAAGCTCATTTCTGGTTCAACAGCTACGTAAACAAGCAAAATTGCCGTGTATGGAGTGAAAACAATCCTCAAGAAGTTCTGCAGGTTCCGTTGCATCCTGAAAATGCACTGTATGGTGTGCTTTTTACGCTGAAGGCATCATCGGTCCATATTTCTTTAAAAACGATGCTGGAGCTAATGTTGCAGTGTATGGTGCTCGTTACAGATCGATGATCAATGTTTATTTGTTTCAAAATTGAATGGTATCGACCCAGAAGATCAAATTGCACATCACACAGTGACTTTTTGTGGATGTTATGGTCTCTCAGCAGTTACATGACGATTTCCACTGCTCCATATGCTTGTGTACGTAACCACCGAGTGAAAATATGCTTCGTATCTGAAGAATTCTAAGCGAAAAATCGTCATCTCAACTTTGTTGTTCAAGCACCCAATCTGCATATGTTCTACGCATTCCATGGTGAGCTGGCTTTAGTTCCGGTGTCAATTGATCCTTATAAGGATGGAGTTGCGAGTACAGATGCAAAATACGCCATAGCTTACCGTAAGAGAGACCTAAACACTGCTCAAAAGAATTAACGCACATTATGGAAATCTCAAATTTATTCTACAACTGAAGGTGTTCTCAATGATAATTATTTTTATCAGAATTATGCATGGACATGTTATCCACTTTCAACGTTTTTCTTCAATACAGATGTTTTCTCCCAGCAGGAATAAAAAAAGATGATATTATCAGATTTTGAATGTATTGGCTCCATTCTAAAATCAGTTGTTCTCGATCAATTCTAGTGATCAATAGTTTTTCTTCCGTTTGATTTTCTACACTCGATAGCTATGCAACGCGAAACACGCAATTTGACCCAAGAGGAATGTGCCCAAGCGGTAGTTTTGCGAGAAGAAGGGTGGACATACACAAGAATTGAAGAAAGGTTTGGAGTTTCCCATACAAGTGTGTCCAGAATGTTGCAGCTATTCAGGGAGACAGGTATGAATGTCCGAAGACCAGGACAGGGTAGACCATGGGTAACAACTGCCATTCAAGAACGTTACTTGAGAGTTTCTTCGTTGAGACAACGGTTTCCAACCGCTCGCCTCCTTCAAAATCAGCTTGAGCAAACTCATGAGGTGCAAATTAGCACTCAGACAATAATAAATCGCCTCAGAGAATATGATTTAAGGCCTCGTGTCGCGACAAGAGGCCCAGCTCTTACCCCAGCCCATCGAAGGGCGCGTTTGGATTTTGCGAGAGAGCATATCTATTGGGAAGAGGCCGATTGGGAAAGAGTTCTCTTCACAGATGAGTCTAGATTCTGCCTCTACCATTGTGATCGACGTTCCGTTGTAAACAGACGTCCACATGAAAGATATGCTCAGTGCAATTTCCTGAATACTACTGGTTTCGGGGGAGGATCGATTATGGTATGGGGTGGAATATCTTTGACTGCTCGCACAGACCTAGTGGTCGTTGATAATGGAGCTATGAATGCTGATAAGTATATAAGGAACATTCTTGAAGAGCATGTAGTGCCATTTGCTCCATACATTGGTGAAAATTTCATTTTTATGGACGATAAGACCAGACTCCATCGTGCGCGCATCGTTCAGGAGTACCTTGAAGAGGCTGAAGTCTCTCGAATGGAATGGCCAGCAAGAAGTCCAGATCTCAATCCGATTGAGCAGGTTTGGGACAACCTCAATAGAAGGCTGAGAAGTTCAGAAAATCATCTAGCTACTCTTAATGACTTAGGAATCCAACTCGGAGAAATCTGGGAAGGATTAGATCAGAACATTTTAAGATCACTCATTTTGAGTATGAACCGTCGTTGCCGAGCTGTAATTAACGCAAGGGGTGGAAATACCAAGTATTAAATCACTTATCAGCATTTCAGTATTTTGAAAATTGTTCATTTCTCTTCTTTCACATAAGATTCGGTGAAATCCTGAATTTTTCTTCCATTTAATGTGTCTTGTTTCGTTCAAAACCTTCCCGAGAGAACATAAAAAATAAGTTATAAAGTCAATGTAGAGTTAACTTTCATTAAAATTGAGATTTTCAGAATGTGCGTTAATTTTTTTGCGCAGTGTATTTCAGTTAAAGCAGCATTATTTTTGGTGGAGCGGGCGTTTAGATGATGTATAGGCCTTAAGACATCAGTAACAGATCCAGTCTTAATGAATTCATCCACGGTCCTAAGTATTGTGCCCTCAGATGGACGATTAAGTCGACCATAATCTGCCCGTAAAGATCGAAACGTACTTGCTACAGAATCATTATTTTGAAGTGAGATTTCAGAAGTTCTTCACGTTCAGCAGAAGATGAAAGAACCATATTGTTAAATGGCCAACCTTCAACCGAACATCTGACGCTTCGGAGGAAAGTTCTTTTCGACATGTGTCGTTGAAACAGGGCTGTGAAATTCGGAGGAGATAACTCAGTACGAATCTACCTATAGGATCCGAGTCGCTCCAGTTCACAAAATTCGTGGCAACCGCGAGTTATAAACGCTATAAACGTTTCGTAACCGTATATACGGCACGGCGTGAAATATTATGAAGAAGGAATGAACTACGAGTCTGGGGGACTCGCTCGAGCCCGAGAGCGACCCCGCCGATCTCCCGCTATTAAGGAGCCACCCACGCGAAGCCATAAAACGGACTGGTATCATTAGTCCTTCGTGCCCCCACCTCCGCCTCATTTAGCGGCGTCATTTGTATTAATAATGATAATGGTCATAAAAAACGGAGCGGGCGCTAGCCCGGTGCTGTCTTTAAAGTCGAAAAGCGGTTTCGGGTTCGGTATCGTCGTGCCACTAATTTGACACATTGTCACTTGAGTGTTGATGAATGAAGGATTGAAGAAGGAGGTTTAACAATCGATGAAGAAGACACTGGAATGTATATCCCAATTTTTCCAGTCAAAACGTTCAAAATCGAACCCCACAAATCATATCGAGATTCCCAAAGTATCATGAGGACTGAACGAGAATAAATTCGCTATCACAAAAACGCCTATATCCCTTGAACCAATTGAGAAAAAAATCCTAATTTGATCATGGTTAGCTTTGTTATGAACGTCAGAAACATGTGGAACATTTACTTCATAGATATTCCGATTCTCTGTCGCAAAATGTCAAGCGGAGTGAAAACACGAGTATTCATAGTGAAACTTTTTCAAAATAATCAAAAATGAAGCTTCAAAAGAATCGCAAAAGAGGCTCGCGTTCGTCCGGAAACGGTATCAAGAGTTGTTAAGCGCTTCAACTAAGATCTTACAATTAACCGCAAGGACGGAACCGGGAGGAAAAAGGGGTTTCATAGCCCAAAAAAAGTGAAGAAAGCCATCAGCCTTTTTCAGAAGAATCCTAACCTTTCAGGACGGAAAGTGGCCGCAGTCAACCGTTCAGAAAATCAAGTCGAGTTGTGGGCTTAGAACATACAAAGTGCAGAAAGTGCCAGACAGGAACGCTGTGAAGAATCAAGAAGCGGAATCAAGAGCAAAGAAATAAAAAAAAGATTTCATGAAAAATTTTTCCTGTTGCGTGATGGACGACGTCTCCTATGTCTTGGCTGATTTCTCGCAACTTCCTGGTCAGGAATTTTATACTGCAGATTCTCGTGGAAATGTTGACAAACAATTTCGCGTGAAGAAACAAGCCAAGTATCCTAAAAAAACCTGGTTTGGCAAGCAATTTGCACTTGTGGGAAAAGGAGCATATTTTTCGTTGGCCAAGGCTCTGTTGACTTTTACCATTTTTACGTGAGCACGATGTGTCAACAATCTTTTGGCCAGATTCAGCTTCATGCCACTAAAGCATGGCTACCAAGGAATGTAACGAAGCTAATGAGGAGGTTTTTGTCCCCAAAGAGGCCAATCCACCAAATTCCCCAGAACTCAGGCCAATCGAAAGATATTGGGCGATGGTAAAAAGAGAATTGAAGAAGACTAAGAAATCAACGAAAACATTAGCGGAATTCAAGCAAAAGTGGAAGACAGCATCCCAGAAAGTGACTGAGAACACTATAAGAAGCATGATGGGAAGAATTCCAGAAAAAAAATCCATGAATTTTGTAAAAAATAGTTTTGGTTTTTTGATTGTAAAAACAGTTTTCATTAGAATTAGAAGATGATTCGAAAAAGAGTTTGATTTTCGAAATCGGTCCAGTGGTTCAAAAGATATAAGCGTTTTTGTGATAGCGAATTTATTCTCGTTCAGTCCTTATCAGTCTTCTCCAGATAAATTCGCTTTATCCCCGAAATCCGATAAGGTCTGCGACTGAATCAAAATAATAATAACATCGAAACGTTCGAGATCCAGTTCTTCGCAACCGATACGCTTGTCGAGCTCCTCTCGACATCGGAGATCTTCGTAATGAGTAAATATGTCCTGTTCTAAAAGCGAATCTAACGAGATTCGTGAGAACGCAAAATACAGAGAGAGAGAATGAGAAAGAGAGAGAGAGAGAGAGAGAGAGAGAGACGGAGTCTGAAATCCACGTGCTGCTCGTCGCGCCGCTTCTGCGCGCGCGTCAACGCGCCGCGTACATCAATAACGACGACGAGTGCCGCTCGTGTCGCGCCAATACCCCGGCTCGACCGAGAGCCTTTTGGGTTTTCTGCATTATTTCGTTAATTGAAGATTACAACTTTAAGGATTCTTCGTGATTTACTTCTACGTCATCAAAGCACCGTACAAATCAAAATAATATTGCGAAACTAGTAGGGCCCGTAGATCTACCTATGAAGTAGTTATCCTCATCGGTAGATCCCTGCACAACGGGAGATTTTATAGGCGAAATATCAAAGTTTGATCAATTCTACTGAAGAATTGGGAATATTATAGGAAATATGAATAACAAGCTATTTTGCATTGACCTGTAAAACAAGCTTTTTTTGTCCAATACAAGTTCTTGTATATTTCTTTATACGAGCATTTCTACTTCTAACATTGTATTCATGTTTTTCTTTGACTACGGATAAAGAAGCTTGTGTCCCCAATAAATTATTCTTCATATTGTAAATCAGCTTTGTGTGTTCTAGCCTTTTCAGTTTATCTATATTTAATGTTGACGTACCAGAATATATACTGCTCCACAAAAGATATCGTATTCAATCGTTTTTAAAAGTATGTAATCTTCGAGAAAATCGCTGTAAAATCATTTAAAACTCAACAACTTCAATCGATCTAATAAAAATCAGTATGAGACATTTCGTCAACCTGGTCGCCTTTTTCTGAAGTTTGGTTCTTTGCATATGCTTCATGAATGTTCTCATTTTGAAATGAAGTCAGTTTATCAACGGCTTCGATCTGAAACGAGTTTCTGAAAATGCCAAGACGTAAATTAACAAACGCTGAGGCTAATAGGGCTATCGGAATGCTACAGGGTGGCCTAACTTAGGTTTTTGTAGCGGAAAGGCTCCAAGTCAGCCAAAGTGTGATATCTCGACTTTGGAATAGGTTCAGGAAAAGAGATTCCGTGTTGGAAAGACCAAGGCTTGGTGGGCGACGAAAAACAACACTTGCTCAGGATCGTTTCATCACCGTTTCTGCGAGAAGAAACCCTACATCTATACGTGTAGAATGCTACAGAATACTCTTCAAAATGCAGATGGGGTCCAAGTTTTCTTCGAAACCATCAGACGACGTTTGAGAGAGGTGAATCTAGGTTCTAGACGCCCATTAAGAGGAGTTCCATTAACACGTGACCATAAGCGTCAGAAACTGGAATGGACAAGGCAACATATCAATTGGAACGATCAATGGCGTAGTGTCCTTTTCACTGATGAATCCAGATATGGACGATTTTCAGATTCTCGAAGAATAAGGGTATGGACAATCCCACGCATACCCCGTAATCGTCGCTATGTCCAAGAAGTCCATCCATTCCGAGGGGGTAGTGTTATGGTAAGGGCCGGGATATGTTTGGCAGATTCCTCCAGGGCGCTTCTCTTTCAGGTTCTTCCTTCTCCAGAACCTCTCTCTTATAGGTGCATTTGCCTATAGCACATATAGCATATAGTTTCTAGGCCAGTAAGTGGCGTTTGTTCACGAAACTCCACTTTCGCCAAAACGTCCCTAAATCTATTGTCTCGCTTTCTGCCGGACCCTGTATAAAAAAAGTCGAGTTCTTCTATCTTCGATCCTAACAAGAACGCATCATTTCCTGCAAATCGAACTCTTTCAAAAAGGGACAACGACGATCGTCCCCGTAATCGATGGCGACCCAGATTGAAATATTTTAATGTGTCACTAGGGCGAACCCGTGTTGTCTTCACCCATATTTCCCGAACCCTCCGGTTCCGGATCTACCCCTTCGACTCCCGACAGTCCCGACACCCCGAAAAGGCTCACGGATCCGCTCACGCTTTTAATTATTCATCGAGCGGATTGAGACGGACTCGACTTGGTATCGCCACGCGTAGGACCGCGTATAGCGGTCCCCGACATCTATCGCGAGTGCGGTCTCCGGACGTCGTAGGGCCCCGGGCGTCGGGAGACGACCGATCGGAAAAAATAAGAGCTTTACGTTCGTTGTTTGACATCGATTTTTCTGCCCGTTTATGAATTATTGAGCCGGAAGAACGTGCGGGGAGAGCCGGAGAGGGGTCGACGTCGGTATACGGGGTATTTTTCGGGATCTACGGGTCCGCGGACGAGATATGTCGCGGATGACGACGTGAGCGGTATAGACGAGTTTGAATTCTGCCACGTGCAAGCTGTGAAATGCCTTTCGCGGCTGGTATCAAAAGGGCTGTAGTTGTGGCAGTAACAACCAAGGTTTATGGAGAAAGTCACAAGATCTGTATATGTAGGCGACGTTGCAACGAAGCCTACAGCCGTAGCTATCGGCGAAGTTTTGGAAACATACGACGAAGGACCCCGCACTGTCCTTATAGTGCCCATCCACGGGGGACATCGAATCGGAAACATTGTATCCCGATCTGCAATAAATCATGGCAAATAAAATGTGCCGCTTGGGTTTTGACAAGAGGTAGACGGATTATGTTGCTAGAATTTGCCAGCGTTGCCACTCATAGGCCTTATTTTTAAGATATCTGTTGGAATATCCTGTGCTCTTTACTTTCCACAGGCAGGTTTTCTGCCTATACAATTCTATGAATCCTGTTAAAAATTCTTTCATTTTAAGCAAAGTTGCTTCTGAATTTCAACTAGAAGATGTTCTGGAATCGACTGCCAGTACTGCCACACGCGTAACTTAAAAATGAGCTGAAAAAATTTGTAAGGTAAAATTATGAAAGAAACCAATAACGGGAAGTCAAACATACCTTTTAAATTGAATAAAAATGTCACACACCACAATGAATTTCCACAGAAAATGAGGAAGCTATCAGTAAGGAGGCTGGAGAAAGACCGAGTATAAAATGAATAGATAATTCTTAGCGGAAATCACAGATGCAAACACAACAAAATCTTGATTACCCAAATTCGACCGTCTTCCCTAATAATAAGAGTGAAAATAGCGTACCTACCTGTACAAGCACCACCAGTCTAGGTACAAAGGGTGCGAATTGTAAACAGATGTTTTTTTTATGACATCTAATGCCAGCATAACCAATTCTGCAAAACTGATAAGAATTCAACTACCTGGTGCAATAATATTCAACAAAATCGGAGATGCCGTTGAAACTTTCTGAATTCCCTAATTCTACGGAAATTTTCGTAGAAGTGACTGACACAACTGCAAAAATTCCGATGTTCTTCATGGGAACTGATAGCATCTGCAATGGCACGCGCCGGATTTTATGGCCCTTCATTATCTTTGCCGCTTGTGTCCGGTTCGGTTGCCTCGCGAGTGGAGACCATTATGGCAAATGGCGTTCCGTCAAATGAAAAAGAAAGTGCGGGGTCCTTTGAGTTTGAACAAAATTCAATACGCATGGTCGAAACTGATCGCGCAATTCGAAAAAGCTACCAATCTCGCGTTTATAAAAAAATCTCCTAACGCACGAATTACGCGTGTACCTAAATTAGTGATGACGGCGCCGAGCCCCGTTTTGTCGGCGGCAAAGTGGAACGTTCTCGCCGCCGACGCTTATGGAAATATCGGACTGGGACGGCGTTTCCGAAAGACGAAGGGGGCGGGGGTGCCGTCGGAGTTAGGGTAAGACGATGGGGCGCTTATGGATGGGAGATGATGTGCTTTGATTTCTTCGACGTGTATGATTTATCGTTAAGGCGTAAGTGCTCTTTCTCCTTCGGATTTCGATGATCTTCCGTTCCTATTGTAAGGTTTTCGCTTCAATTTGGTTCTTTTGTTAGGCGATTACTTGTTGCTTGAGTTTGCTACTTGCGATCTATTCGAATTTTTCAGCGATGAGCAGGGCATTGTGGAAATTTTTGTACGCGAAAGGTTAACGCATCGACCGGCAATTCTGCCGGTCGGCAGACAAAAATTACGGTTTGTTTGGGCGGCAGAACTTCCAAGAATTAAAGGATTTTTCAAAAAGAGGTGTTATTTTGAGTAGCTCGTCATTTTTCGACATTCGACAGTTAGAAACTACGCCATTAATTAAAATGGAAATATACACGCTTCAACAACGCATTGAAATTATTGAACTCCACTATAAAAATCGTGAAAACTTGATGTTGATAATGCATTTTTACAAACAGTTCATCCGGAATTATTGACATCTCGAGGGGCTTTGGAGAATCGTAATTATGTTGGTAATAGCCCATTCAGTGATATTTTCTTCTTCTTCTTCTTCTTGAAATAGGACCGGGTCCTGTCATTTCTGTCATCTGCCTTCTTGTGATACTGATGTCCAGCTGTCATGCCAACGTTTTGGGGGTCTACCAACTGGTCGCCTTGTTCCTGGTCTTTGCGTTTTGGCCCACTTTGCAATTCGATCTGGACCCATTCGGTCCACGTGATCCCTCCAATAGCGGCGCCTTGCTCTCACCCATCGAACAACATCCCGTATTCCTAACTCCCGCAGAGTGTCCGTGTTGCGTATTCTGTCTCTCAGTGTTATCCCCCTTATTGTCCGCAATATCCTCATTTCAGTTGTTCTCATTTTCCTCTTTGTTTCCGATGTTTCCGCCCTTGTTTCAGCAGCGTAAGTCAATACTGGCCTTATACAGGTCTTATAAATTCGCGTTTTACTTTCTGTAGACATATACTTATTTCTCCATATTATATCCTGCAAACAACCTGATATTCTTGCTGCCTTCTTCACCTGACTGTCCACTTCATTCGCTACACATCTATTGCTCGATGTTTCCACACCTAGATAGCTGACATTCATGACCTGATTCACAATATTCCCATTTACCACCAACTTGCATCGTATCGGTTCTTTGGATACTACCATAGACTGAGTTTTTTCGCACGAGATTTCCATATTGAGTTTTTGCGCCGTCAAGTTGAATCTATGTAGGAGGCGCTGTAAGTCGTCCTCATTTTCAGCCACCAGGAGTGCGTCATCCGCATAGCAGAGTACCCTCAGGCGACGATTGTTCATTTTAAAACCGGCATTAATTTCATTGACACTTTCAATTATCTGGTCCATTATGATGTTGAAAAGGCACGGACTGAGACTATCTCCTTGTCTGATGCCGGATAAAACTTTAAGTTCTCTTGTAAGGCCATGCTCTGTTCTTATCCTCGTTTTGTTGTTAGTGTTAAGTTCCTTCACTAGGTTTATATGGCATTTACTCACACCTTTTTGTTTTAAACGATCCATTACATCCCTGAGCCTCACTCTGTCAAATGCTTGCTTCAGGTCTACAAAACATGTAAACATTGGCTTATTGAACTCTATGGATTTCTCTATCAGTTGGCGTAGTATGAATATTGCATCCACAGTAGATCTATTCGGACGGAAACCTTGCTGCTCCTCGGATATTCCTACCTTAGCTGTGATTTTTTTCGCTAGAATTTTTGTTAACAGTTTCAGTGCACTGCTAAGTAACGTTATTCCTCTATAGTTCTTCGGGTTCGATTTTGGTCCTTTTTTATATACTGGTATCGTTATGCTAGTCTTCCATTCCTGAGGTATTGATTGAGTACGTTGTATCTTTCCGTATAGTTTCAAAAGTTCTTTCCCGATTTCTGAACCCCCATATTTGAGCAGTTCATTTGGAATTTGGTCCGTGCCTGGCGATTTTCGGTTCTTCAGCTTTTTCAGTGCGTTTTGTAGTTCCTCTAGTGTAATCTGATCCCCAGTTTCATACGGAGAAGGTGGGTCCTCAGTTTCCAGTTCATTATTGTCGTCATTGTCGGCATCGTACAGGTTTTCAAAGTATTTTACCCATGTTTCCTGGTCTATAGCGTTTATCACCACTTCCTCGTTGACTGGTTTCTTCCTCTTCCGCAGCATGTTCCAGATTTTCCTCTGACCTCCGTATAGATCATGCTCCATTTCCACTGAAAAGTCTTCCCAGTATCTTTTCTTCAGTTCTTTAATTGCATTGGTTGTCCTGTTTCTCACCACTCTGTAAACTTCGTAATCTTCATGTGATCTATTATTGATGTATTTTATGTATGCGTTCTTCTTTTCCTTAGCCAATTCTTTGATTTCAGGAGTGAACCATGGGTTATTATTCTTCCTATTTGTGTCTAATGTTCTCTCTCCTATAGCTTCCTTAGCACTGGTCTTTATGTTATTCTTTAATTTTTCCCATGCAGCTTCTACATTATCACAATCTGTGATTGGGTTTTGATTAATTTTCTCGCATAGTCTGCATTGGTAGAGATATCTGGTGCTTTCATCTTTGAGAGATTCTACATTGAATTTGGTGATATAGTTGGCAACTTTCTTCTTCTTTGCTATGTTGGCTGTACGATACTTACATAAGACTAGCCCATGTTGTGTTCCAACATTAGCAGAAGTTAATACGCGTACATCAAGTATCTGAGAGGGGTGGACTTTTCTGTTCGTAACCACAAAATCAATGACTGATTTCTGACCTCTCGTATTGACGAAAGTAAACTTCTGTTGTTCCTTGTGGTTAAAATATGTATTATTGATGCGCAGTTCGTTGAGGGCACATGTTTGTATCAGAATATCTCCGTTGTCATTCTTGTATTCTTCATTGAAACAGTGCATTACCCCTGGGACAACCGAGTTCCCGACCCTTGAGTTGAAATCGCCCATAATGAATACTTTGTCTCTACTGGAAATCCTTTGTAAGGTGTGTTGCAAGATGTCGAAAAATTCCTCCCGTTCTTCTTGAGGTTTACTTGAGTCTGGCGCATATACACTTATGAAGTGTGTTGTTTCGTTGGCCAATTCTATGGTCATCTGCATGATGTTGTGATCTATGTATTTTACTTCTTTTATGTCCTTTTCAAATCTTTCATTAACTAGCAGCCCTACACCTCCCCGAGCTCTCAGGCCTTTGTCAACACCACTATAGAACAGCACGTAGTTTTGGAATCTTTGATTTCCTTTACCTTTTTTCTTAGTCTCCGAGAGAGCGCAGATGTCTATTTTGTTCTTTTCCATTTCCAGGATGATTTCGTAGTCCTTGTTGGTCCATGATGTAACATTCCAGCTCCCCAATCTTATTACTCTCTGCTTCCGTTTCCACATTCGTTTCCTTTTCCGCGCCATGTCGTCACCATTGTTCCGTCCAGTATCCGAGGCTGATGTAACAGTTCTGTGAGCATCTGAGACTTTTACGAGGGGCAGGTTGCTAACCTCACCCCTCAACCCTCCTCCTTAATCCGGGCTTGGGACCGGCAGTGATAATCAGTGGGCTACTCGATCCACCCACCGACCACCCCAGGCGGAGTTCAGTTCAGTGATATTTTGAGTTGCAGAATTCAGGTTGGTGTTGGAAGTAACACTGACATATTGTTCTGTCATTAATATTTGAACAAATTTGGCCAATAATTGCGCAAGTGGAAAATCTTTGGAATGAGGCACTTGAAGAATGTAAAGCTTATAAATGAAAAGCCTGCACCGAGCACGTAGAGAAAGAAATAAGAGAAGATAAGTCAAAATATATGGGATGTTATGATATTGTTGACATAAAGCCTTCAATTATGAACATGACGAGGTCTGCCCAGATGAGGAAATAATAACAGTGGTTGTTGAAGCAGAATAATAGGAATATTCACATTTTTGATATTACGTATTTCACTCCTTCATTGTTCACAAATATTGAAAGTTACAATGTCATGACAAAATTCCTGATATTTTAAATAGATCCATTCGTTAAGTTTTGTTTCTGTCTTGACTTCTATTAAAATTTTTCCAATCTATTTACTTTGCAGCAACACGCTTCAAATTATCAACTAGATTCGTCTGGTTTAGCGAATGGAACTTCGAAAAGGAACATGATTTTTAATCCACGACATTTTTCGTTATCGGACCAGAATTTCCAGGGTGTATGCTATAATTGATCGTTCTAAAATGTACAAATACCAGATGAAAATAATATACTGCTGGTATACAAATTCACACGATGGTAATCGAATGTGATAATTGATAACACTTTTAAAGTGCCTTACTTTGAAAAAATACCATTTAACTTGAAGGTTATATTCATAGAATTATTGCTATGATGAAAGCACAGAAAATTTTCAGTGACTTTTTTGTAACTAGAAATAAAGCTGCGACTGGACTTCCAAGGCCTGCTTTGATGTCAATAATTCTTGGATGGACTATAGATCCTACCGGGTCATTGTTGGGGAAATTAACACAAAATGAACCTCTTTCTTTCACTCAACGACACTCACCAAATTAATCGTCATAGAAACAAAACACAACCTACTTCTAGTCGCTCGCAGTATCTCTCTCCTATTCTCCCCCGAAATCTCGTATTGTCTCAACGTCAACCGGACCGACTGACGTCTCCTAAACATCCCCAATGCACCCTTCCCTCCCCCATCTTCCCTTTGTCTCAGATTTCTCATCATGCCCGTTTTTTCGCGACAGGTTGGACAAAACGCTGCAGGACATCGTCTACAAGCTGGTGCCCGGTCTCTTTCTGTCCGAGATGATGAGGCGGCGGAATTTCCACGCGGACATGCCCGCGGAGGCTGCCAAACTGTCGCCCGAGCAACGGGGAGAGGACACCGAGAGGACCATCTTCAACCCCCAGGACAGGATCAGCTTATCGCTGGAGTACATAGGGTGAGTTTTCTTTCTTTTGACTTTTTAGACGCGGAGTGTTTGTATTTTTGTTGCGGGGTTTATATCGATGGAAAAACGGCAACAACTGTGAACTGAGCCGAATTGAGTTGAACGAAACTTTTTTGTACTGAAAGAAATCGTCTATTATGCCTCAGAGTGATCGGTGAATTTGTGTGGATAAATCTAGAGACCTGTTGGAGTATAAGTATCGGGCGTTTTTTTTTTAGAGAGATAAACTGCGATTTGGCAGAAGGTAGAAGCCATGCTGTTTTGGCAATGATTGTAGGTGAATTTTTAACCCTTGTCGATCCCTTCTTGTCCCTCAAATTAATCGTCATCATACCGCCCTCCTACCCAAGAAAAGAACCCCGATATGAACACCATCGAATCGTCTCGAGACGACAAACGACCGACGTCTCGATGATCGTAAATTCAACGAATCCCGGTCTGGGGAGACCATAAGAATGGCCTACGGGGCAGAGAATTGGACCCAGGGCGTCGATACCGCGACCGATATAGGCGATGAAAAGCGTACGGAATGACTTCGAATGGACTAGATTGATTGTACGGAAAGGTCTAGGCAGGTCGATCTGGCGTCTGGGTGCTTTGGGTGATACCAACGAGAGGAAAGGTATCGCGACGTTTGCTGTCGGCGAAATCGCTGTCAGAGTTTAGGAGAAATGTTCATTCGAGAAATGCATCAGTAAACCAGCGTAGGAAGAAGCGACAATGGCTGTAAAATCCAAATAACACAAAGCATTCTTGTATGTTGTTGAGGCGTTCTTGGAATCCATGGAAGGTACCTCTTCGCCATAATTTTGGTTCAAACGCAGATTGGTCAGGTGTCGTAGATAGAGGAGAAGAGCACAGGGTGTTATATACCCAGGGAACCCAGCCAGATGACACTTGAACATCGTCAGATCGACTTGACATTGATGTAACATCATAAGACAAGAAGAAGGCGATTCCCCAACTTTCCTTGTTACCTCTCCTATTAAGTAGTGGCTTATTATCATTTCCGCAAGTGGCGCAAGTTCATTATCGAATACGAGAACAGAAACGCGAATATCCGCATAGAACTGGAGGAAGAACCCCCTGTATCGATATATCGCAACCTGAACGCCATGTGCGTCCGTAGGAAGGGGTGTCTGCGCACGAAGGGGAAAGAGAGAAAGAAAGGATCCTTTATCTGGTTTTATGCCCTTCGTGCAACCTGTTGTGGCACTTTGCTGACGCGCACGACACTGTATATCATCTGCCCTCGTCGTCGACTCGTATGCAAATGATGCGATGTTTTATCTGCGTGTGTCGTTATGAATTCAGATCGAATTAAGATACGCGCTTCTGGGACCAGAGGAATGTTTAGGGAAATCATTAAACTATAAAGGAAACTAATGACTACGAGGATATATTGAAAAATTCTTAACCTACTAGAGAACCAAACAAAATTTCAATGTCAAAATATTTTTTACTCAACCTATTCTCCTCTTAATTGTATACATGTATTACAGCGAACCTGCAACTTCTCTAGACCTTTCAAAAAAATGTTTTCTTCTTTCTCTGCAAACCAGTCCTGCACAGCGTTTATTACCTTCTCGTTGGAAGAAAATTTACGACCTTTCAAACTTTTTTCAGTTGAGGAAAGAGATGATAGTCGGACGGAGGCAAATGTGGTTAATAAGGGGGGTGTTCTAGTAATTCTAACCCTAAATCACGAATTTTTTGCATGGCAACATGAGATTTGTGCACTGGGGCTTTGTCCTGTAAAAACAAAATACCTTTGGATAGCTTTCCGCGTCTGTTCTCTTTAATTTTTTTCCCGTAGAGTGGTCAGTAATGTCGAATAGTAATCTCCAGTTATTGTTCTACCCTTGCCCAAAAAATCAATCGTGATTACTCCATGGCAATCCCAAAAAACTGAAGCAAGAACTTGTCCAGCAGATTTTTGGACACGAAACTTCTTAGGTCTTGGAGAACCAGAGTGTCGCCATTCCATCGATTGTTGCCTTGTTTCTGGATCGTAGAAATGTACCCAAGTCTCATCCACATTAACAATTCGGTTTGAGAAGTCTACATCGTTTTCAAATCGAGCACAGATCGAACGGGATGCTTCTACCCTTGCACGCTTTTGGTCAACATTCAAACATTTGGGGATTGTGACGTGTCGACTTGAGTAAGCCTGGTCACTTGGCAAATCAGGCTCGCGGCTAAACTCAGTGAAGATGGGAGTGAGTTAAAAAAAATGTAAGTTTATGAATGGGCGCCAGGTAGAGAATTTGCCTGTCCACAAAATTGCGTACTCCCCTACCAGAATAGCAATAAGACAACTGATACTCAATGTCAACCCCTTTATTTAAAATTAAACTAATTGAACAATTAAGGAAAGAAATAACGGCATGCAGACGTTAAACTATTCTCATGTAATTGAACAATATTAATGAAAAAGTTAAATTAGATTTGCAGTAGTTGATAGGTATATTCAGCGAAACAAAACTCCACAAAATTGCTGAACTCGATTAAATATCACTAAATCAAGTTATAAATTGAAAAAGGAGTTCAAGTACCGTGGTTGTAATAACTGGCCAGTTAGTATCCACCTCAGTTCACAAATGTTTACACTTACGCCTACAGTAATTCTGAACAGTATCGAAAAATCGCAATCCAGTATCAAATGAACTGGTACAAGGGTAAAAATGTAAATTAGGCAATCTGCCACTATAATAAACTCAATTATGAGTCTGATAAAAGTTAAACATAAATGAAAGGAGCCAGCGATGATTGAAAGGTCTCCCCTGCTATCAGTTATTCACTTTGTACAATAATATATTATAAACTAAGGGCAGTGCAAAGCACCGGTTACCTCAACCACTAAATGTCCTGAAGTAGAGACGTCGATAGTACTTATAACGTGGATGCTAAGCACTCATATGCCAGGCACTTGGATGCCAGATACTTGGATGACTGATACTTGGATGGGTGGTACGTGGATGCCAGATACTTGTATATCCGATACTAGGATGCCAGATACTTGTATATCCGATACTTGGATGGCAGTCACTTGTATGCCCAACACTTGGATGTCTAGATGGCCGACACTTGGACCCTAATAAAACACCATAAGGCATTGTTCACAAAATTCAAAGAAAGTTCATACCTCTTATGATATTGGTCGAGGGGAAAAATGATCTCCTTTCCAAATTCTATATCTCCAACAATTTTCCAACAACAAATATTCGTATACAACTCCTAATAAAAAAAGACTGTTAGACAATGGCCTCATATACAAGTTCATATCATACCTCTACAGAGATTCCGGGCTCATGGAAGAATATAATAATCCGTTATAACAAACGTACCCTTGGATTAAAACCGATATTCTCTATATTATCCAGGGAATTAACCAAATTGAAATTATAATCGCCTACAACGAGGATGATTCCAGATAAAACTTCCAGACCAATAATTTACATTCAATTCAGCTTTTTCTCTTCCACAATTTTTCCGAAAATTCTCCCAAAAAGAGGTTACCTCGCTTTCACAGAGCAGCCAATTGTCAAACAATTCCTTCCTACTTCTATGACCGCACACAATACCACAGCCGTCTCCACCACAAGCCATGAATCAACCGGCAACGCCGCAAAGGGTGTAAACTATCCAGCGAAAATGCTGAATCCAATTCAGGGAGCAAAATAATCACGTTACAGGATCCATTTTGCAGAAATTTTTCTCATGTCCAAATTGACGTGAACAGATATTTCATTTCATTAGATCTCTGGAACTGGAAGGAGAGATGTTAAGTGCGTGGTGAGAACAGCTCTTTGGGGACACAATAGACCTCAAGGTCGCAGTGAAATGTATCTCCTTTCTTACTATGTAAGGATGTGTTAACGATATCGTTTTGTTGTAAAGCTTTTAGGGTTGGGAGATTCTCAAGGGTGTTCTACATAACTGTAGAATCTTCTATGAAAGCCTGTACGCCATATATTGGTCAAATTTCAGGCTTTGATGTACAACAATGTTGCAAGAACGTGCAAAATGACATCAAGGTACGAAAGGAATAAGATGAATTTTGTCTAACAGCGATATAATGCCAATTATGGTTTTAAGAGACCATTTTCAATGCCACAACCTGTATGAGGAAGAACAAGTGGTTCATGCTTACATCAGCAATATTCTACCATACCATACCTCTTGCATTTATCGAAAAGAAACTACGTCACCTCCCCTAGACCTCTCACGACTCATCCATAACCCTCCGAAGTATCGCACGACAAGGGATGAATAAAACATTCAAACTCAATACATTCCCGCGTCCTCTTCCTAACGGGACGTCATCGAACCACCCCACACCCCTCAGAAACGTCAACTTTTAGAGGGATTAGGTGCGAATCGTTGTAGTCGAAACTCGGAGAAACGAGGACTGGAGAGGATGAACGCGAGCATAATATCAAGTGCGGTTGGCGCTACGATTATTCAAAATCTCGACGAGTTTCAGACGCGGCGGCTTCAATTACAGCGAGAAGGTTGGAGTTGTTCTTCAACGGCGCCGCGGTACGATGAGAAAAACGAAAACGGTTTTATTCTTAACACTCGAACATTCTCTAGCACCACATTCAGTTCCAGGACGTTCGATAGGGTTGGAAAGAAAGTGTGACAAGAAAAACCTCGGACAAACTCTTTTTCATTTAACTTTAATAAACAGAAGAAATTGAACAAAACAACAAGAAATAATAATAGCTTGAACATTTGTTAATAATATATCTAAGCCGTTTCGAAGTGGCCTCCTTTGGCGGCGATACACAGCTTCAGACGCTTCTTGAAATTTTCGGCAATGGGCCGCAGCTCCTCGGGCGTTAATCGGTTCCATTCCCGGCGGAGAGATTGCTTCAACGACTCCAACTTTTTGTGTTTTTTAGCACAAGCCCTGTGCTCCAAAATCGACCACACGCTGTAGTTCATTGGGTTGAGATCCGGTGGGTAGGACGGCCATTCTGCAGATGAGATGAAACAAGGAAAATGGTTCTACCACCAGTTTCGCTCTGTGAGCCGGAGCGGAGTCCTGTTGAAAGATCCAATGCGTATCGCCAAAGTGCTGCTTGGCCCACGGAAGTACTACGGCCTCGAGGATGTTGCAGCGGTAGACTTCTTGATTGATTTTGACCCCTTGATCCACAAAAACTAAGGGAGTTTTACCACTGCCGCAAATTCCGCCCCAGACCATGACGGATTGCGGATTTTGACGGTGTTCGACGATGGCCGATGTACCGGGAGCCTCTACGGACCAGACTCTGTCGTTTTGGTGGTTGTGGTATTGTTCTACGGTGAAAAGCTTCTCATCTGTGAAGAGAATTCGCTCCCATTGCTGACCGGCGGCGAGACGAAGGAGTTGGCGGCACCTTTGGTGTCGTACGCACTTGTTTTCCTCCGTGAGGAGTTGAACTTTTTAGAGCTTGTATGGCTTGAGGTTGAGCTCCTTTTTGGCAATTTGACGGACTGATTCGCGGTTGATACCGGTCTCACAGGCTATTTTCCTCATGGAAATCCTCGGATTTCGATGGACTCGCTTCTTGACGATGTTGCGATTGCTAGGTGTATTGACAGTGCGTTTTCTACCACTTCCTGGACGACGACCATCATGGCCAAGCTCCTTGAAACGACGAATTGCATCGTACACGGTTTGTCGAGGCACATTGAGCAAACGAACAATTTCGCATTGACGCCTACCTTGACGAAACAGCTCCAAAATCGCACTACGTTTGTTTGACATTCTAAAACTCTGTGAAATGAAATTATATCAAACTGAAAATTCACATATTAGTACAGGAAAGTGTAGAGAAACCAAGAGAATAAAAATTATTTGGCTGCGCTGAAATATTTTTGTTCCAGACCACAGCAAAATTTGTCCGAAGTTTTTCTTGTCACCTTGTATATCCTCTCTTTCTCTTCGCCACAACATAATGACTTTCGAATTATATTCATCATTGATCAATAAACGATGAATAAATTTCCGAACCGCATTCCGCAGAGCCGTTTTGCGATGATTCCCGAAAAAAAGCGCCCTTCCGCAAAGCCCATTACGCCCGAAGCATCGAAAACGATGATGGGGAACGGTTTGTCGGTCGATTGATTTCCGGTCGTAACAATACGCGTTTCCGGCCCCGTTTCGTCTAAATTACTCCGATAACTGCGATCGCGGCGGGGGCGCGCGTCGTTGAGACTACGCGGGCTCTGATCGCCGCGCATTTCGATCTAGTCTCGCCGATATTTGCCGCCCCGTGTCCACGCCGTCCGAGTCTGACCCCGACGGGAAAAGATCAAAGGCGGGCGAGAAATTTCGTTAAAACGTGATTGGCAAAACGATCGATCGTATCGCTGGCCGGTATACCGGGGACTTCCGATACAATATTCTAGAGATGAAGAACTGAGGATATATTGAAAATTTCTTAGCCTAGTATAGAACCAAACCAAATTTCAATGTCAAAATATTTTATTACTCAACATATTCTCCTCTTAATTGAATACATTTATTACAGCGAACCTGCAATGTCTCTAATCTTTTCAAACAAAATGTTTCTTCTTGCTCTGCAAACCAGTCCTCCACAGCTTTTATTACCTCATCGTTGGAAGAAAATTTACGACCTTTCAAACTTTTTTCTGTTGAGGAAAAGATGATAGTCGGAAGGAGCCAAAACTGGCGAATAAGGGGGGTGTTTTAGTAATTCTAACCCTGAATCACGAATTTTTTGCATGGCAATATGAGATTTGTGTACTGGGTCGTTGTCCTGTAAAAACAAAATACGTTTGGATAGCTTTCCGCGTCTTTTCTCTTTAATTTTTTCCCGTAGAGTGGCCAGTAATGACGAATAGTAATCACCAGTTATTGTTCTACTCTTATTCAAAAATCAATCATGATTCCTCCATGGCAATCCTAAAAAACTGAAGCAAGAACTTTTCCCGCAGATTTTTGGACACGAAACTTCTTAGGCCTTGGAGAACCAGAGTGTCGCCATTCCATCGATTGTTGCTTTGTTTCTGGATCGTAGAAATGTACTCAAGTCTCATCCATAGTGACAATTCGGTTTGAGTAGTCTACATCGTTTTCAAATCGAGCACAGATCGACCGCGATGCTTCTCCCTTGCACGCTTCTGGTCAACATTCAAACATTTGGGGATCCATTTTTCAGAAATTTTCCTCATGTCCAAATTGACGTGAACTATTTGATGAACGCGTTCGTATGAAATCTTCGCATCATTGCTTCAGATATCCGTTTTAGTCCAATTCGACGTTCTGATAAAATCATGTCATGAACTGCATCGATATTTTCGGGGACTGACACAGAAACTGGCCTTCTCGATCGGTCATCATCTTCAATGGAAAATTTACCTGTTTTGAAGCTTGCAGTCCAATTTTTCACGGTCGCATACGAAGGACATTGATCACCAAGGGTATTAAGCATGTCTTTGTGAATCTGCTTACCACTTAACCCTTTCAAATATAGGTACTTGCTACTCCAATTTTTCGATTTTTACAATTTCGGTGGACATCTTTTTTTTAAATTTATTGCGTAACTCTGGTTTACTTTTTTGACGTCGAACTCTACACTGGCACTTCTAATAAGTTATTGTTCGTTGATACGGTATCGCAATATTTTGTTTATGCGTGGAACTGGTCTAAGCTAACTAGATATCAATACATCCTCGTACATTCAACCAGTCTATGAAGTGTCTAATAACTAATCGTTCGTCAAATTTATTCACTACCTGTAACTAATTCAGGTATATTCAGCGGCATTTATCTACTTGGTAGTTGGATGACAATGTTAACGTCATGCAAGTCCGTAGTGCTAGAGATATGATGAAGAAACCTTAAAGGAAACCTCAGAGTAATAAATGATCCTCCAAAAGGTCTCTTATTACTCGGCAAGTCTTAGTATATCCGTGTTGCTTCTTATCGGCGTGCTTGGTCCTCGAGGCGACCTAGCTCTCCTGCGTTCTCAAGATCGATATATCGCTATGAATTATGAATCCGATACGTCATAAAGAAGGGACCGAGTATCGTGAGAGTGTTGTCAGTTGGAGGAAATTTTGTACCTGGTCTTAGAAAAAATTAGGTTTCGCCCACCGTGCGAGTCATACACAAATCCTCAATGAAAATAGTAGGCTCGTCAAATAAACAAAGCTCAAAGTCAGTAGATTTTTTTATATTTTGATACTTCGATACATCGATTTTTTTCACTCACTCAGTGATCATCGAAACCCTTCCCGAAGTCACAGAATGGAAAATTAGGCATGTAGACTGGAATAAGCTCCAAAACCGGCAAAAATTTCGCCCTTTCAGCGCGAAAACGAGGTCGACTTCCCCCCCCCTCTCCATCGGAAAACTTTTTCCCCCGGACGCATTATGCAAAGCGGACGAGTCGACGCTGGATCTTCCGGAGGATTATCCGCGAAAGACGAAAAAACAAATTATAAAAGTTGCCACGGCTCGACTGGCATCGTCCCCGACTTCAAAGACGTCCCCGGCATGCAAAACAGCTCGGGGATCCCGTTTCCGGTCCTACGGGCCGGGAACGACGGAAGAGGGTGGGGGTGGCATGTGTCGCACGAGCCTACGGCTACTCGTTACGGGTCAAACTTGGTCCTTCGAAATTGATTATTGAGACGTTTTCTGTAGGCTCGTTTTTTAACCTTGTTGTCGGCTTGAAAAACCATGGCCCTGTATGTGAGACTGTGCTACATTTCCAAGCTACCTGTGAAAAGATAGATGTCGCTGTTTTTCTTTCGGAAATTACTCGACAGAGTACAAAGACTTGCCTGCGTGTGCATCAGTGAAGTTATGAGAACGTGGCCCACTAGGGCGCTTGAGATCATTACAGATCTCACACCTCTACATCTAGTGGTCAATGGGGTAGTTCATGAGGTTATCCTCAGAATATCTAGAGTAGGTACAGGAAATTAATAGAGCTTGGTCCATTCTGAACCAGTACATCTCATCAGCGAACCTATCTAGTGATGTTATGATTGAAAAACTAAGTTTAACACCAATAATTGTTTGGATCTCACAAAGAATAAGATAGGCTGACTTCCTCTCAGACCATTTTCGCCTTCGGAAGCATATAATGATCATGGAAAACTCTTATTCGCTAAGTTACGTAGTGCCTCGCTGTTGCAACCTTGCTGATGAAATGTTTTGGACAAGAGAATTATAGACGTATAGCCATATACAGTTTGATTCAAGTTCTGTTCTTTCCGCATTCACAAAACGGCTCATTCTTTCCCCTACTGTCTGGCTCACCCCGTCATATTAGTAACTGAAGCACTTCGCCCCCATATAGCGCCTCGTAGGACTCCGGAAAATGAAGAAATTTATATGGAAATCTCGCAACTAAGGGATCCTCCTCTTTTCCTTCATCACGTCGCACGTTTTCCGAAGCTACGACACGCCACGCACCGATTCGTTTCATGCGGAAAGATTTAAACCCGTAACGAAGACGAAATTGGCAGTCCTGTATGATCCTGTCGACAAGGGAGAGTCTTTGGGTTGATTGAAACATAAGTTAACATTTATAAAGAATATATAACAATTGGCTAGGGACATTCATTAAAAGAAGAGTCTGAGAGTCTATTGATTATTAGTCAACAGTAATTGCCGGTAGTAAACAGTTCCATTCAATGCGAGTTATCATCTGTGTTCAGTATGGTTAAGAAATAAACCCCTTTGATGAGTCTGCATCTTATTATTCACCATCCCTCAAATGTACAAGGTGACAAGAAAGACTTCGGACAAATTTTGCTGTGGTCTGGAACAAAAGGATTTCAGGGCAGCCGAAGAATTTTCATTCTCTTGGTTTCCCTACACTTTCCTGTACTAATATGTGAATTTTCAATTTGATATAATTTCATTTCACAGAGTTTTAGAATGTCAAACTTTCGTAGTGCGATTTTGCAGCTGTTTTAGGTAGGCGTCAATGCGAATTTGTTCGTTTGCTCAATGTTCCTCGACAAACCGTGTCGGATGCAATTCGTCGTTTCAAGGAGCTTGGCCATGATGGTCGTCGTCCAGGAAGTGGTAGAAAAGGCACTGTCAATTCACCTAGCAATCGCAACATCGTCAAGAAGCGAGTCAATCGAAACCCGAGGGTTTCCATGAGGAAAATAACCTGTGAGATCGGTATCAACCGCGAATCAGTCCGTCAAATCGCCAAAGAGGAGCTCAACCTCAAGTCATACAAGCTCCAAAAAGTTCAACTCCTCACGGAGGAAAACAAGCGCGTACGACTCCAAAGGTGCCGCCAACTCCTTCGTCTCGCCGCCGTTCAACAATGGGAGCGAATTCTCTTCACAGACGAGAAGCTGCTCACCGTAGACCAATCCCACAACCACCAAAACGACAGAGTCTGGTCCGTAGAGGCTCCCGGTACATCGGCCATCGTCGAATACCGTCAAAATCCGCAATCCGTCATGGTCTGGGGCGGTATTTGCGGCAGTGGAAAAACTCCCTTAGTTTTCGTGGATCGAGGGGTCAAAATCAATCAAGAAGTCTACCGCTGCGACATCCTCGAGGCCGTAGTACTTCCGTGGGCCAAGCAGCACTTCGGCGATACGGATTGGACCTTTCAACAGGACTCCGCTCCGGCTCACAGAGCGAAAATGACGCAAGACGCAAGAATGGTATAAGACCCATTTTCCTTGTTTCATCTCATCTGCAGAATGGCCGCCCTACTCACCGGATCCCAACCCAATGGACTACAGCGTGTGGTCGATTTTGGAGCACGGGGCTTGTGCTGAAAAACACAAAAATTTGGAGTCGCTGAAGCAATCTCTGCGCCGGGAATGGAACCGATTAACGCCCGAGGAGCTGCGGCCCATTGGCGAAAATTTCAAGAAGCGTCTGAAGCTGTGTATCGCCGCCAAAGGAAGCCACTTCGAACGGCTTGAATATATTATTAACAAATGTTCAAGCTATTATTATTTCTTGTTGTTTTGTTCAATTTCTTCTGTTTAATAAAGTTAAATGAAAAAGAGTTTGTCCGAGGTTTTTCTTGTCACACTGTATAACGATTGACCGAACCTACACTAGCGGGGTACATCACACGACCTTGCTTCAACTGCACGGAATTAATCTGCTAGTTCTTCGACGACGAATCCTATACTTGGAATAAGCATCGAGTCTCAATTTCATGCTTCAACACTATCGAGTGAGTAGAATGTCTGCGATTCCGAATATGATTCGCGAACCTTGCCAAACGCCGTTCTTTTTATTGTGCATTCGCGGAGCGGAAGATAGCGGTTCCCGTCGCAACAACGCGTCAATTTTAATCGTTCGGCGATCGTTTCGAGCTCGACCGTTAGGCGGACGACGAGTAGGTACGTAACCACCCGTTCTAGGGGTGATGATCACGAGTACGATTAGTACGAAGCGCGATAGCGGAGATACGACTGAATTAGGTTCGTCATCCCCCAATTTCTCGTTTCATCACCGACGTGCTATGAGACTCTCTAGAGTCTAGACCGAAAAACTCTTATATTTCGTCAACTACATCAATCCGTCCGTCATAACGGATCGACCTACGTCTCCGAGTATAAGGAGCGCTCGAAGGAGACCTGTTGAACTCTGGCGATAACTCTCACGCCCACGCCACCGCGATAAAGACGGTATCATTTAAGCGGGATCGACAGCTCGAAAGACCAACAACGAACGCGATCTGACGGCTCGCAAGGTCGTTTGAAGTAACGAGGCGTCGTAGACTGTGGTCGTTACGGCCGCCGCACCGTGTGCCGTACGGATGCGACGGTGTGGTGTCTATGTGAGGTTTTATGGGATGGAAAATCGGAGCGGAGGACTCAATCGTTTTTGGGTAGTCGTTCCAGTCGACGACCGGTCGAAGTGGAAAAGTTTCGTTCTCGCGATTTTTCCCGAACGTTACGATAATTTTCGGGTCGTAGAGTTCTAATTTATGGATGTCGGATAGTTTTAGGGGCAAGAGGGACGATCTTTCGGGTTCGTAGCATGAGACGGGAATGAGAGACGGGTAGATGTAGTACAGGGATATAAAAAGTTGTCCTTTGAGCTCTATGACAAACTCCGACTGTCGATACTTTCCGATTCGTTTTTGTCTGCGAGGTTATCAGCCATTCGGAATATCGACCAAATTAAACAGGGTGTTCTTAAATTGAACGTACAAACGAAAAGGGAGATTCCTTAAGTGAGTTTACGAAAAAAAGTCGCATAAACATGGGGTCGCAAGCGTTTCGTTTTCGAGATACAGAGTGGTGAAGTTCGATTTTTTTTCAAGTTTTCTTCTCATGGTATCTACACTTGACAAGATATTCAACTGAAATTTGGCATAGATATTACATCTGAGACTGAGAGTTCTCACCACGTGACATGGCAATTTCGATAGCAGATCTACAAAGTGATATTTTCTCTTGGAATCCTCGGACAAATCAAAATCCAGTTAGTATAGTGTGATGTACCCAGCTATACAGCTATACAGTTGAGGGATGGTGAATAAGAAGATGCAGACTCATCAAAGGGTTTATTTCTTAACCATACTGACACAGATGATAACTCACATTCAATTGGATATTAGGTTTACTATAGACACTCGCTGTTGACTAACAAGCAATCAATACGTAAACGCCAATTGTTATATATTCTCATAAATGTTTACTTGTTTTGATAACATCATAATGGATAAACATAAATGACAATGGGAGACTTGGCGGGCCATAACTGAGGCCATACTTAAGGAATCTCCCCTTTTCGTTTGTACGTTCGATAAAGTACAAAAAAATATCGGTACCGAGACTATTTGTTCGCCGGCCCCCGTACACGCCCGCTCATTAGCGCTCGGACCGATTTATTCAATCGAACCGATGCCCTATCGAGACTGCGGCGTTAAGGCAATTAGCGACCTGCAACTCCCCTCTAATTAGTATGCGAGCCGTGTAAGTCGACCGGGGGGGACCTCTCTCTCGATTGGAACCTCAGTACAAACAGGTGAGGAAGAAGAGCAAGTTTCGATTCGATACAGGGCGATTTACAGCAACTAGACGACTATACGATGTACAGGGTGAGTTTTCGCCTTGTAGGTACAAGGTGGGCAAAATTGGTGCTACATGAACTAAAACTTTTTGTTATAACTCAGCAAATAAACCTCTTAGAAAAAATCAGAGTACGCCACTGGATTGCTATCAGAAAAGTGCCTGTATAATGTTTTTATTTCAACATCCTAGCATAAACAGAAACGGAGATAATGACCTAAGTTGAAATTGCCCAAATTGCAATTTCGGCCTATAACTCGGAAACGAAAGAAGATAGAGGAATGCAGTTGATGGCATTAACAGTTTCTCGAAGAAAGAGGACTATAAGGTGCCATTCATTTTTCTCTATCTCCTCGGGTTAAAAAGTTTTAGTTCATGTAGCACCAATTTTGCCCACCCTGTACATATATTTCAACTGTAAATTTTTGAGGCCAAAATATCCTTTTTTTTTTTCATTCTTCTGAATTCGGCTCTGTTTAAAAGAAAAAATGGGCCGAATACGAGCGTGATACGATTCTCTGGAATTGATGCAAGGTTTATATTTCTCGATTGGAATTGAGTTGATACATTTAGGAAATACTCAAGTACTAACCTCATTTGGTATAGAAAAAAAGTGTTTCGTTGGATGAGAGGGATCTACAGTTAAAATAAATGTTTCAGTTTGACACAAATTCAAAGACATCACACTGGCGATCTTCTTTCACAGAATTCAACCCTGAGCATCATTTCCTTAAAGACATCAAATATCCTTTAACTCCTCTTTATCTCTTATTGCCGATAAAAATCGGAAAGAAGACTCTCTCTCTATTCGATTACGAAGAGAGTAGGCTCGGGCGTCAGCTGATCCAGGTTCGCCAACCGTGAAACGGGAACAGCTGTGCACTTCACCGTTTCCGTCTCTCTCTATCTCTCGTTCTTGTCTATCGCCTCTGCGCCGTAAAAGCTGGCCTCCGCAGCCGCTTTCTTCCGCGGCCTTTCTCTCGCACAACGCGACTAATTGACGGCAAGGTTTACGCTCCACTCGCCGGCGGACGAGATAATAACGCGATTCTTCAGTTCGCTCCTAATTACTTTCGCTCAAACTGGAAGCTGTCGATGATTAGATTATATTCGTGCTATACCCCGGCTTCTCAGTGTCCGTAATACGTAAAACGCAAGGTTGACAAACATCGACATCTCCCGTAGCTGTTTTCGAAGAGAAACGAACGAAAACGCAACTTTCCCACGACTATATCGCGATTGATGGACTTCTGCCACCGTGGGATCTCCTTTCGCCGCGCTACGGACAGGTCCCGTAGGACGATCGATCGGATCCGAATGGGGACCCGTTCGAATTGAAAATTAGAATGCCGGTTTTGCGACGACGGCGACTAGGACCGTCGCGAGCTTCCACGTCGCTCGTTATCGTTTCGAAACGCGCGATACGTCTGGATTGCTACGAGAGACGTGTCGCGATCGTACGCACGAGTCGATATACGATCGGCGTATACAGGTTCGGTTATACAGTGTGACAAGAAAAACCTCGGACAAACTCTTTTTCATTTCACTTTATTGAACAAAACAACAACAAATGATAATAGCTTGAACATTTGTTAATAATATATTTAGGCCGTTTCGAAGTGGCTTCCTTTGGCGGCGATACACAGCTTCAGACGCTTCTTGAAATTTTCGGCAATGGTTCCATTCCCGGCGCATGATTGCTTCAGCGACTCCGAATTTTTGTGGTTTTTAGCACAAGCCCTGTGCTCCAAAATCGACCACACGCTGTAGTCCATTGGGTTGAAATCCGGTGAGTAGGGCGGCCATTCTGCAGACGAGATGAAACAAGGAAAACGGGTCTTACACCATTCTTGCCTCATTTTCGCTCTGTGAGCCGGAGCGGAGTCCTGTTGAAAGGTCCAATGCGTATCGCCGAAGTGCTGCTTGGCCTACGGAAGTACTATACGGCCTCGAGGATGTCGCAGCGGTAGACTTCTTGATTGATTTTGACCCCTTGATCCACGAAAACTAAGGGAGTTTTACCACTGCCGCAAATTCCGCCCCAGACCATGACGGATTGCGGATTTTGACAGTGTTCGACGATGACCGATGTACCGGGAGCCTCTACGGACCAGACTCTGTCGTTTTGGTGGTTGTGGTATTGTTCTACGGTGAAAAGCTTCTCGTCTGTGAAGAGAATTCGCTCCCATTGCTGGCCGGCGGCGAGACGAAGGAGTTGGCGGCACCTTTGGAGTCGTACGCGCTTGTTTTCCTCCGTGAGGAGTTGAACTTTTTGGAGCTTGTATGGCGTGAGGTTGAGCTCTTTTTTGGCAATTTGACGGGCTGATTCGCGGTTGATACCGATCTCACAGGCTATTTTCCTCATGGAAACCCTCGGATTTCGATTGACTCGCTTCTTGACGATGTTGCGATTGCTAGGTGTATTGACAGTGCCTTTTCTACCACTTCCTGGACGACGACCATCATGGTTCCAAGCTCCTTGAAACGACGAATTGCATCGGACACGGTTTGTCGAGGCACATTGAGCAAACGAACAATTTCGCATTGACGCCTGCCTACCTTGACGAAACAGCTCCAACATCGCACTACGTTTGTTTGACATTCTAAAACTCTGTGAAATGAAATTATATCAAATTATAAATTCACATATTAGTACAGGAAAGTGTAGAGAAACCAAGAGAATAAAAATTATTTGGCTGCGCTGAAATACTTTTGTTCCAGACCACAGCAAAATTTGTCCGAAGTTTATCTTGGACTGGAGAGTGGAGGTTTCAAGAGCTCTCGCGTCCCGATGTAGTTTCTATGCAGTTGAGTGAGGTCAGTCGTTTATTGGTTGTCGTAACGCGCCGAGGGTTTTGATTATTTAACTGATCCACTCGTTTAACGCTGAATTGGCTATGTTTCCAACTAATTTTTCCAAACCTGTATAAAATTCTCAGAGGAACTAACAGGGAGATAACACAGATATAACCCGAAAAGAAGAGGCGCAAAAACGGACGTTAAATTAGATACATCTCCACCGGCAACATCCCAATTACACCACCCCACGCGACGACAACAAAGAATACAGCAGCTCTCTCTGTCTACGAGCGGACAACAACGAAAACGCACGCGAACCGACAATAGACCCGAAGTGTATCCCTTTTAAATCCGGGGTACGGGGCATCGTAACGCTCCACGTAAATCTGCATAAAGCGATGAATAATTCAAGTGAGAAATTCCCGACCGCCGGACCGTGTAAACATCGCCTAACGTTACTGTACGGCCGTGGGACGGCGGGACGATGGTCAACTGGGCAAGTCGATTTACCGTCAATCCGGAGATCCAGCGAAAATTAAACGTATCGGGTCAGTCCGTACAAAAATTCAATTGACGCCAGAACTTACGCCGACGGGACATTAAAAGCGCCTTACAGTTGCTGATCGAATGCACTAACAAAAAAGACCTGACTTCTTCCTTTGAGGCAATCAGAATAGCCATAGTCGAAAAGCTAATCATCATCCAATACCTCAAAGACGGGATTGAGGAGAAACTATTAAACTGCTCCACATGAGTTAGGGACTTAAATTGCAAAAAAATATAGTTAAAATAAGATTTTTGTGATGAAAATTCATATTAATATGATTTCAAGTTGCAAATTAATTTTATATAAAGGGTGGTTAAGAAAAATCGAGTAAAATAACGAAATTTTATTCCCAGAGAATTCAAGCATTTTAAGACTATCAATACAATGTATGGCCTCCACGGGCATCAATAACAGCTTGACATCTTCTTTGCATACTACACACGGGGTTGTTGAACATTTCTTGAGGAATTTGGTTCCATAAACGGGGCAGATGCTCTCTCAGATTATTTAAGGATTCTGGGGTAGGTTGATGATTATCTAATCTTCTTTGGATCATATCCCATGCATGTTCTATGCAATTCAAATCTGGTGAGTGCGGAGGTATTGGTAAATGTGGAATACGAAGCTCCTCGCGCGCATTCTCAACTATGGCTGCACAGTGCGGTCTAGCGTTATCGTTGAAACATATCCCGGCCCATATACCATAACACTACCCCCTCGGAATGGATAGACTTCTTGGACATAGCGACGATTGTGGGGTATGCGTGGGATTGTCCATACCCTTATTCTTCGAGAATCTGAAAATCGTCCATATCTGGATTCATCAGTGAAAAGGACACTACGCCATTGATCGTTCCAATTGATATGTTGCCTTGCCCATTCCAGTCTTTGACGCTTATCTGGTCACGTGTTAATGGAACTCCTCGTAATGGGCGTCTAGAACCTAGATTCACCTCTCTCAAACGTCGTCTGATGGTTTTGATGGAAACTTGGACCACATCTGCATTTTGAATAGTATTCCGTAGCATTCTACACGTAGATGTAGGGTTTCTTCTCGCCGAAACGGTGATAAAACGATCCTGAGCAGATGTTGTTTTTCGTCGCCCACCAAGCCTTGGTCTTTCCAACACGGAACCTGTCTTCCTGAACCTTTTCCGAGATATCACACTTTGGCTTACTCGGGGCTTTTCGGCTACAACCTGAGTAAGGCCACCCTGTAGCTCTCCGATAGCCCTATTAGCCTCAGCGTTTGTTAATTTACGTCTTGGCATTTTCAGAAAACTCGTTTCAAATCGAAGCCGTTGATAAACTGACTTCATTTCAAAATAAGAACATTCATTTCAGAAAAAAGGCGACCAGATTGACGAAATGTCTCATACTGATTTTATTGGATCGATTCAAGTTGTTATTGAGTTTCAAATGATTTTACAGCGATTTTCTCGAAGATTACATACTTTTAAAAACGATTGAATACGATATCCCTAACTCTTGTGGAGCAGTATATTTCGAGATGTGGCGCACATTTGGCCGACATAATGTTTCTCACATTGTGAGGGATCAACTAACATAATTCACAAAGGTCAAAGATGTCTTCTTTTTTCGTAAATCACCGATTTTCCATTAACATTCGACATTGATTCGTCTTATTGTCGCGCTCCTCATGAAGAAGGATATGACAGCTTAAAATACTGAAGCGCCGATAAATCTAAAATTCTCGGCCGATCATAATATCATATTCGATTCGAACGAATTTCGTCATCAGAGTGTTACGTCCTCAGACGAACCAATAACGAAACGTTGGTCTTCTTCCTTTGGGTCAATCAGAACAGTATTCAAGTCACCGTCAACAAGCCCACCAACGTCCAAAATTTCAAAGACGAGAATGAGGAGGAACTATTCTTTCGAAAAGAGGCGGACATTTGGCCGACATTCTGTTTCACGCTGTTATGAATCAAATAACAGATTTCATAAGGAATTCTTTTTTGTACGTCAGCAATTTCTAATTAACGCCCGACATCTTATAAAGAAGGATGTTACAGTAAGAAACACTGAAGCGTCGATAAATCTGTCATTCTTGCCCGACCGTATTTTATACGAGCGGAAGCGGTCATCAGACTGTGACGTCCATGGGACATCCTCAGACAACTGACCACAAAAGGGCGAAAGATCGAAATCCACGCTACTATCGTTCTGTAGATCGAAACTGGAAAATCGTGCCTGCGACGACCTTCCAGGGAAAGACGAACGCCGACGGCGGAAGCAACCGCAACCCTAATTGATCGTCTGATGGGTTAATTAGCGCGACAGACGTCGTTCGTCGGGAACGCCAGACGTCAGTCAGCCGGCTGCACCGACGTCGGCGTCGGGTCCATTAGATCGCCGGCGTCCAGAAGAAAGGAAGAACTTTTGTGTACAAAGTGACATACGTCCGGAAGTCGGAAGTTCGAGTCGTCGGCGGGCCACATTTCCCGGGAGAAAACCGGAACGGTGTCGCTCAGACGTAGTTTAGTTGACGCTTTTAACGCGCGAATTTACATACAGATTACTGATGGTAGGATATACACTGCGCAAAAAAACTTAACGCACATTCTTAAAATCTCAATTTTAATGAAAGTTAACTCTACATTGACTTTATAACTTATTTTTTATGTTCTCTCGGGAAGGTTTTGAACGAAACAAGACCGAATCTTATGTGAAAGAAGAGAAATGAATAATTTTTGAAATACTGAAATGCTGATAAGTGATTTAATACTTGGTATTTCCACCCCTTGCGTTAATTACAGCTCGGCAACGACGGTTCATACTCAAAATGAGTGATCTAAAGCCGGCCATAGACATCGTTATTTTTCATCCGTTTATAACGCCGCGATACGAACCGTCACGGCAAAAGCGCCAAAAACCGATGTGTGTGGCGAAGAACCGTCGGTACGAATCGTCGGTAGAAATATCTGCCGCGGCTTGATTTTTGTCACGACGGTTCATCGGTTGTCGTGCCATACCGACTGTGTATGGGGATTTCGTCGAGAATCGGCGGTTATTTTCCATTGGCGTAGTACAAATCCCATATTGACCGTTTCTTTATTTCTTTTTTATTCAGCACCGAAACCGCGGCCGCCACTGCTAAGAGATGTTTCCTCTTCATGACGTGCTAATTCGCGATCGACAGCAAAATAACTGGTAGAATTTACCGAAGTGTGTGGGCAAAACAGTTCTGCGATATGACTCGACGGTTCGTATCGCGGCGTTATAAACGGATGAAAAATAACGATGTCTATGGCCGGCTTTAAAATGTTCTGATCTAATCCTTCCCAGATTTCTCCGAGTTGGATTCCTAAGTCATTAAGAGTAGCTGGATGATTTTCTGAACTTCTCAGCCTTCTATTGAGGTTGTCCCAAACCTGCTCAATCGGATTGAGATCTGGACTTCTTACTGGCCATTCCATTCGAGAGACTTCAACCTCTTCAAGATACTCCTGAACGATGCGCGCACGATGGGGTCTGGCATTATCGTCCATAAAAATGAAATTTTCACCAATGTATGGGGCAAAAGGCACTACATGCTCTTCAAGAATGTTCCTTATATACTTATCAGCATTCATAGCTCCATTATCAACGACCACTAGGTCTGTGCGAGCAGTCAAAGAAATTCCACCCCATACCATAATCGATCCTCTCCCGAAACCAGTAGTATTCAGGAAATTGCACTGAGCATATCTTTCATGTGGATGTCTGTATACAAGGGAACGTCGATCACAATGGTAGAGGCAGAATCTAGACTCATCTGTGAAGAGAACTCTTTCCCAATCGGCCTCTTCCCAATGGATATGCTCTCTCGCAAAATCCAAACGCGCCCTTCGATGGGCTGGGGTAAGAGCTGGGCCTCTTGCCGCGACACGAGGCCTTAAATCATATTCTCTGAGGCGATTTCTTATTGTCTGAGCGCTAATTTGCACCTCATGAGTTTGCTCAAGCTGATTTTGAAGGAGGCGAGCGGTTGCAAACCGTTGTCTCAACGAAGAAACTCTCAAGTAACGTTCTTGAATGGCAGTTGTTACCCATGGCCTACCCTGTCCTGGTCTTCGGACATTCATGCCTGTCTCCCTGAATCGCTGCAACATTCTGGACACACTTGTATGGGATACTCCAAACCTTTCTGCAATTCTTGTGTATGTCCACCCTTCTTCTCGCAAAACTACCTCTTGGGTCAAATTGCGTGTTTCGCGTTGCATAGCGATCGAGTGTAGAAAATCAAACGAAAGAAAAACTATTGATCACTAGAATTGATCGAGAACAACTGATTTTAGAATGGAGCCAATACATTCAAAATCTGATAATATCATCTTTTTTTATTCCTGCTGGGAGAAAACATCTGTATTGAAGAAAAACGTTGAAAGTGGATAACATATGCATGCATAATTCTGATAAAAATAATTATCATTGAGTTGTAGAATAAATTTGAGATTTCCATAATGTGCGTTAATTTTTTTGTGCAGTGTGGTTTGTTTTTAGTTATCTTCCACTCGACACTCTACATCAGACTTTCAAAAGCTTTAATCTTAATCTGCATAAAACAGGCAACGAACATCCCAAGATGCGAAAAGGCCTTAATCCGCGCCGATAAAGTTCCCATCCCAGTAGTCCGGTTCTCACGCGTATCGAAAGGCGCCTGCTGATGCCTCCGGTTTCCCCGCGACTTTGTACTCGTTCTCCTTCGCCGTCATATAACACACACATACGCCGAGTAACATAATCGTTATTGCGCGTTACGCGGACGTTAACGACAACCGGTTGTCCGCGGCGGCGAAAGTCGCCTTTTCAAAGGTCGTTCGTACGCGGACATCGCCGACCGATGCGAACGGCGGGTCGCAAACGCGTATTGTCGTTCGCGAATCGGCGATTCGCGATCGGACTTTCTCCGTTCTAAGGCGGCCGGGCGATAGGGATCTCGACGGGTTAATTGATTCGGGACGGATAAATGAGGGGGTCCGAACGGCGAGAGATGACGAGGACGACGGGATCTGGTCGACGCGGAACCGTGAAGGCAGGAATGCGCGCCCGAGTCGTTACCGGCGCCCGATATGATCTCGATCTTCGGTCGTTCTTCGAGATGTCGCCATTAATTGGAGAGTTGGAGATGGTAGAGTGGTTCGTGGAAAACCGTGGATCCTAGACGTGACTTGGAATAAGCTGATTCAAGGAAGATATGAAGGATTCTCCAATAAGAGGTGTTATTTCGAATGGTCCGCTATTTCGGTAGATGTCACTTTTGAAGCTGTCATTTTTTGACATTCGACAAGTAGAAAATACTACATTAATAAAATGGAACGATAAACTCTTAAACAACGCATTGAAATTGTTAAAATTCGATATAAAAATGGTGAAAATTTATCAGAGACGGTTCGTAAAACTCGAACATTTTTGGGTCGTCGTGAAGCACCTTATTGAACCGCAATACAGAAATTGGTGGAAAAATTTGAGCTGTCTGGGACAAGTTAGTGATGTGTTGAATAAAACCCGTGCACGTCGCTCAAGAACTGTCGAGAATATTGCTGCTGTAGCCGAAAGTGTTGAAGAAAATCCTGGTTTATCCATTCCTCGTTGTTCTTTGGAATAAGGCATTCCACAAACGTCATTACAACGTATTTCGCATGAAGATTTGGGTCTTGAGGCTTAGAAAGTTCAGTTAACACAAGAACTCAAGCTACGTGGCATACAAGCAACGAAACCATTGATAACCGTGTTATCTCTCGAACAGGTGATCGCAATTGGCCACCGAGATCTTGTGATTTAACACCTTGCGCCTTCTTCCTTTGGGGCCATGTGAAAGAGAAAGTTTACCGTCTACGCCAAGAGACCAGCGTCGATTCAAGACCTCAAAGATGGAATTCGTGAGTCTATCGAGGACATAGGGCAGCCACTTTGCGACTTGGATATGGAAAATTTCATGAAAAGGATATGATCCTGTAGTCGTGGTCGTGGTGGTCATTTGGCTGATGTTATTTTCTGTTATTAACGGCGTACCTTCCTCCTTATAAGAAACAAGCAGGCTGTTTGAAATCGAATCATAGATCGAATAATAATGTGATTGTATTCATAATTCAAATTTATAAGAAGGCGAGATTTAATTACTTAAAAAATGAGAGTTTTTGACAATTGTAGAAAAGTCAGTCAATATATTCAAACAAGTAAGAACTCAAGTATTTCTTTATCAAAAATTAGGGGATAAAACCCCACAAATTGGTCCTTCGAGAGCCGGATATCAATCCGTACAAGAAAATCAAGAGCAATTCAGCAATTTCATATCATCTCAAGAACATTTCCAAGGCGTACACGTCGAACGAAGAAGATTCATCATTCTCATAAGAAAGGAGCAGATTCAGATTCAAGGAGATCAGATTCAAAGAATTCAGATTCCGAACCATTTGGAAGGCAGGTCTGTCTTGAAATACGCAAACTTCATTTTGATTTGTGTGAGCAATCATTTTTAAAACATCATGAGTGAATTTCAAAATTGCATCATAACTAAAGAAACTCTTGAAAGTCAATTAGTCAGATTTCAGCAATTTTTAGAAAAACTATACGATAACAACACGTTGATTAACCAACTACAAATTAGATTAGACAAAATTCAAAATCTTCCTAACAGTTACAGTAATATTCATATCAAATTGGTTGCATTAGACCCAGACAATAAGGAAACTTACAATACAGAGTTTGAGAAATTTGAAGAATTATATTTTACGGTCACTGCTGCTGCATCTGATTTATTAGAAAATGCAGGTCTTTCTCAAGTGCAACTAACGCAAGTTGTTCATGAAACAAATTCATCGTCAAATGGCATTAATTTGCCACAAATTGATCTTCCTACATTTGCGGGAGATAGTAATCAATGGTTAGAATTCAATGACACATTCACCTCATTAATAGAAAACAATGAAAGTCTAAGCAATGTTCAAAAATTCTATTATTTGAAATCATGTTTGAAAAAGGATGCTGAAGCAGTAATTCATTCTTTGAAAGTTTCCAATGATAATTACCCAATTGCATGGAATCTTCTTAGGGAAAGATATCAAAATGACAAATTAATCATTAATAGTCATATTCGAGCACTCTTTGATCTACCCTCAATTCCAAAGGAATCTTTTGCAGCATTAAGAAAATTACTAGACGATGTTAAAAGGATTTTGAGAGTGCTGGAAAGTTTCAAACAACCCGTCTCTCAATGGGATTTGTTGCTTATTCACTTGATTAGCGGTAAACTAGATTTTCAAACACGCAAAACATGGGAATCAGCAAATATCACGTCTAAGTTGCCAACAATGCCAGAACTTTTGAATTTTTTGAAAGAAAGGTGTTCATTATTAGAAACTTTAAATGAAAATTCATGTTACAAAACAGACAAATTCAATATCAAATCGAACAACTATAAACCAAATCAAAAAACCTTTTTATCAACAAATAAACACAACAAGCACACTTGTCAGTTCTGCAATGAAGAGCATTTATTGTTTTATTGTAAAAAGTTTCTGGGTTTATCAGTTGATTCTCGAAGAAATGAGGTCAAACGTTTGGGCTTATGTTTTAATTGTTTGAAGCCTAATCATAAGGTGAAGTCTTGCTCTTCAGTGAATTGTAAGAATTGTGGTCAGAGGCATAATACTCTATTACATATCAATAATCAGCAAGAGCATAACAGGGTTTCACAAGAAAGGGATGTACAAAATAACTTGGCTGAACAGTCGAGAGAAAATCAAACAAGTCTCTTGTCAGTCATGTCTTCATCGAAATCCAATGATGTGCTATTGGCAACAGCAATCGTTGACGTAGTTGATCACAGGGGAAATTTCATTCAAGCTAGGGTATTGCTGGATTCAGGATCTCAAACGAATCTTATCACAAAGGACTTGGTTAATAGACTGCAATTGAAGACCAAAAAAGTGAATGTTCCAGTAGTTGGGATCAACCAAGGATGTTTCCACATAAATGAAATGGCCAAGATTAAATTGAAGTCAAGGTTCAATTCATTCCAGGCTGATTTATCATTTTTAATTATAAATAAGATAACAGATGATTTACCGTCTTCTAAAATTACCTTCGAAATTCCATCCAACATTAATTTGGCAGACCCCACTTTTTGTTCTCCAGGGAAAGTGGACATGCTATTGGGCGCTTCAATATTTTATGAGCTCATGTGCATTGGTCAGATAAAAAGTGGTGAAAATCGTCCTTTGTTACAAAAAACCAAATTGGGTTGGATTTTAGCAGGCAACACAACCTCGAATTCAACTCAATTAAAAAAAAGCTGTAACTTAGTCAGAGACGTGAACTTCGACTTGAAGAAGTTTTGGGAAATGGAGGAATGTTCAAAAGGGAATTTCACAAGTCAGGACCATCAAGAATGTGAAAGGGAATTCACAGAAAAACATAAAAGGAATGAGACAGGACAGTTCATTGTGCCATTGCTATTCAAGGGAAACATTGAAGATATAGGTGACACATATCAAACAGCTTTGAAGAGGCTCAAAAACATGGAAAGAAAATTCTCCAGAAGTAATATTCTGAAAGAGTATTACATCAATTTCATGGAGGAATATGAAAGTCTAGGTCACATGACTTTGGTAAAGGAGTCAACATCAAAGGAAACGTTGGTTAATTATTTACCTCATCACGGAGTTTGGAAGGAAGACAGTTCAACAACTAAATTGAGAGTAGTCTTCGACGGTTCATGCGCTTCTAGCACAGGAATCTCACTGAATGATCGTTTGAAAGTAGGTCCAACTATTCAACAAGATCTTTTTTCTATTTTAGTCAGGTTCAGGAAACACAATGTTGTGTTATCGGCAGACATAGAAAAAATGTATCGTCAAGTTCTTGTCCAAGAAGAGCATCAAGACTTGCAAAGAATTCTCTGGAGATTGAATCCTGATGACGAAGTCAAGGAATACAAATTGAAGACCGTGACATATGGCACGTCATCAGCTTCATATCTGGCAATACGTTGTCTACATCAAGTTGGCATAGAATCAATGGGAACAGAACCATTAGCAGCAAATATAATTTGCAAGGATTTCTATGTCGACGATTTATTGACCGGAGCCAGTTCAGTAGAAGAAGCAACAAATATCAAAGTGATACTCCAGAGTATATTAGATAAGGCTCACTTCAACCTCCGCAAGTGGTCATCAAACGTTCCCCAAATTATAAACAACAGTAATGATAATCCAAGCAAGCATTTGATTCCAGAGGATGGAATCAAGAAAACATTAGGCTTGCTGTGGAATTCAACGGAAGATATTCTACATTTCACTATTCAGCAATCTCCAGTTGAAAGAAGAGTCACCAAGAGGAAAATTTTATCCACTCTGTCAAAGACATTTGACCCTCTTGGATTGGTAGGACCTTGCACGATTAAAGCCAAATTAATTATGCAGACATTGTGGAGATTGAATTTGTCTTGGGATGAGTCAGTTCCAGCTGATATTCATTTTGAATGGCTGAAATTTCAAGAAAGGTTTCTGAAACTGAAACACATCAGAATTCCCAGACAAATAATCTGTCAAGTATCAGTGGAAGTACAGATCCATGGATACTCTGATGCTTCAGAACAAGCCTATGGTGCTTGTGTATATGCACGTTCTACTGCATTGGATGGCACTCATTACATCCAATTGATCTGTACCAAATCAAAAGTTTCTCCCCTGAAGTCTATTTCACTACCAAAATTGGAACTGTGTGGTGCATTATTATTGGCTCGGTTAGTTCATTCAACTGTGAGCGCAATGGAACTTGATATCAACCGCATTACATATTGGTGTGACTCCCAAATAACACTTGCTTGGATATCAGGAGAACCATACAAATGGAAAACTTTCGTTGCCAACAGGGTCTCAGAAATACAAGAATTAACAAATATTCACCAGTGGAAGTACGTAGCAAGTAGAGACAACCCAGCAGACATTATCTCTAGAGGACTCGCACCTGATGAGTTGGAAAAGTCGAATCTTTGGTGGAAAGCTTCATCATGGCTTGGTGAAAATGAAGAGTTTTGGCCAGAAGGTTCATCAACTGTTCCTGAAGAGATCCCTGAATGTAAACCAACTATGATAAATTTAGTGAAATCGGAACAAAATTCAGAGTTTTTTAATAAATTCTCTTCATTGTTGAAATTGCAAAGAGTTACAGCTTACATGCTCAGATTCGTTCAAAATTGCAAAGTCATGAGTGAAAAACTAAAGAAAGAATTCATAACAGTCGAAGAGCTCAACAGAGCTATGAAATTTCTGATAAAAAATGCTCAAATAGAATCATTCTATGATGACATGAATGCGTTGATGAAAGGAAATCCCATTTCCAAGCGAAGTAAAATATTAGCTCTCAATCCATTCATAGATGATGAAAAAATTTTAAGGGTTGGTGGCAGATTGAAGAATGCTACTAATATGATATTTTCACAGAAATTTCCAATCATTTTGCCACAAAATCATAAGTTAACAGAACTAATCATCCAGTCATTTCATTATAAAAATTTGCACGCTGGTCCATTGGCACTTTTATCAATAATCCGTCAGCAATATTGGCCAATTTCAGGCAAAAATAAAATAAAGTCAGTGTTAAAAAAATGCATTATTTGTTTTAGAGCCAAACCTCTTTCCATGCAACAATTAATGGGGAATTTACCGAAAGAACGAATTACGGCAACTCGTCCTTTTCTCTTTTGCGGAACAGATTTTGCCGGTCCATTCAATATCAAAGCCAACAAATTGAGAAACACGAAAATAATAAAGGTGTATTTATGCATTTTCGTGTGTTTCGCCACTAAGGCTACTCATCTAGAATTAGTGAGTGACATGAGCTCGGATGCTTTTCTCAATTGTTTAAAGAGATTTATCGGTAGAAGGGGCAAACCTGTCAAAATATTTTCCGACAACGGTACAAACTTTATTGGCGCAAACTCTGCATTGAAAGATTTCTTGAAGGTCTTGGGTGCAGAACAGAATAAAATTGGAAATCATTTAGCATCTGAGTCGATTCAATGGAGTTTCATTCCAAGCAGATCACCTCATCAAGGTGGTATATGGGAATCCGCCGTGAAGGCAGCAAAATTTCATTTATATAGAATTCTTAATGTAAACTTTACACCAACTTTTGAAATGTTGCACACATTAATAGTTCAAATAGAAGCTTGTCTCAATTCAAGACCTTTGACTCCCCTGTCTTCTGATCCTCAAGATATTCAAGCCCTAACACCAGGTCATTTCCTCATTGGTGCATCTTTATCATCAATACCAGAGCCTGATCTAGAACAAACCAAAGTCTGTCGTCTGACCCAATATCAACAAATCACTCAGGCGATGCAACGATTCTGGTCAAGATGGTCATTAGAGTACATCTCCACACTACAACAGAGAACCAAATGGAGGACAACGAACAAAGATGTGTTGAAACCAGGATTATTGGTTATCTTGAAGGAAGATCATCTTCCCCCTCTGAAGTGGAAATTGGGCAGAGTTTTAAAGGTTTTCCCAGGATCAGATGGGATCATTCGAGTGGTGTCGATAAAAACACAAAGCGGTGAAGTAACTCGTGCCGTGCAAAAGATTTGTGTGCTTCCGATTGAAGACAATTTTATTAGTTAATAAGTTACACATTTATAATCTAGCTATATTTCAATCAGTTTGTAAATTTATCATTTCTCATTTTTCGTTTTGTTGAAACTATGAGGTTTCAAGGTGGGCGGAATGTTTGAAATCGAATCATAGATCGAATAATAATGTGATTGTATTCATAATTCAAATTTATAAGAAGGCGAGATTTAATTACTTAAAAAATGAGAGTTTTTGACAATTGTAGAAAAGTCAGTCAATATATTCAAACAAGTAAGAACTCAAGTATTTCTTTATCAAAAATTAGGGGATAAAACCCCACACAGGCCGTCCCAGCTTCGCCCGGGTAGAAATTTGTTTCACGCGTCGGTTTCATCTTCAACACTTCAAGCTGCCATAGGTATCTTTCGATGTATTTGTTGTAATTGTATGAAGGGCAATTCCGTTCTAAATTAAATACTGGGGATAAATAACGTATTAGGTTGGATGAGGACAATACCCAATTCATAAAAACACACTCCCAAATAGTGCATAATTTTGGAAAACATCTGATTACCATAAAGAGGTGATAGCAAGTCAATCTTGAGAGATAGATATATGCTATCGCGGACTTTTTTATAGAACTATTCAAGAGGTACTACATTTCCGTCATACATTGTATCCACGTAAGTCTTAAGGTGAATACAGACTATTCTGACGTGACGTGATTCCACGTCACGTCAGACGTGTAAGTACTGTGCTCCCATTGGCCTGATATGAACGTGAACGCACAGAACAATGTGTTGTATTTTTATATCACTCACATTTTGACGTTCGCGTTCATATTAGGCCAATGGGAGCACAGTACACGTCAGAATAATCTGTATTCACCTTTACGGTTTTTGCAGCGCACGTGAAAATAGCTGATTATGGCTTATTTTTTTGTAATTATTGAAGTTATAGTAGGTATCCTTATTTTTTTCGGGTGAAAAGTATAGCCTATGTCACTCAGAGATAATGTAGCTTTCTAAGGGTGAAAGAATTTCTTAAATCGGTCCAGTAGTGTTTGAGCCTATTCGTGTCAAACAAACAAAAATACAAATCATTCCTCTTTATAATATTTGTATAGATAAACATTCAATCATTGATCTAAAACAATGGCATTTTTCTTTTAATGTCAAAATAACAGCTCCTTTTGGAAAACCCTCTATATTAAGAAGGAGTTCTTGGAACTCGTGAATATAACATTACTTTAAAATACTAATAAGACTTCATTGAAATAACTTTCATCTTCCCAAAAACAAAATAAAAGAAAAAAAATTACATAATAAATTCATGAAATGAAGTAAAACAATCTAAGGGTTGAGTTCAGGTGGTATGCAAAGACGCCTCTGATCTGCCACTCAAACCTTGACTAGAAAAATTGCATCAAAGTGATATATGTATGTATGTTTACATAAAAAAGCCCATTACTATGTGAAAGTATGTGTAAGCACAATGAAAGATTAACAACCGAACTAAATATTAACAACCGAGGCCTAAAATAAACAAACTGAACAAAGCCATACATGATCAAATATTAAATTATAAATGGACGTAGAGTTCTGCTGATATGTAGCTTATTGGCTTTCGAAGAGGTAGGTATGTACCTGCATACTTACAAACTCTTCCCTCAAATGTAAAAGTAGCCAATGTTCGGTAGGACTTCGACATATTATACTGATTATAACATTTGTAGATAGCATACGTAAATGATCTTGTTCCTCTAAAGGTGGGTTTAAACCAAACGAACAAAAGGCAAGAACAAGAACAATCTTACCTTAGCCTGAAAACTTTGCATAGGTATACACATTCCAAATGGGACTTTTTCTGTAGAGAAAATACAAATGTTCAAAAAACCTCAATTTCTTCGAGCATATACCTAATCGCCGATCGAAATTTGTACAAAATCGCCCATTCCACAAATCCACCCCATCAATAATTCACTTCCAGGTATCCGAATCCTAACGACGAAGAATCCCCCGAAATCCCATCGACCGCCGTAAACCCTGCGCTCCTGTCCCACCGCGCGGCGCGGAGGTACGACTCCGTGTCGTTGGTCGACGCGCCTGCACCGACCGCGGTTACCTCCTCGATCTCGTGCCGTCCTGTCGACCGCGTACGCAAACGGCGGGCTGCCCGCAAGGGCGTGACGCCCACGCGAAGCAGATACTCCCATGCCGACCGACGATCGAGACGACGGACGGAACGGAAGGCGCGCGCTTAAAATTCGATCACGTCGGTCGGCGGGATCTCGTAGTCGCGAGTCCGGTTTACGGACGCGTTCGAATTCGACGAATGTCGGGGCGTTTTTAGATCGTTCGGGATCGCTAGGATTGATCAGGTTAGGTTTGTACGTGCGAGATCGACGAACGCATTATTAATTTCTCTCGCAAATGTTACCGTCGCGGTACACTTTCTTGTTCATTCAAAAAATCGGTTCTTATTGGAAATCGTTGAATGATATCGGGAAGTTTCTTCGAATTATCGACTTTCAAACGTTGGGATCGTGAAATAACTCCGGTTGGCCCTCAGGCCTGTATTCTTCCTTATCTACTCTTGCGAGACGGAGTAGATAGGCGGGTAGGTCGGCGGCGTAGAGCGGGGCCCTATTCTCGCCTCGGGTCGGAATGGTGTTTTAGAGACGCCGGAAGTGATTTGCGACGCGTTTGTTCCACGTTTCTTGATCCCGAATTCCGCGTAGGGGACCGCGTTTGACAAATGCGAGTTCCTTGAAGCGACTAATGAAGGAAATATTTTCCGGAGGTGCGTTTCGCGTTTTTGACGGAAAAAGAGACTGCTGAGGGTTTGAATTCCGGTACGTTCACCTACGTACAAGATCAGCGAGGTGAAACCACCCTTATCACAGTAGAGAACCACGTTTTAAGGACTGAACGAAAATAAATTCGCTATCACAAAAACGCATATATCTTTTGAACCACTGGACCGATTTCGAAAATCAAACTCATTTTCGAATCATCTTCTGATTCTAATGAAAACTGTTTTTACAATAAAAAAACCAAAACTATTTTTTACAAAATTCATGGATTTTTTCTGGAATTCTTCGCATCATGCTTCTTATAGTGTTCTCAGTCACTTTCTGGGAAGCTGTCTTCCTTTTTTGCTTGAATTCCGCTAATGTTTTCGTTGATTTCTTAGTCTTCTTCAATTCTCTTTTTACCAGGGCCCAATATCTTTAGATTGGCCTGAGTTCTGGGCAATTAGGTGGATTGGCCTCTCTGGGGACAAAAACCACCTCATTAGCTTCGTACCAATCCTTGGTGGCCTTGCTGTAGTGGCATGAAGCTAAATCTGACCAAAAGATTGTTGACACATCGTGCTCACGTAAAAATGGTAAAAGTCGCTTCTTCAAGCATTCCTCGATGTATATCTTCGAGTCAACAGAGCCTTGGCCAACGAAAAATTTGCTCCTTTTCCCACAAGTGCAAATTGCTTGCCAAACCAGGAATTTTTAGGAAACTTCGCTTGTTTCTTCACGCGAAATTGTTCGTCAATATTTCCACGAGAATCTGCAGCATAAAATTCCTGACCAGGAAGTTGCGTGAAATCAGCCAATACATAGGTTTCGTCGTCCATCACGCAACAGGAAAAATTTTTCAAGAAATCTTTTTTTAATTTCTTTGCTCTTGATTCCGCTTCTTGATTCTTCACAGCGTTCCTGTCTGGCACTTTCTGCACTTTGTATGTTCTAAGCCCACAACTCGACTTGATTTTCTGAACGGTTGACTGCGAACAACCTAACAAGTTTAGGATTCTTCTGAAATGGCTTTCTTCACTTTTTTTGGTCTATGAAACCCCTTTTTCCTCCCGGTTCCTTCCTTGCGGTTGATTGTAAGATCTTCGTTGAAGCGCTCAACAACTCTCTATACCGTTTCCGGACGAACACGAGCCTCTTTTGCGATTCTTTTGAAGCTCCATTTTCGATTATTTTGAAAAAGTTTCACCATAAATTCTCGTGTTTTCACTTCGCATGACATTTTGCGACAGACAATTGGAATATCTACGAAGTAAATGTTCCACATGTTTCTGACGTTCATAACAAAGCTAACTCTGATCAAATTTTGATTTTTTTTCTCAATTGGTTGAAGAGATATAGGCGATTTGTGATAGCGAATTTATTCTCCTTCAGTCCTTACAGACTTAAAGTAAGGAAGAATGTTTCTGTCGTTCATAACAAAGCTAACTATGATCAAATTTTGATTTTTTCGCAATTGGTTCAAGAGATATAGGCGTTTTTGTGATACCGAATTTATTCTCGTTCAGTCCTCATACCAAAAGATTTCGGCTCCCTTTGCTCTTCGTGCAAGGAATAAAGAGAGACTAACGTCGAAACGTTGTGGTACAGTCAAGGTTTGGGGCTTCCTCCGTAACTTTGGTACCGAGGAATCAAAAGCCTTCATACTGGGTGTTTCTTCGTAAACTGGACGATGATTGGAAGCTACCAAAGCCGTCCGATCACTTTTAAACATCTCTCCACCTGGATGAAAGATATGACTTAGAAATATGTAATTTCTGTAATAACCTTCTTCGATCCGCGACCTCCATAGGCTCTTTTTTCGTTCCTGTTTAGTCCCTCATCTCTGCTTTAATCGACCGACAACACGACCTAACTAGGGTGAAGAGGAGGGGGTTAAATAAAACACCATCGGTACGCGATCGAGGTAAATCTCCCCGCAACATTACGAATCTATGAAGCGGTCGACCCGAATCAAAATCAAATCCATCAAGAGGGACGAGCCCGCATTAACCGTTCCCAGCTCCGGTGTTCAGGCCCGGTATACACGATTCCCATGAGCGGATATCGATTTTACGTCACGGGATCAGATGTGGGACGCGTAGGCTCTACCAGAACTTGAGGGAGGAACAACGACGACGAAAACAAGGATAAATCGTGGATTCGAATGGGTGGACAGAAGAAAGTAGAGGAACGCAGAGATTCTTCTTGATGAGACCAAGACTGAGATTCCACACAGTTCAGGAACATGTTTGCACAAGTTCATCGTGAATAAAACCACGTCGACTTTACCTTCTCGTGCAACTCTGTACGTTAAACGTCTCCCGATTCGAAATGTTTGTCTTACGTAAGATAAAGTCGAGAGAGAGAGAGCCAGCTCCAGCGGCAAAGTTCGTGACGGAGCTACTCGCGAGCGACACCGTCTGGGCGCGAGCGGAGATTTACGATAATTAACCGGCTCGGCTCGCGCCAAATGTGTGTGCCGAGTGTCGACCCGGCTCTCCGGATTCGAGAATAATTAACCGCTGGATGTAGGGGGATCGCGAATTGGGTCGTCGCTGAACGCAGAGGTTTCCTTGCTTCTACGGTTTTGGGAATTATAATTAGAGAAACGTTCGGTAGGTTAGTCTTTTTAAGTATGTGTCTTATCGCCCAAGTGTTAATGTGGTTTCTGCGGGTTCTAAAAATGTTATAGTTCCTATATATAGTTGTAGTGAAAAGGGGTTACAGTCCACTGCGATCTAAAGGTCTATTGTGCCCCCTGACAGAGCTGTTATCATCGCGCCTCTTACAGCTCGCCCTCCAGTTCCAGAGATTTGATGAAATCCATATATCCATATCTGGGACGTCTTCAAGGAGGATAACTCCCCACTTCTACAAGTTTCTTGTCCAAAGCACTCTTTCCTTTGGCTTGCAATGGCATAGTATTCCGTAACCAGGTGAATAGGAGTTTCTTCCTCCTCCCCACAGAATCTACACTCATAAGTGTCCGATAAACCAGTTCTCAACAGATGCTTCTTTAGGCGACAATGTCCTGTGAGAAAGCCAGTGAGTAGGTGTCGTTGTTTTTTACTGAGATCCAGATATTTTTTGGATCTAGCAGTTTCAAAGTTCCGGAGGAACTTTTTGGACTGATCCATCCCTGGGAGATTACGCCAGAGTTTTTCTCTTTCGGTTTTCTCCTTCGGCATAAACTCCTTCTTATAGGTGTATTTTCCTATACCACAGAAGGATTCTGGTCCAGTGAGTGGCATTTGTGCCCCCTTTCTGGCCAGTTAATTGGCCTCTTCGTTTCCTACGATTCCCGAATGACCGGGAACCCAGATTAAAAAGACCTTATTCTTCTTTCCTACCTCATTGAGTTTGTTTCACACTCCCAAATCAGCTTTGAATCAATAACATATAGGAGCTCAGTGCTTTAATAGCAGCTTGACTATCTGTATGAATAGCTATATCGCACTTTCTTTCTAGATTAATATCTAGATATCTTCCGATTGCAAATATTTCCGTTGGAAGGACGCTTGTACAGGAGCCTAACGATAGTGCACACTTGGTAATTGTCCCGTAAATCCCAGCGCCAGCTCCTGTAGCGGTTTTAGAACCATCATTTCATTGTATTTTCTTTGAGATTGTAGTTGGTGTATTCCCTTTCCCAATCTTCTCTTTTACTTAGCATTGTACTGAAGTTCTTCTCAGTGCTTACTTTCTTGATCATTACATCACTAGGAAGGTTTGCAGATGAGGTGTAGTCATTCAGAGAGGACCAAGCTCTCTGAAACCTGACTCTCTCATTGCCTGCTCCTTCTTTAGATACTCTGAGGATGGCCTCATGGGCTACCCTATGAATCACTAGATGTAGAGGTGTGAGGTCTGTGATGATCTAAAAATGTTAACTTCGTAACAATATTTGTTTTTGTGAAAAGTTCCACTTCATTACTTCAATATGAAGAAAAAAGCTGCCGAAGGTCATCGTATTCTAGTGGAAATTTATGGTGACGACGCTCTAGCTGCACGAACCTGTCAGAACTGATTTGTTTGGTTCAAAAGTGGCAATTTTGATTTGAAAGACGAAGAACGACTAAGAGCGCCACCAAAGTTTATGGATGAATAATTGGAGGATCTTCTTCTTCTTCTCGTGCGGCGTCTTTGGTTTGTCGAACGTAGGCCTTATGGCCCATTGTTCATACCGCATTTGTATAATACTAGAACTAGAGAGACTCAGACCCGAAGGCACGCTGACAAGAATGCCGCGAGCCGACGAGGAGGAGTACCACTCACCATAGAGATGGAAGGTGTAGGGTTTCCTAGGTGTGTTAACCTCAGTGTAGATAAGTTGCCGCACGTGAACAGTATATGCTCCGCCGTTTCATCCGCGTTCTTGCACCAACGGCACAGGGAACACTCAGTTAGATCCATTCTTTTTGAATGTTTGTTAAACAGATGCCAGTTAGAGCACCAGTCACCAGATAAAGTTGCTTTCTCTCGAGAATCAAGAGCTTTTTGACCTCCGGCTTTGATGAAGGTCCCTTGATAAGAAGTCTCGACAGCCTGAGATCCGTTCTCGTGTTCCACTCAGAGGAGAATTTTTCATCAATCCATCTCTTTTAGAGGTTTTTGATATGACAGATAGGCAGCGTGGGTTCCGGCTCAGTAAACTACGAGCGAGACCCTTCTTTGATAATTGGAGGATAGGCTCGATGAAAATCCATCACAAACGCAAGAGGAACTCTCAAAAACACTAGTAGTAACTCAAACAGCGATTTGCCATCCTTCAAAAGCAATGATATTGTAACATTTCACCTTCAATTACGTTAATGGGGATTTTATACTTATACTTTTGGCCCGGCTTGTGATCGTCCATGGTTGGTAGGAGTCTATGCTTTGTCGTAGTAATACAGATTCGTAATGACTCAGATAAGGGAAATATAGGATGGGAAATGATGAGGCGAAATAGATAAATGAAAATACTTAATTGGACACAAAGGTGGAACAGGCCTTTATTGGCCCGGCGCAGTAGTTCGAGAAACTACAGCCTTTGAAGGTAAAAACGAACGAGATCCAATTTATCATTGAACTCAAACAGAAGACCCTCTTAGCATTACAGATGAAATGTTAACAATCCATAGATCAATTATTTATAAGACAGGAACTGGTGGTATGCACAATATGGAGCTTTCTATACCTCGGTTACCGGCACAATCATGATAAACAGCAAAATACAATACAGCGGCAGTTGTTCAAAGGTGATGGGCATATAGAGTGTGTCACCTTATTGGTAATGAAACTGCTACTTGTAGCTCCAAGTGTGAGAATCCTTCCTTCCAAGTGTTACGTGTGAAATCCTAATAGTCGCGTTGGCTTGGAAGTGGCGATAAACTCCCTATATTTCCTTTTGACTGATGAACGTTGGAACCATCGAAGCACTCCTTACTTATCTCACGTTTCTGAGAACGTGCACTTACAGAACTCTCAGAGGAAGTCTCCGAGCCAATTCGTGGAAAGATGTTTTCCAAAACCATTCATCATTGTACGTAAAATATTGTCATAAAAGCAACAACTCCAATGCCTATACCATAATGACAAGTGAATAATTAAATGTGCAGTAGGTCTAAGGAACGGTTTGAGAATATTCCAAACGGGTTGATATGAGACTGAAGTTCCACAATGAAGAATAGAAATGCAATAACAAAATAGAACAAGCTTACGTGAGATTGAATCCTGTGAATAAAAACAGAGTTATTTTAAAATGGAGAAAGTTACATACCAGAGACCAAAGGATGCGTCTTTAAAATATACTAAAAAGGCGGTTTTCTGGAGGAGGAATTCCCTTGAGAAGAATTATGATGAAAGTAAAAGTGAATCGACTCAACAAGTGAAAACCGAATGAAGTCCTGTCCTCCATTTGTTTTCGTTTCCGAGGAAATTCGGAAATGGTACAATATTGATTCGAATGGTTGTGAAATCAATTGGGTGCCCTGTGGACTGAAGCCTAGAGGCTGTAGACCACAACTGCACTCTACAGTGTAGACTGTAGATCGAAGATCTGTTGCGGCGTCGAGAAAATTAATGCGTCCAGTTTTCCGCTCGACAATGTCCTCGTTAACGCGTCCGAATAACGACGAGGCGGCGACGACGACTAAACGAATGAACGATGAACTTGGGACTCGTGTCGGGTCGTCGACATCCAGCCTAATTAGAGCGAAAGTACCGAGTAATAACTCTCTTCGATCGGAGAAAACGTAGACGTCGCTCGTCCGAAAAAGTCGGAGATCTGAATATCGCGACTTATATCGGTGGTATCTTCCTAAAAAAAAGGTTACACTGATTTTGGGGTGAAATTTGAGAAAGCCAGTCGTGCATCAATCGGACCGATCGACCAGGAACCCCTCCATCTTACGGAACGTCGACCACGTGTGGGAAACTCGTCTACTTTCGCTTTCTCTTTTTAATTTTCCGTGTTCCGAGTAGAGTGCCGACCCATGGGAACGTACACCTGGGAATTCAGTTTTTCCCGTCGATTGATTGCGTCGTTGAGAGTACAGAGAAGTTGCATTCGATGGCATCCTTGGTTATCTAAACTTTTTCGATACACCTTATGAAGAGTTTTCCGTAATTTGGGTAGAAGTCACTCTTGAAGCTGTCATTTTTCGACATCAATAAAAATGCAACGATGCACGTTTCGACAACGCATTTAAATTTTCCATTGAAGATGATGACCGATCGGGAAGGCCAGTTTCTGTGTCAGTCCCCGAAAATATCGATGCCGTTCATGACATGATTTTATCAGACCGTCGAATTGGGATAAAACGGATATCTGAAGCACTGAAGATTTCATAAGAACGCGTTCATCTTATAGTTCACGTCAATTTGGACATGAGAAAATATTCTGCAAAATGAATCCCGAAATGTTTGAATGTTGACCAAAAGCGTGCAAGGGTAGATGCATCGCGTTCGATTTGAAAACGATGTAGACTTCTTAAACCGAATTGTTACTATGGATGAGACTTGGGTACATTTCTACGATCCAGAAACAAACCAACAATCGATGGAATGGCGACACACTGGTTCTCCAAGATCTTAGAAGTTTCGTGTCCAAAAATCTGCTGGAAAAGTTCTTGCTTCAGTTTTTTGAGATTGCCATGGAGTAATCATGATTGATTTTTTGGATAAGGGTATAGAACAATAACAGGAGATTACTGTTCGACATTACTGACCACTCTACGGGAAAAATTGAAGAGAAAAGACGCGGAAAGCTATCCAAAGGTATTTTTTTTTACAGGACAACGCCCCAGTACACAAATTTCATGTTGCCATGCAAAAAATTCATGATTTAGGGTTAGAATTACCAGAACGCCCCCCTTACTCACCAGATTTAGCTCCGTCCGACTATCATCTCTTTCCTCAACTGTAATAAAGTTTAAAATGTCGTAAATTTTCTTCCAACAAGGAGATAATAAAAGCTGTGAAGGACTGGTTCGCAGAGCAAGAAGAAACAATTTTTTGAAAGGTCTAGAGACGTTGCAGATTCGCTGTTATAAATGTATTCAATAAAGAGGAGAATATGTTAAGTAATAAAATATTTTGACATTGAAATTTTGTTCGGTTCTATAGTAGGCTGAGAATTTTTCAATATATCCTCGTATACTGAAAATTTCATATCAATTTATCCCGAAAATTAACGGAGATATTATGGAAATAAACACATTCTAGAGAAATGTTTAAGCTTTAATTTGAAAAAAGCCCAATTTTTGAAGGGACCTCGCGAGCTCGGACGTCTAGCACCTCCCCTTAAAAGTTAATATTCGGGAACCGACGAGAAAACGGGAAACGCACGGGGGAATTCCCGTAAAATCAGAAAACATCCTTCGACAAATCCAATTTCGAAAATTTCACGACGAGCCGTATTCATTAACTCCCCCCAACGTAAAGCCGAAAATATGCTTCCGACGGAACATCAAAGGTACGAAGTATCCAATAAGGCGGAAAAAGGGAACACGGAACAAGGGGGAGAGGCTGGTGCGGGATCTTTCCCGTTCCGGAAGCACTCTGCGGACGCGTTATATGCTAATGTGACTGTCCAGACGAGACCCCGTCGTTCCCCTCCGTTCCTCGAAGCATCCGAAGGCTACGAAAGGTCAGGTTTTGCTTATTCGGTACGTTTTATGTATAGGGGACACTGATGGATGTTGGGTAGACAACAAAAATGACAGGACTGGAGGATTCTTTTAGTTCCGTTGCTAATTACAGTGTGACAAGAAAAACCTAGGACAAACTATTTTTCATTTAACTTTATTAAACAGAAGAAATTGAACAAAACAACTACGAATAATAATAGCTTGAACAATTGTTAATAATATATTTAAGCTGTTTCGAAGTGGCTTCCTTTGGCGGCGATACACAGCTTCAGACGCTTCTTGAAATTTTCGGCAATGGGTCGCAGCTCCTCGGGCGTTAATCGGTTCCATTCCCGGCGCAGAGATTGCTTCAGCGACTCCAAATTTTTGTGTTTTTAGCACAAGCTCTGTGCTCCAAAATCGACCACACGCTGTAGTCCATTGGGTTGAGATCCGGTGAGTAGGGCGGCCATTCTGCAGATGAGATGAAACAAGGAAAATGGGTCTTACACCATTCTTGCGTCATTTTCGTTCTGTGAGCCGGAGCGGAGTCCTGTTGAAAGGTCCAATGCGTATCGCCGAAGTGCTGCTTGGCCCACGGAAGCACTACGGCCTCGAGGATGTCGCAGCGGTAGACTTCTTGATTGATTTTGACCCCTTGATCCACGAAAACTAAGGAGTTGGCGGCACCTTTGGAGTCGTACGCGCTTGTTTTCCTCCGTGAGGAGTTGAACTTTTTGTAGCTTGTATGGCTTGAGGTTGAGCTCCTTTTTGGCAATTTGACGGGCTGATTCGCGGTTGATACCGGTCTCACAGGCTATTTTCCTCATGGAAACCCTCGGATTTCGATTGACTCGCTCCTTGACGATGTTGCGATTGCTAGGTGTATTGACAGTGCGTTTTCTACCACTTCCTGGACGACGACCATCATGGCCAAGCTCCTTGAAACGACGAATTGCATCGGACACGGTTTGTCGAGGCACATTGAGCAAACGAACAATTTCGCATTGACGCCTACCTTGACGAAACAGCTCCAAAATCGCACTACGTCTGTTTGACATTCTAAAACTCTGTGAAATGAAATTATATCAAACTGAAAATTCACATATTAGTACAGGAAAGTGTAGAGAAACCAAGAGAATAAAAATTATTTTGCTGCGCTGAAATACTTTTGTTCCAGACCACAGCAAAATTTGTCCGAAGTTTTTCTTGTCACCCTGTATTGACGCTGCCGCTAGCGTTGGCTTGGATTCTACGAAACTATGCGTTCTGTATCGCATCACGACGAGATGAGCGATTGATATAGCGACGGTACTCGTGTAAATTTCGGCTTAGATCAAGCACAACCTCCTTGAAGAATGCCTGGAACATGAAATGTGGCAACAACGCCCGGAGGCCATAGCATTTCTACCCCGGTACGCCTCCCCTACCTGTCGCCTCACACTCGTTGTTAATTTAGTTCCATTTCATTTTCAGTTCATCGTAGTGCTTCCGTGTTAGTGTTAGTGCAGGTGCAATAATAGGGTAAAACGTGATAAACCAGCGAAAAGTGTGTTTTTCGATTTGTTATTGTGCTGTAGGACTCCGGTCGCCGAATCTGAGCGCAGTTGTCAGATCGTGTCCCAGGCTTCCTCTATAGAAGGCTGTGGAATGTGGATCAAGCGTTGAGGCAACTCGACACTGCAGTCAGTAGATCGTTTCGGAGTTATTGCCGACCGTCGTCGTATGAATAACAATTACGATATTGTTACTGCTAATGGAAACGGCAGAGGATGGCTTATGGAACACGAACGGCAAAAGCGATATGAAACAAAGCTCAATTTGAACATCCATATGTTGAAATTTTGTTTGGTTCATCTGTAAATAGAAATTTTCGAAATCAAAAAAATATTCTGGCGTCTAGTTTGGCAGAAGCTCAAAGCGATCTAGAACGAAGAATTTCACTTTTACATGTGCCGAGGAGTACGATCGGTAGACTGTGTCGGCGACATGCTAAATTAACCACTGGGCGGTAACGACAAAACGACCGCTGTTTCAGAACCCTTCTGTTTCGAAATCAATGATCCGGAAGGGTTCGAGGGGTCGCGCGGAGGAGGACAACGCTGAAAAAATCCGGAAATCGTCAGTAATAAGGGATCTCAACATAAATCTCTACGATAAATACGAAACGATTTTTCTATCGAGTGGAAGCTGACCCACACATAAATGGGGATTAAAATGCCATTTCGGGGAAAATTACGAACTGAAATAGGGGTTGAATGAGCCACTGGTAATATACTATCTACTGCTTCACAAAAGTTAAGAAATTTTATATATAGCCGTTTCAAAAGTTGACGAGTCTTGTCCACCAAATGTTCATCTATGAGAAATTAAATGTTTACTCTCATATCTGGAAGGTTTTTCTGCTTTTCCTCTGATAACCTTTAGTTTTAGTTCTTGTCGTTTGCGTTTCCAAGAATTTCGGATCAGTTATTGTTTTACGTTCTTACAATAAACTTTGATTCAAAATCTTTAATGTGGTTGATGCTTATAGTGAGAGAACTTTTTTGGTCCGCTCGTTGAGTACGAGAGGAAAGCCTTGGGTCTTGATCAACATTAGCATCAACTATAACTGTCTGGCGTCGAAATTAGCATCAGAGAAAGTTCCTTCTCATTGGTAGCCCCATGTTTATTCGCACTTCCAGGGTATGCTCGCACCCCTCGAAAAAAAACGCTAATGGAGATTTCTCCCGCATAGCCTACCGCGACGAGGGAAAATTAGAATGGCGTGAGGTGGTGGAGAAGAAACGAGGCATCTCTCGGCCAACTCGATCGCGAGTACAAGCCCGCTGGATCTCGTCTTCCCCTTTTTCCTCTCCTCCTATGATGCATCTTTCACGTACGTATTTAGAACGTTCGTTCGAATGTCGTAAAGATATCGGTATAGTTTAGAGACGGGCTTGATCCCGGGGATAAAAGCGGTCGTTGTGGTGAATTATGGCGTTTAGGGTGAACCTGAACGATGAAAGGGATGACGGTTCTTAAAAAACTGGATGGATTTCTGATATTTCGATCTTGAAAGCGCTGCAAAGGGTCTGTGAGGGTTATAAGAGCTGGCCACGACATCGAATACTTGTACCCCTTGAAGATTCTGATAGCGGCCATATTAGGGAAGTTACGTCTGTCATTTATTTCCAAATTCTATGATACCCCACACACCTTGTTTCGTTCACATTCACAAGTAGGAAGCTTCTCATGAAAGGCCCTTTACATCCGAATTTTCAACAGTTCGTAGGTTGTAGGCTCGAAGGACCAATGTTGGGTTTGTCTCCCAACGTTACCACCTCGTATTCTGAGAGGTTGGATTCTTGAGGACGCAAGGGTTGAGACTTAGATGCGAATGTGTTAATGAAAGTTTATTGCTAAAACTAGAATAGTTTATACAGTGTGACAGAAAAACCTCTGACAAACTCTTTTTCATTTAACTTTATTAAACAGAAGAAATTGAACAAAACAACAACAAATAATAATAGCTTGAACATTTGTTAATGATATAGTTAAGCCGTTTCGAAGTGGCTTCCTTTGGCGGCGATACACAGCTTCAGACGCTTCTTGAAATTTTCGGCAATGGGCCGCAGCTCCTCGGGCGTTAATCGGTTCCATTCCCGGCGCAGAGATTGCTTCAGCGACTCCAAACTTTTGTGGTTTTTAGCACAAGCCCTGTGCTCCAAAATCGACCACACGTTGTAGTCCATTGGGTTGAGATCCGGTGAGTACGGCGGCCATTCTGCAGATGAGATAAAACAAGGAAAATGGGTCTTACACCATTCTTGCCTCATTTTCGCTCTGTGAGCCGGAGCGGAGTCTTGTTGAAAGGTCCAATGCGTATCGCCGAAGTGCTGCTTGGCCCACGGAAGTACTGCGGCCTCGAGGATGTCGCAGCGGTACACTTCTTGATTGATTTTGACCCCTTGATCCACGAAAACTAAGGGAGTTTTACCACTGCCGCAAATTCCGCTCCAGACCATGACGCATTGCGGATTTTGACGGTGTTCGACGATGGCCGATGTACCGGCAGCCTCTACGGACCAGACTCTGTCGATTTTGGTGGTTGTGGGATTGTTCTACGGTGAAAAGCTTCTCGTCTGTGAAGAGAATTCGCTCCCATTGCTGACCGGCGGCGAGACGAAGGAGTTGGCGGCACCTTTGGAGTCGTACGCGCTTGTTTTCCTCTAGGAGGAGTTAAACTTTTTGGAGCTTGTATGGCAATTTAACGGACTGATTCGCGGTTGATACCGGTCTCACAGGCTATTTTCCTCATGGAAACCCTCGGATTTCGATTGACTCGCTTCTTGACGATGTTGCGATTGCTAGGTGTATTGACAGTGCGTTTTCTACCACTTCCTGGACGACGACTATCATGGCGAAGCTCCTTGAAACGACGAATTGCATCGGACACGGTTTGTCGAGGCACATTGAGCAAACGAACAATTTCGCATTGACGCTTACCTTGACGAAACAGCTCCAAAATCGCACCACGTTTGTTTGACATTCTAAAACCAAGAGAATAAAAATTATTTGGCTGCGCTGAAATACTTTTGTTCCAGACCAGAGCAAAATTTGTCTGAAGTTTTTCTTGTCACCTTGTATATCCGGAAATTAGAATGATATCACGACCACGCGACCGATGTAACCAATCGAATACATACATAGCGCCTTGACTATCCGAGAGAATGACTATATCGCACAAGTTTTGTACGAATTGATCTTCGTCCAGGGTACTTCTAGAGGAAATTATTGGTCTGATTCTCAACTAGATGTCGCCATGATGTAGTTTGCTCTCACGAGTCACGACGATCTTTAGATTTGTTATAAGAGGACCCTCGTTCCACTCCAATTTTCATCGAAGTAGGGTTATTTTGTTCCGAAGAGATCAAAACAAGATCGAAACCAGGTCAACTTCTACCCGCTTCGATGAGGTTGAGACTAGTTAGTTCCCTGGATGATGATTTGTGGCAAATTCGAGTCGGATCCATGGCGGTTGTTGATATTTTTATCAATGAACGCGATGTATCTGATAAACAAACGATATGTTACAGTAATTCCTAATGGAGATAGATCTTTCTTGTGCATATGACTCGTTACTGGTCACAGCGCCACTTTTCCTCTATAGTCTATATAGATCTTTATAATCTTCGTAGATTGTGATTGTCTGGGTAAAAAGGGACCCCTACGTGTTGAATCCCTCCTGTACGTCATAGTTGACATTTTTAGACGTAAAACATCTTATCGCATCAAACTTTTATGGCAAACCCGTCAATTTAACGCACTAACAAATCCTACCGTCGGCGTCGTCTCATCTCGTCGCATACTAGGCTCAGTCGCCGTCCAACAACTTCGGCCTTTGGGACTCTGTCGAAGTTTAAAACGCGCCAGAAACGAGCTGAGGAGTCGTCCGCCGTCTGGAGAAAACGGACCACCTGTTGCTACCGACCGAAGAACGACTCGCGTCGCTACCGGTGAAAAGCGCTCGCTGATTTATCGTTATTAATGGACGACGGTGCCGTTCTGACGATCGCGAAGTGACGGGATCGCTCGCTCCTCTATCGTCCGATGTAAATTATTCGCTCGGTCTAGTACGGCACCGGCGGAAAGTTTTGTTTCCACCTGTCCGTCTGTTCGTAATCGGATAGCGGCCGGACAAGCTAAAGGCGCTTTGATGTTGGTAATTAGCGCCGATTGGCGAGAATCTCGACGTTGTATTACGTATTTGTTCGGCGTGCGAGGTTGAATCGAAATGCAGATATCGGGTAGGAAATTTTGGTGGAAATGAACTTTCTAAAGTGACCTTTGACGGTTCGACCTTGAATGAAGGGAAATGGAAAGAGATTTTGGGATTAGGGATTGCATTACCGGTTTACCGATTTACCGGCCTTAATGTTCTTCAAATTACCGACGAAGAAACCGACATCTTTTACCGGTAATTTCGGTATAAAAAAAAGCCAGCGCTGATCCGTTGTTTCTGTAATGCACGGGCAGCGCGGACGGGATGGATTGTAAAATATTCAAGTGTGTTAATGTGTGAAAAGGAAATGCAATATTTTTGGAAGGACGGAATTTGGGGGAAATACTTAGAAATGGCTTTCGCAGCACTCATGACAACTCGGCCTACTACTAGTGTGGAGACCTAATTTTATTGTGTTGATAGGTATATCAATATACCTTCTGTATAAAAAGTACCCGGAATTGTAAAAAAAAACACATAAATTTAAATTTAATCATCAATATTTATTTTGTCTCCTTCAAAATAGTCCCCATTGCTTACAATACAACTATGATATCGGCGAACCCACTTTTCCATGCACCGCTCATACGCCGCCAAAGGTATGGCCTTCAGTTCTCGTTGCGAATTTGTTTTGATGGCTTCAATGGACTCAAAACGCGTTCCACGTAGGGGCAATTTGAGTCTTGGGAATAGAAAACAGTCGCACGGAGCTAAGTCAGGTGAATACGGCGGTTGTTCGATGGTATTTATTGAGTTTTTGGTCTTGTATTCCTTAATAATTATGGCTCGGTGCGACGGCGCGTTATCATCATGCAAAATCCACGAATTGTCTTTCCATAAATCTGGCCGTTTACGACGAACATTCTCACGCAAACGCCTCAATACACCCAAGTAATACTCCTTATTCACTGTCTGTCCTTCAGGAAGAAATTCTGAGTGCACAACACCACGATAATCGAAGAAAACAGTGAGCAAAACTTTAATTTTCGATCGACTTTGACGTGGTTTTTTCGGACCGTCTTTGAATGATTTGTAACAATCGTATGCTTGTGTTTTTGACATACAATTATCACCAAAGGCTTTTTTTAACATTTTCAATGAATCGGCACAAGAAAATTCGTTTGCAAGACAAAATTTGAGGCAAACTCTTTGATCAACTATTTTTTCCATTGTAAAATTCGCAGAGCACTTTTGAGGTCGACTGATACTGACAGCTGTTGTAAACACACTAGTTGACAGATCGCGCTCAAATTTGGCTTGGTAATAAAGGAAGGTCCTACCAACTTTAAGAAAAAAAAAATTACCGATTCCTTTTTGGCGGTTCATTTAAATAACATTTTCCGGGTACTTTTTATACAGAGAGTATAAGCGACCTAATCTTTGTTTTAATTTTGTTCCTGCCGCAGTTATGGCTTTTTTGGACTCCACACTAGAAGGCCGAGTTGTCATGAGTGCTGCGAAAGCAATTTCTAAGTATTTCCCCTGAAATCGCTGTTTCCAAAAATATTGCTATTTCTTTTTCACACATTTACATTCTTTCGATCCCTTTAATTTAATGCAAAAGGTCCAGAGAAAACAAAGCTTATGAGCTTTATTTTCTCAAGACCTAAAGGAATCGGACGAGTCGTTGAAAAAGTTAGAAACGACAGATATTTTTTTATTTAAATTACTATTTCGAATGTTTTAGGGCCTCTCACTAGTCTTTGAGTTAGGTATATTATTTTTTTTTAATTTACCTAGGGTTTTACTCTTCTGTTGTTATTATTTGATAAGAATAAAACTTTGGTTATTTATTTTGTTGCTTATTCTTTTATGTCGAAAAAAACCGGTAAATACCGGTAATTTTTCAAATAATTTACCGGTAAATTCAAATTCGGTAAATTTGCAATCCCTATTTGGGATGAAAGCGATGTGAAAGGTTTCCTTCTCTTTTCGATGTCGATATCTACGGAAGAGCGGGCGAGGGGGCAGGTTCGGACTGAGGAATTTTCAGATTCACCTAGAAACTACAAAATATTCTAGTTGAATTTTCTCGAAACAGGAGCATAATTCATATAGACAATTTTTGGTAAAATGACTTATTTTGATGAGTTCTATCACCTTAAAATACACCCTGTATATTGCTCATAAAATTCCAATCAATAATAGAAAGCAGTCGCTGTTTAGAACCGAGTAATATGTGCAAAAATACAATATTTTCATTTAAAAATAAGTTTTTATATCGTTAAATATTCAATTCAATGACAAAATCGTCATCAGCAACAAAAGTTCTCACTGTCTTCACTGTCTTTTATTTACCGTTTTATAAAGGTATTGTTATGCAGGGTCATTATTATTATTATTAACATAGGTGAGATAAAACCTATAAACTCAAAACATTTCCCATTTTATTAATGAATTTCCTACACGCGCAATTTTTGTCCCCGGACTTTTTCCAAGCGCGCAATTTTTGTCCCCGGACTTTTTCCAAGCGTGCAATTTTTTTCTCCGGACTTTTTCCTACACGCGCAATTTTTGTCCCCGGACTTTTTCCAAGCGCGCAATTTTTGTCCCCGGACTTTTTCCAAGCGTGCAATTTTTTTCTCCGGACTTTTTCCTAGCGCGCAATTTTTGTCCCCGGACTTTTTCCAAGCGTGCAATTTTTTTTCCCGGACTTTTTCCAAGCGCGTAATTTTTGTCCCCGGACTTTTTTCAATCGCGCAATTTTTGTCCCCGGACTTTTTCCAAGCGTGCAATTTTTTTCTCCGGACTTTTTCCAAGCCCGCAATTTTTGTCCCCGGACTTTTTCCAAGCGTGCAATTTTTTCCCCGGACTTTTTGCAAGCGCGCTATTTTTGTCCCCGGACTTTTTCCAAGCGCGCAATTTTTGTCCCCGGAGTTTTCCAAGCGCGCAATTTTTTCCTCGGACATTTTACAAGCGCGTAATTTTTGTCCCCGGACTTTTTCCAAGGGCGCACTTTTTGTCCCCGGACTTTTTCCAAGCGTGCCATTTTTTTCCCCGGACTTTTTCCAAGCGCCCAATTTTTGTCCCCGGACTTTTTCCAAGCACGCAATTTTTGTCCACGGACTTTTTCCAAGTGCGCAATTTTTGTTCCCGCACTTTTTCCAAGCACGCAATTTTTGTCTCCGGACTTTTCCAAGCGCGCAAATTTTATCCCTTTACTTTTTCCAAGCGGGCAAATTTTGTCCCCGAATTTCTTCCAAGGGCGCAAATTTTTTTCCCGGACTGATGAACAGGGAGATGCAGGCCAGAGTATGTAATGTTAAGATATTGATGCCCAAAATCTTTATAAATTTTTTAAATTGTACATTCCATATACGAAATTTTCGGTAAAATGATTTATTTTGATGAGTTCTATCATATGTATATCCTGTATATACTTATACATCGAAAAGGATCCAAAGTAAAATGAATTCATATTTTTCAAAATAATAGAAGATAAGGAAGATGGTGCATGTTGTTATACACTGCGCAAAAAAATTAACGCACATTCTGAAAATCTTAATTTTAATGAAAGTTAACTCTACATTGACTTTATAACTTATTTTTTATGTTCTCTCGGGAAGGTTTTGAACGAAATAAGACACATTAAATGGAAGAAAAATTCAGGATTTCACCGAATCTTATGTGAAAGAAGAGAAATGAACAATTTTCAAAATACTGAAATGCTGATAAGTGATTCAATACTTGGTGTTTCCACCTCTTGCGTTAATTACAGCTCGGCAACGACGGTTCATACTCAAAATGAGTGATCTTAAAATATTCTGATCTAAACCTTCCCAGATTTCTCCGAGTTGGATTCCTAAGTCATTAAGAGTAGCTGGATGATTTTCTGAACTTCTCAGCCTTCTATTGAGGTTGTCCCAAACCTGCTCAATCGGATTGAGATCTGGACTTCTTGCTGGCCATTCCATTCGAGAGACTTCAACCTCTGCAAGGTACTCCTGAACGATGCGCGCACGATGGGGTCTGGCATTATCGTCCATAAAAATGAAATTTTCACCAATGTATGGGGCAAATGGCACTACATGCTCTTCAAGAATGTTCCTTATTTACTTATCAGCATTCATAGCTCCATTATCAACGACCACTAGGTCTATGCGAGCAGTCAAAGATATTCCACCCCATACCATAATCGATCCTCCCCCGAAACCAGTAGTATTCAGGAAATTGCACTGAGCATATCTTTCATGTGGTCGTCTGTGTATACAAGGGAACGTCGATCATAATGGTAGAGACAGAATCTAGACTCATCTGTGAAGAGAACTCTTTCCCAATGGATATGCTCTCTCGCAACATCCAAACGCGCCCTTCGATGGGCTGGGGTAAGAGATGGGCCTTTTGCCGCGACACGAGGCCTTAAATCATATTCTCTGAGGCGATTTCTTATTGTCTGAGTGCTACTTCGCACCTCATGAGTTTGCTCAAGCTGATTTCGAAGGAGGCGAGCGGTTGCAAACCGTTGTCTCAACGAAGAAACTCTCAAGTAACGTTCTTGAATGGCAGTTGTTACCCGTGGTCTACCCTGTCCTGGTCTTCGGACATTTATACCTGTCTCCCTGAATCGCTGCAACATTCTGGACACACTTGTATGGGAAACTCCAAACCTTTCTGCAATTCTTGTGTATGTCCACCCTTCTTCTCGCAAAACTACCGCTTGGGCACATTCCTCTTGGGTCAAATTGCGTGTTTCGTGTTGCATAGCGATCGAGTGTAAAAAATCAAACGAAAGAAAAACTATTGATGACTAGAATTGATCGAGAACAACTGATTTTAGAATGGAGCCAATACATTCAAAATCTGATAATATCATCTTTTTTTAATCCTGCTTGGAGAAAACATCTGTATTGAAGAAAAACGTTGAAAGTGGATAACATATGCATGCATAATTCTGATAAAAATAATTATCATTGAGAACACCTTCAGTTGTAGAATTAATTTGCGATTTCCATAATGTGCGTTAATTTTTTTGCGCAGAGTATTTACTTATGATTCACATACATAGTGCAATATAGTCAGTAGGTACATATGTAGTCGTATAGTATACGAGTACGACGTATACATATAACTTGTTTACATTATTATAATTTTGTACACTTTCTTTTGATTATATAAGAATTATGTTTGTTAGTTTTGATTAATAAACTTAATTTTCGATCGTTTTTAAGTTGTTTTATATGATAAATTCAAATCACTCCAGTAATCCGGGCACCTCGATGGTTCAGGCATTTCCCGGTCCTATATCTTCCCGGACTACTGAAGTTATACTGTACAAGTAAACACCCTCTACAGGTATTTTTCAACGGGAAGACCTGACGTATAAAATATCTGCATATTAGAAAAAGTAAATTTTTCGTGCAATAACGCTTTCCACGTCCACATAATTCAATCAATTTTCCCGTTTAAAACGTTATCGGAAGCTCCTATACAAATATTCCACGGCCGAAACGTCTCTGAAACAAAGAGGAAGTCGTTAGTCTCCATCGACGTACGCGTAATGAATCTCGATCTCCTCGACGACCTATATCTCGGTACCTAATTAACGACTCGACGACGAGCCACCGCAGATCCTATCGGCCCGTACAAATTGATACCCGAGTATGTACGTCGAAACAACGGGGACACGCACGGACGTCGACCAACTGTTCGTCATATCCGCCCCGTCGCGTCGTACAAAACGAAAACGGGTCATTATGAGGGCGCTCGCAGATGTGTTCGGCGCGATATTTCCCCTTTTTCAGGGGGCGGCGGAAGCGATTTGTGGGCGCCATCTATCGGAACGAACGCTTTATGAGGTTCTGCATCAACCTTGTACGAGGATATATTGAAAAATTCTTAGCCTACTATAGAACCAAACAAAATTTCAATGTCAAAATATTTTATTACTCAACATATTCTCCTCTTAATTGAATACATTTATTACAGCGAACCTGCAACGTCTCTAGACCTTTCAAAAAAATGTTTCTTCTTGCTCTGCAAACCAGTCCTCCACAGCTTTTATTACCTCCTCGTTGGAAGAAAATTCACGACCTTTTAAACTTTTTTTTAGTTGAGGAAAGAGATGATAGTCAGACGGAGCCAAATCTGGTGAATAAGGGGGGTGTTCTAATAATTCTAACCCTAAATCACGGATTTTTTGCATGGCAACATGAGATTTGTGTACTGGGGCATTGTCCTGTAAAAACAAAATACCTTTGGATAGCTTTCCGCGTCTTTTCTCTTTAATTTTTCCCGTAGAGTCAGTAATGTCGATTAGTAATCTCCAGTTATTGTTCTACCCTTATCCAAAAAATCAATCATGATCACTCCATGGCAATCCCAAAAAACTGAAGCAAGAACTTTTCCAGCAGATTTTTGGACACGAAACTTCTTAGGTCTTGGGGAACCAGAGTGTCGCCATTCCATCGATTGTTGCTTTGTTTCTGGATCGTAGAAATGTACCCAAGTCCCATCCATAGTAACAATTCGGTTCAAGAAGTCTACATCGTTTTCAAATCGAGCACAGATCGAACGCGATGCTTCTACCCTTGCACGCTTTTGGTCAACATTCAAACATTTGGGGATCCATTTTGCAGAAATGTTTCTCATATCCAAATTGACGTGAACTATTTCATGAACGCGTTCGTCTTCAGTGCTTCAGCCGTTTTAGCCGTCTGATAAAATCATGTCATGAACTGCATCGATATTTTCGGGGACTGACACATAAACTGGCCTTCCCGATCGGTCATTATCTTCAATGGAAAATTTACCTCTTTTGAAGCTGGCAGTCCAATTTTTCACGGTCGCATACGAAGGACATTGATCACCAAGGGTATTAAGCATATCTTCGTAAATCTGCTCACCTCTTAACCCTTATAAATACAGGTACTTAATGAAGGCTCGATACTCCAATTTTTCGATTTTTACAGTTTCGGTGTACATCTTTTTTTTAATTTATTGCGTAACTCTGGTTTACTTTTTTGACGTCGAACTCTACACTGACACTTCTAATAAGTTATTGTTCGTTGATATGGTATCGCAATATTTTGTTTATGCATGGAACTGGTCTAGGCTAACTAGATATCAATACACCCTCGTATCTACAATTGAATTTCTAGTTGTTGAGCCCTACCGAAAAGGTTCCATCTCGAAATCTGTACTAAAACGATTTTCTTCTGTTACAGCGATGCTGCCACAACTGGCTTGATACTCAAGGACCTCAAACAGAGAGAAGGCGAAGAGGTCCAGGCGGAGTCGCTGCTAAAAAGGTACCTGCAATGTCCAGCCATGTGTCGTATTGAAGTCATCAAGAAGTTCATAAGGAACAAGTACAACGTGAATACCGACATGTTCCAAGTGAGTTCTCCTTTGCCTAATGTTCGTTTGACCTATTTGGCATGATCATATTTGTAGTTTCTTTCCAATTCCTCTTCAATGTTATTTACATTGAAAATTTAAAGAAGTTTTGTGGGTTCTTCAAAGAATGAGATAGACAGATTTGATTGACGTCTATTTTATGTTTACGGTATCTCCAATTTCACCGACGAGAAATAAGAATTCTTAGAAACGACAAGAACCTGAAACTAAAAAAGTTATCAAACGAGGGCAAAAAACATTCAGTTATAAGAGAGTAAACATTTGATTTCTCGTAAATTTGTGGTGTAGTATATTCCTACATTGGTCAAGAAGCCGTCCTCTACGCTACAAAGACTTCGAATAGGTTATCGGGCCCGGTATTTTAGTATCGACCGCATTGAAGTCGAAAAAAATCATTCATCTGTGATGCCGATTTCGTTAAGAATTCAAGGATCGTCTTCAACAATTCTTCCTCATTAATCCGGGACTAAACCTACAAACTTCGATGTTGTGCATGAACAAGTGGAAAACCTTTGTGTTATTGTCGAGTGCATCTTGGTCCATTACAAGCGTGTAGACGCATCGAATATTAACGTTGACGTTCTTTCCAGATCGATATACTATACAAGAGGGTGCCACTCCCCTTGCCGGACCACTACACCCTCATAGACGTGGCGTATATATACACATGGAAAAGGGTAAGTTTTTTGTTAATGGCATTAAAAGATCGTGCTTGACTCCCCTCGGAATATCGAAGAAACGAAGATAATAGAATTTGATGTCCGATTTGTACGAACAAATTTTATTATTCTCGTTCTTTAACTGTGGGAGCCTTAGACTATAGAAAGAGGAGACGCAAAATCATTAATTTTGAGAATAATCTGGATGCTTCCCTGGATTAAATATCATCGAATATTACACTATTACAGTGTGACAAGAAAAACCTCGGACAAACTCTTTTTCATTTAACTTTATTTAACAGAAGAAATTGAACAAAACAACAACAAATAATAATAGCTTGAACATTTGTTAATGATATATTTAAGCCGTTTCGAAGTGGCTTCCTTTGGCGGCGATACACAGCTTCAGACGCTATTTGAAATTTTCGGCAATGGGCCGCAGCTCCTCGGGCGTTAATCGGTTCCATTCCCGGCGCAGAGATTGCTTCAGCGACTCCAAATTTTTGTGTTTTTAGCACAAGCCATGTGCTCCAAAATCGACCACACGCTCTAGTCCATTTGGTTGAGATCCGGTGAGTAGGGCGGCCATTCTGCAGATGAGATGAAACAAGGAAAATGAGTCTTACACCATTCTTGCTTCATTTTCGCTCTGTGAGTCGGAGCGGAGTCTTGATAAAGGTCCAATGCGTATCGCCGAAGTGCTGCTTGGCCCACGGAAGTACTACGGCCTCGAAGATGTCGCAGCGGTAGACTTCTTGATTGATTTTGACCCCTTGATCCACGAAAACTAAGGGAGTTTTACCACTGCCGCAAATTCCGCCCCAGACCATGACGGATTGCGGATTTTGACGGTGTACGACGATGGCCGATGTACCGGGAGCCTCTACGGACCAGACTCTGTCGTTTTGGTGGTTGTGGGATTGTTCTACGTTGAAAAGCTTCTCGTCTGTGAAGAGAATTCGCTCCCATTGCTGACCGGCACCGAGACGAAGGAGTTGGCGGCACCTATGGAGTCGTACGCGCTTGTTTTCCTCCGTGAGGAGTTGAACTTTTTGGAGCTTGTATGGCTTGATGTTGAGCTCCTTTTTGGCAATTTGACGGACTGATTCGCGGTTGATACCGGTCTCGCAGGCTATTTTCCTCATGGAAACCCTCGGATTTCGATTGACTCGCTTCTTGACGATGTTGCGATTGCTAGGTGTATCGACAGTGCGTTTTCTACCACTTCCTGGACGACGACCATCATGGCCAAGCTCCTTGAAACGACGAATTGCATCGGACACGGTTTGTCGAGGCACATTGAGCAAACGAACAATTTCGCATTGACGAAACAGCTCCAAAATCGCACTACGTTTGTTTGAAATTCTAAAACTCCGTGAAATGAAATTATATCAAACTGAAATTTCACATATTAGTACAGGAAAGTGTAGAGAAACCAAGAGAATAAAAATTATTTGGCTGCGTTGAAATACTTTTGTTCCAGACCACAGCAAAATTTGTCCGAAGTTTTTCTTGTCACCTTGTATTACTTTTCTGGTCTCTAAACATGTTGACAATGTTGTCAGAACGTTTATCAACTTTGTCGAGACTAAAATCTAAAATGTAATAATGAAATTCCACAAATGTGGTAGACGAAATGGAAAACCAAGGACCAGGAAATCGTACATTTAATACGCACAGTTTCTATCAAAAATTTATTGTTACCGTTCCAGATTAGAAATAAATGTCAACGAAATACAAAATTTAGATAGGTATATGAGCTGAATCACGATACAAACGTATTAAGTTGAAATTCATGAAGAATAAAATGATACTAAATAACCTGTGGCGATGTTCCTATCTAAGCAATATCCTCTTGGAATTTCATAAACTTGACACTACTCGGTTAATATTACATCGGTTCACTGATAGTCTTCACATAATCATCAGAATTTAAGAATGAGATGCTGTGTCTCCTCTTTCTATGGTCTTTGTTTTGTATGATTTCATGTGAAGATATCTAAAGAGAACTTATTTTTGTTCCAGAACGAACCGATGCGGTTCTACTTCAGAATCATCGACAAAGGCAACGACGAACTGCCCGACCTGACCAAAGTATTCACGCCCTTGGAGGAAGCCGCCCTCATGCCAAGACCTACGGCCTTATCCACACCCCTCAGATCGACCAAAGGAACCAAGGAAAAGACGAGGAGAACCTCGAAGAGGTGCGCGAAGAAGCCGCTCGTCGTCAAAACCCCCAAGAAAGAGAAAAAGGAAGACGACCTAGACCCTATCTGTGATAAAAGAAGATACGCGTCCGACTCGGACTGCTCGCCGGTCAAGACGGACGTCGGAAAACTGCCAAAGACTGAAAACGCTCGCGACGTCTCGGATCTGAGGACGCGCGAGTCCGCCGTGAAAAAAGAACCGGTAGAAACGTCGGAACCTTCGTCGATGCGGGTCAAAAAAGAGACCGGAGTCTCGGAAGAACGTTGCGATAACGGAAAAGTGTACACCAACATCACCTTGAACCGTTCCAACAACGTGGAAATAGTGACCAAGATACAGAAGTCGCAGGACAACGACGGTCGGCAGATCGAAGTCAACGTGATCGGTCAGAGCGCCAAGAACAACCCGGTCGCGCCGAGCAGTTCTTCGGAAGGTGTGGAACCGAAAGTTGAGGTCAAAACGGAAACGGTGAAAGAAGAACCGGACTCTCTTACCCCCTTCAACGTCGAACCGTCCAGTTCCCAAGAATCGGAAGCGAAACCCAAGCAGGAACCCAAACAACAGAGCCCGTCCCCGGAGGTCACTTCCACGACCGACGATCTACCGATAGACGAGGAACTGGAGAAGACAAAGTTCGAATTCTTGAAGTCCATCGAGCTGACGTCCAAGAGGGTGATGGAGGACCTCGCCAAGTTGGTCGAGAGGCAGAAGACGACCGCGGCGGTCGCCAGCTCTTCCAAATCGATTGCGGCGAAAGCCGAAACGCCCGTCGCGAAAAAACCGGTCAAGCCGACCGGTGTTAAGAGAAAGAACCCCAGTCCCATCAAGACGGAAGCTAAACGACCCAACGTGGAGGCTAAGAGGACCACGAAGATCATCCTCCAGCAGAAACCGGGGTATCCCCCGTTGAACATCCCCAAACCGCCAGAGAAACCGGCAGAGGTTCAGGAGAAAAACAACAGGAAGGAACTGCGTTCTCTGTTCCAGAACTGCCGGCTCAACATCCCCGCTTCCCTGTCCATCACGCTGAGAGAGAACGGGGAGACGTCCAGGCAACCGGTGCAGATGCCTCCCGTTCAGAATTTCATCGAAATCTTGAAGATAGACGAGAAGGCCGGGACTCAGACGGTGACGTTGAAACGGGAAGAGACCGCCACGAAACCGGAAGTGTCCGCGACCAACAGCGCCGTCTCCAAAGCGTCCACGCCTCCTCAAACCGCGTCCACGTGTCAGAAAGACTCTACGGATAAGCCGCGTAAAGAACCGTCGGAGAAGCTTACCAAGAAACAGCGGGAACAACAGAGTTTCCAGAAGATATTCGAGGCGTCCATCAAGAAGACCGAGCCCGAACAGAAAACTCCGAACCCGCCCGAAACCTCTCACAACTGCGGGAAGAGTAAGATCTTGGAGATCGCCCAGCAGCTGTACAAGAAGACCAAGACGGAATTGGAGACCAAACAACCGTCTTCTACCACCACTGTCGCCGCCCCAAGTGCGTCCACATCCTCCAGCCCGTTCTCGTCGGCTCCGAAACTGCAAAAAGTGGCGATACCCCGTCTCAGCCATAAGGCCACGAAGCCGGCTTCGAAAAAGGGCCAGAAGACAAATAGTCCCACCCACCAGACGTTGACCAATCTACATTCGAGCAGTTTGGGTCTTAACTACACGGTGTCCGTGGATAAACACCCCCGAGAAGTTATGAATCTGGCGTGTTCGAAAGTGATGGCGCCGCCTAGGAGTGGAGACAGCCAGTTCAAAGCTTCCCCAGGTGGAAGTGGGTCTACCCCTTCGTCCAGCGCCGGTTTCCTAACGCAATCTAGTCTGATCTCTCCGAGAACCATGGAGGTTAAGTCGGGGAAAGATTCCCCTAAGACCTCCACCGGTTTACACTCTCCCCGACCGAGTATAGCCTCCCCAGCCCCGAAGACCGAACCAGGTTGTCTGCCGCCTCCTCAGAGTTTCTCCCCCAGGACCTTCACTCCTAAACAAAGGTCCAAACAGCCTTCACCGAGGCCGAAATCAGGTAACCCCTCCCCCCAACCTAGAACCTCGACGAGCCCTTCTTCGTCGGGTAGCCCAGCGTTGACAGCAAACGAACTCCTGGAGAAGTACAACATCCAAAATTTGGCCCAACTGTCGGCCAGCATGAACTTTAACGCGCAGGCCTATCTGAACTCGATGTCTAGCAAGCAGATGACGGCTCTGCACCAGACGATGCTGATGAAGCAGATGGAGCTGCAGAATAGGCAGAATTGGTTCAATATCAACCAAGCGCCGCTGTTGCAGTACGAGAAGTACTTGCAGACGTTGAACGCGTCGAAGAACCATTTGATGGGGAATTTGAAGGATAATTGACGAAAGGGTTGAGGTCCGGTGTGTTTGGCGGTCGTTTCGTTGAATTCCGGAGATTTGGATTGTTTCCGGTGATTTCTTTAACTTTTTTGCTTTGGAAAGTTATCTCTCTTGTTCTTTCCTAGACGGTTCTTGTTTCTTTCTTGTCCGCTATCTGGTTCCCGAGTTGTTTCTTAAATTACGAATTTTGGTTCTGAGTTTTCTCGTATTTTTTTCGAGTTGTATAGAAGAATTGTTCGGAGATGTACTACACATATCGCAAGGGAACTTGAGGAGAATTTTCCCCTTATCTTTCTGATTTCGTATACGTAAACTGACTGGAGGTGAAATTGATTCAAATTAAGAAAATAACAATCTGTACATTATTGATTTCCGTTAATTTATATGAAAAAATTTAATTGATTTCTCGCTTTGTTGAAATGTTAACTAAATTATTGTTGAATTTATTTTTGATTGTAAAAATGTAAAATGACCTTAGTTTAAGGAGAATGTAAAATATTTTGCAGTTTTCAGTAAAAAATCTGAAATAATTTCTTGTTTTTTTGTAGCTTTTTGTTGAATTGTTCCTTGATAAAAGTAAGTAAAGCTATAGGTGGCGGTAAAAAAAATACGAACTGATGCAGTGATGATGACGATGGTGTAGGTATTGTGTTTCTCTTTAATTTCCAGCAAAAATCGTCGATTCTGTGACTCGGCCTTCCTGATCTCCCGATCTCACCCCTCGCGATTTTTTTTCAGTTTTTGTAAAGAAGGTTGGGAAACGTTTTTCGGTGTTGGTTAAAGTTAGGTTTGGTCAAAAGCGAGCACATTTTAATGGTGCCATTTTTTTAGCGCTGTTGTCAAGTTGTGCATTTCGAATTACTGAATTTCTGATGTGGATTTGGTTCAAAGTGAAACGAGAATTATTCAGTCATGGAATTTTTTGAGATAATTGATATTTGCGATGTTGCCAAATTGTCGGAGCCGAAAATGTTTTGGTTATTTATGGAAATTTCGTTTGGGAAATAATAATACTTCAGTCCAATCAGGTAATAAATTTTCAGTTTTGACAAATGCCGTGTTGCCAAGTTGGTTATTTCGAATTACTGGAAATCTGATATGATGGTCAAAAGTGAACCATATAATGTTCAGTGGAGTGAATCTTGTTTTTATATTCACTTGAAACTTTAAATGCGCTGTTGCCTCACAAATACAGTGTTGCCAATTGTTTATGTCGGATTTCTGGAAATTTGATATTTTGGTTCAAAGTGAATCATATTCAGTCAAATGAAGCTTGATATAACATTTTAGGGTATTCTGCGGAAATGCGTTGTTGCCAAATTGTGTGAACTGAAAATGTTGTAGAAAAGAGAAATGGAAATTTCTGTTGGCTAGATGCAGTGAAAATCTTCATTTCAATCAGGTAAGTGAATTTTTATTTTTTGCGGAAGCCGTGTTGCCAAGTTGGTTGTTTTTTACGGATATCTGATGCATATCTCTTATTAAAACTGTTCAAATTCGAGCGTATACTGTTCAGTGCATCTTTTAATTCTTCTTGATTGAATTTCGAAAAAGGGCCAATGCAGGAAGATAAGTTAGGAAAGGAAAATAATAATACAGTAGGTTTTAAAAATGTTTATTAACACACGAAAAAAATAAAAGTACATCGTATAACATTAACAAAATTATTGCGAAAAACCTCACAAAAGGGGATCATAAATATCAAAATAAGCAATGAAAAAAACAGATTATATATTACAGAAATGAGAAAGTCAGACATTAAAATGTATTTTTTATTTACAACCTAAAAGGGCATCTAAATTTCGGGTTCTCAATACTAAATAAAATAATAAATTTTAATTTAAATTAATGGTATATCATCAAATTCATATTGTTCCTATTCATATATCAAATTTTACAACAGATGACAAAGAGTAGGTACAAAAATTTAATAAACTGTGTAACATTTAAAGTTTGTAAATCCTAGGAACATTATGAAAAAGAGAAAAGGGACAACCCTGCTCTGAAGAGCTGAGGGTAGAATTACGTTAAAGGGGGTTTTATACTTGTATTTTTGGCTTGTGATGTGATCGTCTAGATTGGTAGAACTCTATGTTATGTCGTAGTAATTCAGATTTGTAATAACTCAGATTAGTGAAATATAGGATGGGAAATAATGAGGTAAAATAGATAAATAATACACAAGATTGGACATAAAGATGGAACAAGAGCCTTTAATCGTCCAGCACCATAGTTCGAAGAACCATAGCTATCTGAAGGAAAAACGAACGAGAATCAATTGAAACTCAAAGCAAAATCCTTCTAGCATTACAGATGATATGTTTACAATCCATAGAACAATTATTAATAAGACGAGCACTGGTGATATGTACAATATGGGGCTTCCTATATTCCGGTAAGGTTATTACTGGCACAATTGTGATAAAAAGCAGAATCCAATACATCCAAAGTTATCCAAAGGTTGTAGGCATATAGAGTGTGTCACCTGATTATTAATAAAATTCATAAGCAGTATCCTTGTAGTTCCTAGTGTGAGAATCCTTCCTTCCAAGTGTTATGTGTGAGATCCTTGCAGTCGCGTTGGTTTGGAAGTGACGATAAACTACTTATATTTCCTGTTAACTGATGAACGGTGGAACCAGATCGAAGCAATCCTTCACTTGCCTGGCTCGCCATGGCCCGAAGACGAGGCTATGTTTACTGGGGACGTTCGTTCTAGAACTCCCAGAGGAATTCTCACTGCCACTGTTGTGGGGGATGTTTTCCTTGGCACAGACGATATAAACAGTTTATCCTAGGCCTCCAAACCAGTGATTATTGTACGTCAAATATTATACTAAAAGCAACAACTCCAAATGCCTATACCATAGTGTCGAGTGAATAGTTAAATGTGCAGTAGGCCTTACGAACAGTATAAGAATATTCCAAATGGGTTGGTAGCAGAACAGAGTTCCACAATATTCAATAGAAATGCAATAATAAAATAGAACAAGCTTACATGAGATTAAATCCTGTGAAATGAAACAGAGTTATTTAAATGGAGATCGTGTACATACCAGATAACAAAGAAGCGTCTTTAAAATATACTAAAATGGCGGATTCCTAGAAGAGGAACTCCATTTCAAAGGAACACTATTGTGAACCAGAATGAAAGTGAAAACAGCTAGCAGCCGAGTGAAAGTGAAGTAAAAGAGAGCCCTTTCATTCGTTGTCGTTTTGGAGGTTAGTTTTTCTACCACAGAATCGTATTTCTTCGATGGTCACAGAAGAACGAGTTGCGAATTGCCTAAAGTATTGATTGAAGTCGTACTAATATTCATCATTCATAGAATTACAAAATAATATCAAATAAGTTCATTCAACGTAGTTCCACGTTTCGACAATAGACGTTGCAAAGTTGGAAGCCATGGTGTAGTCTGGCAACGGTGCATTTTATTTTATTGCAGGGTAGGAAATTCAGATATGTTACAACTGTAAAGAGAAATTTCATCAGATCTAGTAGGCTGTGAAATTTTAATGCGCACAATTCTCGTAATAGAAAAAGCTCGCAGCACATGAGACTTGAAATTTTTATGAGCTCGGAATATATAAAGGAACAAAAATGATCGAATAAGAGAAATAAAAATAGAGGATAACGTCCCTAGTACAAAGCATAATAAATTGAATAAATAAAGTCATGATAAAACTTCAAAAAGCGGTCGAGACGGTCCTGTCCAGACCCCCCTATTCCAATGCAAGCCATTCCGATCAATCTCCGAATATCCAGAGAATAAAAATTTCTCTCCGCTTACACAGAAGAGGATAAAACGCCGTAATAAATCATAAAACCTAAGTGAGAAACACTGATCTCGATTTATATTGGCTTAATTACTTTAATATATCACAAGACATCTGTGAAATGGAAGAAATAATTAACTGTCCGTCTCTCTTCCGTACGCCGGTTAGAAAGAGACGAAAAACGGCGCGGTAGAGAAACACGCTCCCTTATATACTCGGAATGATTCACAGAATAATTATATAAAGCCTGCGAACATTGCCGAACTCGGCCGACGGCGTAAAGTACAGTGTATGTTTGTACAAAACGTTGCCAGATTGTACCCGATCTTCCCTCTCTGTCCGGACGAAGAAACCTGCTTTACCGTCTTTGTCTGACATCTGAAACCAGCAGGTTGGCTGTGAATCGAGTGAAATTTTGTCTCTGTCTGGACAGTGACGAAGTTCTGTGTCCGTCTTTGTCCATTTCATTATTTTGAAAGCTTTGTTGTTCGGCTTGGGTCTAATATTGGGGATTTTGACATAAAGAACGGCTTTCTTTTTTTTAATTCCGTTTATTGTGCGACGTGTTTTGGGGAATTTATTGTTGGAATGGAGGTTTGAGTGGGTCTTTCTGTTTTGAAAAGACTGCAGTTTGTTTGAATGTTGGTATCAGGTGAGTTTTGAATGATTATAACTGTATTATTCGAAAAATTCAACCATTTGATGATGATGGTAAAGTAGGAATCTAAGTTGACAGCTCTCGGAACATTGACGTCTGTCAAAGAAATTGGCAACTGTCAAGATCTACGGAATAGTTTTTCGTCCAATTCCTAAAGCTTCCGGTTCTTGACGAAGGATTGAGTGTCCCAAAAATCATACCCAGTGTGCATGAAATAGGAAACTCGACTGATCACAACTGAACGACGTTGCATTAGAAATTCTCGTTGTTTTGTGCGTTTTCATTATTTTTGAATGAGGGTGAAGAAGTTCATGTTCATGAGTGAGCTATGACACAAGAATGCAATTTTGCAGCAGATATGATTGTTGTTGATGAAAAAGTTAGCAAAGGATATAATAATCGTCTAGAAAGAGGTTCGTTCACTCCAAACACTTCTCTCAAAGAATTTATCACACATAAATTTCTATCAAAACCGTCTTTCTCTCGCTACAAAACCGCTGTCATCCCGTTCTATGCTCGCCCCCACTAACGGCCTCTAGTTGCAAAACCGCACACATCCGCAACCTATCGGCAACATTAAGACCTATCGATAATGGTTCCTCGACAGTCGACACGAAAAATGGTCGAAATTAGGGGAACCCTTATGCACCGACCGTCCGTGCCCCACCCCGTTGCATTTTATGTGGTTCTCCAAGATAAGCCACGCCTCCGTGCAGACTCCGCGAATGGCATGCTACCGAAACGGAAGGGTGGGGGAATTGGCTACGAACGGCGATGCAGGTGGGAGGAGCGTAGCCGTTTTGGAGGAGGTAGATGTCACTAGTGTTTGTGTATCGAGAAATGTGTTGAAAAAGGTGTAGAAACCTTGGGTTTATGGCTTCCTCATTGTTATTTCAGCTGTTCGTCGTCATTGTTTATTCTTTTGTGCGAGTGTGGGTTGCCATGCTGGTGTAGGTAGAGTGATGCGTCTAGGTTATGTTACTCTTTTCCACACCACCTTTTAGGTAGAGCGAAAAAAATTGTAGTCGCAGTAGTTTTTCGTAAATACTGAAATGAAAATTATCCTTGATTTCTCATTTTCTCCTGAATTATTCATAGAAAATGTGGTTTCTAAGTTATGCATTTCCCCTTTATCATCTCTAGTGAAACATTTTAAAATATTCAATAGAATTTTCTTACTCAAGTAACGTAGGTACTTTTATACATTCCAACAATAGTATTAATTAGAAAGGAAGATTATTAGCGGCATGCAGACAATTTTTGAAATTCCGGAAAAAGTTACACACCGTGCAGGAATTGAACCTGCGTCTCCTACTTACTGATAGTAATAATATTTTTGAATTTATTCGTGATTTGCATTTTTACGACGCGTTATTCATTCTGAAAATCCAATTTTTAATGGGAAATTTCACTTATTTTCTGTGATATTAAATCAACGAAATTCAAAAACAAGTTGGTTACCAATAACCAATTAGGTTATTACATATTTAATTAAATGCAATTGAAAATAAGGTTATCAGTATAGGAAGTTTGAATTTTATTTCTGAGAATTTTCGCATTTAAATCAAGGACAATTTGGCACGAACTCACTATTTTTCAAATTAATTTATGCGTTCTTTTCATTTAACACAACACAACACGCAGAAAAAAATTTCATATTAATTTAGTCCCATAAATTCTCAATTTCAAGTTAATCACCAAATATTTAAAAGATGGAGAAAAATTATAGGTATGTATGTATGTACTAGCAGAAATCTTAAAGAATAAATAAGCATGCAAAGATCAATTTCAGAATTTGGTTTTTTATTTAAAAATTAAATGAAAATTCCTTTGTTTCATTAGAAAAATTATTTCTATATTGCAAATTATCACAGAAAAAGTGAAATTGGAAAATTCCTTGATTTTCAGTCTCATTTGTCATTGAATAAAATATTTTTCGTCCCATACAAGGGCGGATTTACGGGGGGGTACTGGGGGAAACTACCCCTCCCCCCCCATGAGTATCGAAGACCTAAGAAAAAGGTGGTGCACATAAAATATTTCATACATTCTGTACCTGATTTAATGGTTTTTAATCGTTATTACCCCTCCCATGAAGAAGAGCTATCTATATCCGCCCTTGGTCCCATTGCAAATATGTTTAAGGGAAATTTTAGAGAAGAAAAATGCAAAAATCACTCCCAGAATTTGGTTTTTTATTCAAGAATTGAATAAAACTTTTTGAGTTTAATTTTTCATTGAATAAAATGTTTTTCGTCACATTGCAAATATAGCGGAAATTTTGAAAAATAAAAATGCAAAGATCACTTCCAGAATTTGGTTTTTTCTTCAATCATTGAATAAAATTCATCAGAACATTTTTTCTAATTTGCAAAATATTACAGCTAGAAAAAGTGTAACGGGGAAATCCTAAATTTTTAGGGTAATTTTTCACTGACTAAAATGTTTTTCGTCACATTGCAAATAAAGCGGAAATTTCAGAGAATAAAATGCAAAGATGAGCTCCAGAATTTGGTTTTTCATTTAAAAATTAAATAAAATTTCGATTGTTCCATTAAAAAATTAACTGTAAATTGCAAATTATTACAAACAAAGTGAAATTGGAAAATACTCAATTTTGAGTCTAATTTTTCAATAAATAAAATGTTTTTCGTAACATTGCAAATATATAGCGGAAGTTTTAAAGAATAAAAATGCAAAGATCACTTCCAGAATTTGGTTTTTATTTAAAAACTGAAACAAAATTGGATTGTTTCATTAGAAAATTCATTGTATACCTACCTATATTGCAAATTACTACAGAAAAAGTGAAATTGGGAAATCCTAAATTTTGAGTCTCATTTTTCAATAAATAAAATGTTTTTCGTAACATTGCAAATATATAGCGGAAGTTTTAAAGAATAAAAATGCAAAGATCACTTCCAGAATTTGGTTTTTTATTTAAAAACTGAAACAAAATTTGATTTTTTTCATTAGAAAATTCATTGTATACCTATTGCAACTTACTACAGAAAAAGTGAAATTAGGAAATCCTAAATTTTAAGTCCCATTTTTCATTGAATAAAATGTGTTTCATCTCATTGCAAATAAAGCGGAAATTTTAGAAAAGAAAAATGCAAAGATCACTTCCACAATTGTGTTTTTTATTTGAGAATTGAATAAAATTTCGATTGTTTCATCATAAAATATACCTACTGTCTACTGTAGATTGTAAGTTATTACAGAAAAAGTGAAAATGGGCAATCCTAAATTCAAAGATTCAGTTCAGAAGATTACAAAAACATCCTCAACTAAGTTCCTCATTTTTGCGATGTCATGCATGTATTTCAGTGGAGTTTAATGTACGAGCCAACGAAACATTAAACAATCTGAGATAGTACATAAATAAATACGTATTTATTACTTATCTCGCATTTATCGGCATCAGTACGATGAACTCGTTCCCTGTAAAATCTAGAAGTTAGATTAATTTCAAACTCATGGTTTAGTGCGGCCATCTGTTACAGTCGAGAAATAGTTTCAAACAGAAATCTGTAATTTGTGACAGTGACGGCGTTATCCAAACTAACCTCACTTTCAAAACGCATTTCAAACGAAAACAACAAGTTTCGTTTGGTGTTTGTGTTTTGTGAAAAGGGAATAAATTGACAAATATCTAGTACATGAGTAAGTACTGTCTTGTCTCCTGCATATCTGGTAATACATTCAATTCCAAATTCCACCAAATTCTCATTTATATTCATTCCAGTTAAAGTTCAGATCTCATACCCCAAAAGATGGATGCAGATTTATATGACGAATTCGGGAACTATATAGGTCCTGAATTAGACAGTGAAGAAGAGGAAGAAGATACTGAACAACCAGAGGAAGATGAGGAACAGCAAGATTACGATGTAACTATTCAGAACCTTTCTATTCGTTCTATTTCACAATGTTGAATTTCAGGAGGAACGTATGGATGAATCGGAGCCACAATCTATGGCTGTGGTTCTCCACGAAGACAAACAATATTACCCTTCAGCTTTAGAAATTTATGGACCTGATGTTGAAACTATAGTTCAGGAAGAAGATACTCAGGCTCTTGATGTACCTCTTGTTGAACCGGTTAAAAAGAAGAAGTTTAATTTGAAAGAGCAAGATGTACCAGATACAACGTATAATATGGAGTATGTGGAAGTGAATTAGTTACAGTACAAGGTTTGATTTAATTTAATTTTTTTCAGTTTCTTAACTGATAATATGGATAACACTTCTCTTATTCGTAACGTTGCTTTAATCGGTCACCTTCATCACGGAAAGACAACTTTTGTCGACTGTCTTGTAAGACAGACACATCCTGGATATCAGGATAATGAGGAGAAGAATTTGAGGTACACTGACACTTTATTCACGGAACAGGAAAGAGGAGTTTCAATTAAATCAACTCCGGTCACTTTATTGCTGCAAGATATCAAGAATAAGAGTTATTTGATGAATATTTTTGATACGCCTGGTAAGAAGAGTCTCATTTCTAATTTAAACGGTTTTCAGTCTTTATTTTTCATTGTAGGACATGTTAATTTTTCTGATGAGGTAACGGCAGCTATGAGACTTTGTGACGGTGTCGTTATCTTCGTGGATGCCGCAGAAGGAGTGATGTTAAATACCGAAAGATTATTGAAGCATGCTGTTCAGGAACAAATGCAAATAACTGTTTGTATAAATAAAATAGATAGGTTGATGTTGGAGTTGAAGTTACCACCACAAGATGCTTACTACAAATTGAGGCACATCATCGAAGAAATCAACGGTTTATTAACGTATGTTAAAGGGTTCATAAGTGGAATGTTTTTAATTGAAAATTTTCTTTGTAGGTTGTATTCAGACGATGCAAATCCCCATATAGTATCACCAGTACTGGGAAATGTATGTTTCGCCAGTTCCCAATACGGTATCTGCTTTACGTTGAAGTCGTTTGCAAATTTATACCTTTTGTATTACGGAGAAGTTAATGTTGAAGAATTCTCGAAGAGGCTTTGGGGAGACATCTATTTCAACAGCAAAACGTAAGTCGATTTTATGAAATTGATGTCTGATAGAATTTTTTCTTCTCGTTTTGCTTGAGTGTTCTTTATTTTTTTTCGTTTTCTCAAGATTTGTTACAATTTCTTCTGACTATTTAAGTGATGTTAAAGTGTCTTTTAATTATCTGTGGAATGACCACCGCGCTCAAAGGATTTAACGCCGTTGCATTTATTTTTGTTTGGTTATGTTAAGGTGGACGTTCAATGTAGTGTGTTTCTATTTCAAGTTGCATTTGAAAATGGTGCCACTTTGAGAATTGAAATTTTGGGGGTAAACTCAGAAAGGATTGGAGTTCTTAATGAGATAATTGAAATCGATTTCATTTCGAGAGTTCATTTTTGTTCTTTCAAAAATAGAAGAAAATAAGCCAACTCATGCTTCTGTTTTATTTCAAACGAAAGACCCATGAAAATAGTTCAACTTCCGATTGAAAGTGAATCTACAAATAATTTCATTCAGAAAAACAACTTGAAATACGGAATTGGCAGAGAATGGCCAGATTCAAATATATGGTGGGAAATAGTTCCTGCTTTACCCACATACTAATTTCATAGTTCAGCGATTTTCGGATAGAGAGCGCCATTGTACATTTCATTCATAAGAAGAGAGATATTCATAGAACTAATAGTGATAATGTAAGTTCTATGAAGATATTCCATAAAATTCACGGTGGCGCCTCTATGGGATTAGTTTTCCTACTCGCTCTGAACGGCGACCTTAAGTCGTTATGCTATGATTTATTGAAAACCTTTAATATTCTGACTTGGATTGGGTGGCTAAAAGAGTTTTTCCTTGCAGACGAAAATTCACAAAGAAAGCACCGCACAGTTCGGCGCAAAGAAGCTTTGTCGAATTTATTCTTGAGCCACTGTATAAAGTTTTTGCCCAAGTTGTTGGAGATGTCGATTCGACTTTACCTGACGTTTTGGACGAACTCGGCATCAAATTGACGAAAAACGAAATGAAACTCAACATAAGACCATTGTTGAGACTTGTCTGTAATAAATTCTTGGGAGATTTCAATGGTAGGTGTTTCGGCTCAAAATGCTTTTTAACTCTTTACAATTTTAGAGAAATATTTCTAATTTGCTTTTCGTTTAGGTTTTGTTAATATGTGTGTCGAACACATCAAATCACCTCTCGACAATGCCAAAAGGAAAGTGAATCATATCTATACAGGCCCCACAACCAGTAAAATCTACGAAGACATGATAAAATGCGACCAGGATGGGCTATTGATGGTAATAATTATCACTGCCTCCTCTTACATTTTTTCAACATATCGGTATTTTGTTTTAGGTTCACAGCTCAAAAATGTATCCTACAGACGATTGCACCTTTTTCCAAGTTTTGGGAAGGGTTATGAGCGGAACCCTGTACGCAGGCACAGACGTAAGGGTGTTGGGAGAAAATTACACATTACAGGATGAAGAAGATTCCAGAATTTTATCTGTTGGTCGTCTTTGGATATACGAAGCGAGGTTAAACAATTTAAAAATAAATTATATTCAAAATTAATTTAAAATAACTTTACAGGTACAAAATTCAAGTTAACAGAGTGCCGGCAGGTAACTGGGTCCTTATAGAAGGAATAGACCAGTCCATCGTCAAAACTTCAACAATCACCGACCTCTCAATCAACGACGAACTCTACATCTTCAGACCTCTGAAGTTCAACACCCAGAGCATCATCAAAATTGCCGGTAGGTCTACCTGCTAAATCCGTCCTAAAAGAAGCTCTAACTCTTTGTTTTACAGTGGAACCGGTCAACCCCTCAGAACTGCCCAAGATGCTGGACGGTTTGAGAAAAGTGAACAAGTCTTACCCGTTGCTGACCACCAAAGTCGAGGAATCCGGAGAGCATGTGGTTTTGGGTACCGGAGAATTGTACTTAGACTGTGTGATGCACGATCTCCGGAAGATGTATTCCGAAATTGATATCAAAGGTTGGTTCATTTGAACTACTCCGAGGCGTTATGGGAGAGTAACTTTGATTTTTTTTCAGTTGCCGATCCTGTTGTGGCTTTCTGCGAGACTGTAGTCGAAACTTCGAGTTTGAAGTGTTTCGCTGAGACGCCCAACAAAAAGAACAAGCTTACCATGATCGCTGAGCCTTTAGAGAAAGGACTGGCTGAAGATATCGAAAACGAAAACGTGCAGATAGGATGGAATAAGAAGAAACTCGGAGAGTTCTTCCAGACCAAATACGACTGGGATCTGCTAGCCGCCAGGAGTATATGGGCTTTCGGTCCCGACGTAACCGGTCCCAACATTCTAGTCGACGACACTCTACCCTCCGAAGTCGACAAAGGTCTTCTCAGCTCCGTCAAAGACTCGATAGTACAAGGGTTCCAGTGGGGAACTAGAGAAGGCCCCCTGTGCGAAGAACCGATCCGAAACACAAAGTTCAAGATTCTGGACGCAGTCATAGCCCAAGAACCGCTCCACAGAGGCGGCGGTCAGATCATCCCCACGGCCCGGAGGGTGGTTTATTCCGCCTTCCTCATGGCGACGCCCAGGCTGATGGAACCTTACCTCTTTGTGGAAGTCCAAGCGCCCGCGGATTGCGTGTCGGCGGTCTATACGGTACTGGCGAAGAGAAGAGGTCACGTGACGCAAGACGCTCCAGTTCCAGGTTCGCCGCTTTATACCATCAAGGCGTTCATCCCGGCCATCGATAGTTTCGGGTTCGAGACGGATTTGAGGACGCATACGCAAGGGCAGGCTTTCTGTTTGTCCGTGTTTCATCATTGGCAGGTTAGTTATTGAATTTTGTTAAAAACGCCAACCACAGTGCAAAAATTAGGCTTAATCTTGATATTCTTCGATAAAACGTAAGAAAAATCACTTAACAAGTCGGTAGCGATAGAAAATTAAATTTGTGTACGAGACGTTTAAAGTGGTGCCGTGACCAGGAACGTTTTTTGAAATTAGTAAATTTCGAATATGTCTCGTCTTCAATTGGAAAAGGGAGCGTTTGGAACTCAAATTCATAAAACGTTTCATCACTGATACTTTATGTTCCATATTTTTTTTGAAATTTTCGAAAACAAACTTTTTTGCAGATTGTGCCTGGTGATCCTCTGGACAAATCCATCGTGATAAGACCTCTAGAACCTCAACCCGCGACCCATTTAGCCAGGGAATTCATGATCAAGACGAGAAGAAGGAAAGGATTGAGCCAGGACGTGTCGATTAATAAGTTCTTCGACGACCCTATGTTGTTGGAGCTTGCGAGACAAGATGTGATATTGAATTATCCCCTTTTGTAATTTAGTTAATTACATTTCATCGTTCAGCAAGTATATTTTTATTATGGGGTTCTACACTCTAACACTGTTTTTTATTTCGTTCTCCTCTGGTCCTGGTTTATTTTTGAGGTTTCTGCATCGAAATATCGGTAAGGTGAAGGGAATGCAAAGTGACACAACACATTTAACTTTATTATGTTGTACTTATTGTCAGAACATCATTTGTGAGGGCACAATTTTTTTTTCCAAACATTCTCAATTCAAATTCCTAATGATCAATCAACACTGAATATTAATAATGAATTACACAAAATTTAAAATTTTCTAAAAAAATCGGAATCTTCGGCCAATCAGAAAGGTACTTAATCCATTCAACACATCACAAAGAAACAAAATAGCAAGTTTGACAAAGGCTTGCATTCGTTTCTTTGCTCTCATTCTCCGATACAAGAGGTTTCGATGATCAGTCCAACATTTCAAACAAAAAAATCTTAAACAATAAAACGACTAATAATAATACCTAATTTATATTTGAGAGAGTTTTTACACAAATACTGTACATGGTTTTTAGGCCCGAAAAGTTAATAAAAATAATCAACCTATCCAAAAGTTTCTTCTAATTCTGCTTCAACTGTATGTATTTTTAACGACCTTGAATCACAAATCAAGAATACGAAAAGTAACTCAACATGAAAACAATTCCAAAACATGTTGGACTTCCTCATTTAATTGACTACTTATCTACAAGGTGTATTGAATTAGCTGTACACAGTCAACGGGTGTTTCCTGGACATACTTCTGATGCGTACAAAGAAAAAGCTGCAAAAAAATATTGGTCAGAATTCATAACCTCAACTTCTCTTCCGTAAATCCCTCTTACCTTATACAGGAACGTAATTTCCTTTGGGGGTGTAAAACAATTTTCCAGTAGCTACACGACGGATAATTTCTGACAATAGTAGTTTCTTCTCCTTCTGGATTTTCTGGAGAATTCCTTTGTTTTCCTGAGCACGCCTGGACAAGTAGGGAAGGACCTCTTTCACTGGTCCGTAAGGGATGTACTTGTAAGCCGAATATCCTGATTGACCTGTTGAAACGTGTAAGTCAAGCAACCATTCAACAAAATATCGGGTTCAACAAATAGCGCCTTAACAATTCTAAGCATTTGAATATTTCTCATAATTTCGACCCGAGAAGAACAATCGGCTCTGATTTAACCGTTTGAAAAGCCACCCTAACTAAAACCTAAAAGTTTCTCAAGAAACTTTTTTCCATATTAATATCTCAGAATAAAAAAAATATATTTTGGATAGCCTGATCCATTCTCAACAAATGAGGTCTGGCATTGTCTTCTCAAAAGCTCTGTGAAATATTCATAGAAGATTTACAAAATGGGTTGAGTTGGGTTGATTCATCATAAATTGAGTGGAAAACCATTATTAATAAGATATTTTTGGGTTATCGACAAAAATATGTTAGTGTTTACAAACTAATCTTCAGAAAAATCGAAGAAGGAACTTATTTTGGTGGGAGAAATATGGCTTTTTTATTGCAGAAACAATCGGATAAAACCAAGTGTTTTTGTAGAGGAATGTCGTGTGTTTAATATTCTTATTCAAATAAGGTTAGTACTTGAGTATTCCACAAATGTATCAACTCAATTTCAATCGAGAAATATGAACTTTGAGGTCTTTGCAGAGAATCGTATCAGGCACGTATCTGGCCCAATTTACAAGAGACCTTATTTGTTAAGAATGGACCAAGCTGTCCAAAATTAATTTCTCCATTGTAAGATATGAATTTGGAAAAAAGTTTATTGCGAAACAAGGTTTAGGGCTTTTTTTCCACCACTAGCAATCATACAGGAACGCCACCAAAGAAAGAACTGTCTTAAGGGGGCTTTAACTAATAAGGGGGGATCAAAAGTAAAAGTTTATATGAAAGAACCACCCTATTTTCGACAAGTAATCATCACACCCCAATTTTTTTCGCAACTATCTATATACTACCTGTTGATAATGCCTGATATACGTTTGTACGGTATCAGACGTATTGAAATCATGAGAATCAGATTTTGTAATTATGCTACAAAATGATGTAGGCGACAAATTAATTCTTGAATATATGACCTATCAATTTAAAAGGACACGTGATGTGTGTTTTAAGGTCGGCGTTTAAAGCGAATAGGAAAGATCAGCCGATAGAGGCGCCACCGTCCATTTTAAGGAATATCTCCATAGAACTTTCATTATCACAATAAGTTCTATGAGTATCTCTCTAATCATGAATGAAATGTACAATGGCTATGAACTATGAAATACGCGAATTTGTGGATAAAGCAGGAATTTTTTCCCGCCAAAATTTGAATTTGGCCATTTTCTGCCAATTCCGTATTTCAAGTTGATCTTCTGAACGAAATTATTAGTAGATTCACTTTTAATCGGATGTTGAACTATTTTCATGGGTCTTTCTGTTGAAATAAAACAGAAACATGGGTTGGCTCAATTAACTGTCGGAATGAAATCGATTAAAATTATTTCAACAAGAACCCTAATCGTTTCTGAGTTCACCCACAAAATTTCAGTTCTAAAAGTGAAACCGTTTTCGAAATCAACTTGAAATAAAAACACACTACATTGAACGCCCACCTTAAGAACCAAAATGGCAAAATTTTCCTCTTCGCGGATGAAAAATATAAAAACTACGCCTTTCTTTTAGATTTCAACAATACAGCATTATTCGAGAAAAATGCCTGATATACGTTTTTACGGTATCAGAATGGTTGAAATCAAAATAATTTGATTTTATAATTGTGCTACAAAACCTTAAAGGCGACAAATTAATTCTTGAAAATGTGACCTGTTAAGGGGAAGTATCACCTTTTGAATCGTGGTAAATCTCCATTCAAAAAGTGGTCTCTTTATTTCAAGAGTAACTACCCTAATTTACGTCGTAGAGACTTTTTTTCTTAATTGAAGTTGAAGAACGTCCCGAGGGCAAATAGTTTTCTTTTTTCGATTTAATTAATTTCTCAATTGAAAAAACCAGGGTAATCGTTAGATCTCTGCAATATTTGGGTTATTGAATATGTTTTTCGTTTTTCATGATTACAAGCTATATTTTTGAACTAATCATCATGAAAATTTTTGTAGTATATAGAAGATTGAATTGCCGAGGGCAAATAGTTGCGATTTTTCCCAAGAAATGATGAATTACCGTAGGAAAAAAATCATTAAGTGTAGTTTCCAAAACGCTGAAGTTCAACCTGTTTTTTTAATTGAAAAACTGATTAAATCGAAAAAAAGAAAACTATTTGCCCTCGGGACGTTCTTCAACTTCAATTTAGAAAAAAAATTCAAGTCTATGTCGTAAATTAGGGTAGTTACTCGTGAAACAAAGAGACCACCTTTTGAATGGAGATTTACCACGATTCAAAAGGTGATACTTCGCCTTAATTTGACATCAATTTAGGACACGTGGTGTGTTTTCAAGAACCAAAGTGACAAAATGTTTTCTCATCGCGGAAAAATGAAGACAAAAACTACGTATCTTTCAACAATACAGCATGCATGGTCTTAGAAAAAATGCCTGATATACGTTTCGACGGTATCAGAATGGTTAAATCATAAGAATTTGATTTTGTAATTGTGCTACAAAACCTTAAAGGCGAAAAATTAATTCTTGAATATGTGACCTGATAATTTTTCATCATTTTAGGACACGTGATGTGTTTTTAAGAACCAAAGTGGCAAAATGGCTAAAATAAAGATAGAAACTACGTATTCCTTTCAGTTTTCGACAATACAGCATGCATGGTATTCGAAATAATGCCTGGTATACGTTTCGACGGTATCAGAATGGTTGAAATTATAAGAATTTGATTTTCCTGCAGCTGTTAGATGTTTTTATCTGATTTGATTTGACTGTGTATATGTTTAGTGATATAGAAAGTGGAAAGGAAGAGTGTTGAATGAATAATATTTGTTCGACATATTCAATAAAAATCTACTCACCGAGGGGGAAGGTGATATAGTCGCACATTCCCAACAGTTGACCGAAACAAATGACCTTCTCGTTGGGCTGGATGTCCAGCTCCTTCATCTTCTCGATGGCGAACCTCACGGTGTCTTCGTTGTGGGAGGCGACCATGATGCCGATCTTCTTGTCTTCGCCCTTCATCTTGAACTCCTTGATCCTCCTCAGACATTCTGACAAGGTCTTGTGGTACATTTCGGAGGTCGCTTCGAAATTGGGGTTGGTTGGATCTTCGTAACCTAGCGCTGCGGCTCTGGCTCTTTCCTGCAGACGAAATTTGGTGAAATCGAATCTTGGACGGTCGTTCTTCAACTCACTTGTTCGATGTAAGCGCCTCTGACTAGCTTGGCGCCGAAATAAAAGTTCTGACGCTTGGCCTGCTCCAGATCGGTGGAGACCTCGTTGAGGGCGTTCTTCAAGTAGCACTGGTAGGTGTTGAAGACGATTGCTTTCTCCTTGTTGAACTTCCTCATGAACTCCAAGGTGATACGGGCGATGGCCGGTTGGAAATAGGTCTGTTCGGCGTCCACCATTATGCGGACGTCCATTTCCCTGGCCGCGCTCACTATCGTCGTCAGCCTGGCGAAATCAAAGAAAACAACGTTGATGAATCTTGGACGGCATCTCGCAATACATCCGCAGAAACGTTATTTACCTCCTGATCATGTTTCTGAACATCTCCTCCTCTTTGGTGGACAGGTGCTTGATCAGTCTGACCATTCTGCCTTCTTTGAGGTCGGGTATCCTGAAGGTGCTGCTCAGTTCTTTGTTGTCGTCCACGATTCCGGACCACGGGAACAAGTGCAGGATTCTGGCGACAAAGAGAAGATTTATTGTTGGGCGACTAAAGTGCCTCTGGACGAGGTAAACTAACGGCGACGAGCTCGCTTAACCTAAAGAGATTTCCAATATGAGGTGTTTTTTAAAATAACCCGCTATTTCGGTCACTTTTGGAGCTCACTTGATCGATGTGACTTGTGGAATTAATTCATTCGCGCCCCACGTCTGCAGCAGGCTCTTATCGAGCTGTATCGATAGGAGCTGGAACGAAACTCGGAATGCCCTTCAATCAAGAGGTTTGTGGTCCTAACAATCATTTACGACGAAAACCCACACTTCGAATGTCAAAATAGCACCTTTTATTGGAAAACCCTTCACTCTACCGAGCTGCTTAAAGTGGTGAGTTATGTTTCAAGATAACTGCTCCACGTGAGTTAGGGATATTTAATTAAATGGCAAAAAAATATAGTTAAAATAAGATTTTTGTAATGAAAATTCGTATTGATATGATTTCAAGTTGCAAATTAATTTTAGCCTGTAGGTCTGCACGTACACGGGGTGGTTAAGAAAAATCGAGTACAATAACGAAATTTTATTCCCAGAGAATTCAAGCATTTTAAGACTATCAATACAATGTATGGCCTCCACAGGCATCAATAACAGCTTGACATCTTCTTTGCATACTACACACGAGGTTGTTGAACATTTCTTGAGGAATTTGGTTCCATAAACGGGACAGAAGCTCTCTCAGATCATTTAAGGATTCTGGGGTAGGTTGATGATTATCTATAGTCTGTTCAAATATAAGAGAATGTAAACAAACAAACCAAATCGGTTTGTTTTGCGCATTACTAACATATGATTGGTGAAACGGTCGGCTGTATAATTCTTTTCACGCCCCCAAAAGACTGCCAGGATCGTACTTAAAGCTTAGAACGATTTCACAGTTATCTTTTCCGGACAATAATGTCGAATTCAGAAACGGACACTGCATCTGAAGGTGGTATATTGGGCCCACCACGAAAAAGAACGAAACGTTCACATTTGTCTATTCAAATCATGTGTATTCCATTCAGAGAATAATATCAAGTTTATATGATTGTGTGAACTATCCTCGATCCGACCCTGGAGCCCTGAAAGCAAGTCTCTACCTGAAGAAAGCCCATCCTTCGTGTGCGCGACTTTGTTTACGTCGTAGTCGCTTATATTTGAACAGAGTATAATCTCTTTTGGAGCATATCCCATGCATGTCCTATGCAATTCAAATCTGGTGAATGCGGAGGTATTGGTAAATGTGGAATACCAAGATTCTCGCGCGCATTCTCAACTATGGCTGCACGGTGCGGTCTAACGTTATCGTCTAGAAATTGAAAAGTTTCACCAATAGCAGCGTGAAAATTTGGCACAACATTGTCAATGACATGCTCCCTATAGTGTAAGGCGGTCATATTCCCAGGACAAATGCGTAGATCTGTGCGCCCGTTGAAACATATCCCGGCCCATACCATAACACTACCCCCTCGGAATGGATGGACTTCTTGGACATAGCGACGATTACGAGGTATGCTTGGGATTGTCCATACCCTTATTCTTCGAGAATCTGAAAATCGTCCATATCTGGATTCATCAGTGAAAAGGACACTAAGCCATTGATCGTTCCAATTGATATGTTGCCTTGCCCATTCCAGTCTTGGACGCTTATGGTCACGTGTTAATGGAACTCCTCTTAATGGACGTCTAGAACCTAGATTCACCTCTCTCAAACGTCGTCTGATAGTTTCGATGGAAACTTGGACCCCATCTGCATTTTGAAGAGTATTCCGTAGCATTCTACACGTAGATGTAGGGTTCCTTCTCACCGAAACGGTGATGAAACGATCCTGAGCAGGTGTTGTTTTTCGTCGCCCACCAAGCCTTGGTCTTTCCAACACGGAACCTGTCTCCCTGAACCTATTCCAAAGTCGAGATATCACACTTTGGCTGACTTGGAGCCTTTCCGCTACAACAACCTGAGTTAGGCCACCCTGTAGCATTCCGATAGCCCTATTACCCTCAGCGTTTGTTAATTTACGTCTTGGCATTTTCAAAAAACTCGTTTCGAATCGAAGCCGTTGATAAACTGACTTCATTTCAAAATAAGAACATTCATGAAGCATATGCAAAGAACCAAACATCAGAAAAAAGGCTACCAGATTGACGAAATGTCTCATACTGATTTTTATTGGATCGATTCCAGTTGTTATTGAGTTTTGAATGATTTTACAGCGACTTTCTCGAAGATTACATACTTTTAAAAACGATTGAATACGATATCCCTAACTCTTGTGGAGCAGTATACTTAGCACCTTTTAGGACTGGAAAGGAACCCGTACGTGGTCATCACCTTGTCGTGGTGTACGGGCTTAAGTAGCTGTGAATCCTATGGAGGAAGAGCGAAAAACCAAGTATGACCAAAACTAAGGAGTGACTATGGCTCTCTTGGCCCCTCATATCTGAGGACTCGGGGTAGACCCAAAGAGCAACGTTAGTGCTTCACAAGTAACTATGATTCACTTGGCCCCTGCAGGCTACTGACTCTGGGTAGACCCAAGGAGTAACGTTAGTACTTCACAACACACTTCCTGAACCCAAACTCCTTTCAAATCCAAGGGCTCGAGTCCAAGCGTGCGCTTAGATTGTGACATCTTTGCGATCCACCCCTAGGCTAAACGACCTAGAAGACGCTGGAGACCGAGCTATCAAGAAAAGGCTTCGTGGGATGAGCATGGGAGAGTGGCGTGGTTAACTATGGCTTCCTTGGCCCCCCTGGTCCACTGACAAGGGGTAGACCCAAGAAGTAATGTTAGCACCACATGCAGGGAACAACTATGACTCACTTGGCCCCCTGTAATCACAGACACAGGGTAGACCCAAGGAGTAACGTTAGTGTTTCGAACGTGGAGAACTTGCATTCTGGCCTACGCCACACTGGCAACCCGGGCGTGGACAAGGAGTTTCGACTCACTTTTCCCCTCGGGCTGAAGGCCACTGCATGAATCAGAGTAACTATGACCCACTTGGCCCCCCGAATCCTCGGACTCGGGGCAGACCCAAGGAGTAACGTTAATGTCTGACGGAAACCGCACTCTCATAGCTCAATCCCCGAAGGACCAGGGCCAATGGCTCGCCATCGGGGAGTTAGCAATTGACAAACTGATAGTGAGCCGGCCAAGACCTCCCGAGGATCTATCCCTGGTGTTAGAGTTCCGTTGCGAAAAAGCCAGGTGAAAATACGGAACTAGGTCAACAACAGTCAGTGGACTCCTCACAAGTTCTTTGTGAGACCGCAAACTGTGAGACCCGTCAGTCGAGGTGCAGGCTTCTTCCCCTCAATCCCTACATCCAAGGGGGGCAAGAGTCTGGGACTACCACGCAGAAAACTGCACCGTGAAATACCAATCGTCTTGGTGATCCGGTGGTGGTGCCTGCGCAAACCATCATAGTTGGAATCGGTGTCCTTGGGATTCCGACTAAGATGGCGAGGAGGAGGTTTTAGTTGGGTTAGAGTCCCACACGAATCCCAGCATTGAACCGCCGCTGCGGAGAAGGCATGATGCTTTCCTCCTTCCTCAGGGCACAAAAAAAAAAGGACTGGAAAGGAAATTTGATATCGGATTTTTTGCCTCAAGCTTATACTCCCAACAAGCTGTAGACGATTCCACGAGCGTCAAACCTACACGACAGGTGAGTATTACCTACCGAAGCTTCTGGGGGAGGCGGTAATACTCACTCTTCTTCGTCGTTACTGTACGTCCAAACATAAAACTCTAGTTAGTGAAAGGAAACAAGAACTCAAAGAAAACTGTATTCTATCGGCTCGAAAAGTGGAACCGAGCGCCCAAACTCACCCTTCTTTGTCGTATGTGACTTTCTTCAGGAACTCCCTCACTCCGTCCATGTCTTTGAAGTTAGCGTCCGCGAACTTTTTCTCCAGCATCTCCGGCCTCATGTGGTGGGAGAGGACGTTGCCTCCGTGTCCTACGATGTTGGCCATGATCTTACGGGTCCGCATGATGACCTCGGACAGTTGCAACTGGAAGGGAAAAGGTGTAAAATAAAAAAAATTGTAACCAACACAAAAAATATTCGGATGGAATTCAACAAAATTCAAGTCCATTGTTTATCCTGATACGGCATTCAAAACACTATGAAATTTCACGGTTATAAGTCAGAATTAAAACAATCAACTCTAATAATTGCAAACATTAATTTCCACGCCTTCTAATTGGATCACTCATGATTTCATTTAGAGCCCATTACAAGCAATGAATAGATTTTAATGTGCACACCACGAATCTTGGTTTTTATTACCCAATTCAGAACTTTTATGCCAAAAACAAAACGGTGGATTTCATGGAATTACTTCAAACACCGTGAAGGTGCGTAGTAAAAGTAATTCCCGATATTTTCATTTAAATTCTTCAAATTTTCTGTGGCAGACGAAATCAAAGACTTACCAACAGTTGTGGTCTACCTAAAGCCGTTAGCTTGATGGCTGTGATTCCTGTACCGTATGTTGAATCTGAAAACAAAGAGAACATTGCTATTTCAAGAAGAAAACTAGGAAGATGTTAGTCCAGGTCCCTGCTACAATTCAACATAGAAAAAAAAACAATAAGTCGATATGAACTACCTGGGAGATCAAAGAAATACTTACTCTGAATAAATCTTGTAGATGGAGGAAGAGAGCAACAAAAATAATAAGATAAGATAAAAAAAAGGATAATATTACAGAAATAATGGAGTTGCTTTGGTAAGAGTCTTCGAAAAACGTCAAGAAATCAACGAAAAAGTAGATCAAACTAATGAAATTAAGAATAAAATGAAAAATACCAAAAGGATAGTGCAAAGTTGGGCGTTTGAGGTATGAAAAAGTTGATACCTGGCCGTTGAATACTTGTTTCAAAACCATGATTTTTTCGAAGCTATTTTCGAATCAGCTCCTAAATCTTTTCAAGTGTTGACGAACATAAATGATGCTTACTTGGTTACTTTACCTTGTCGGAAGTCCTTTTGAAAATCTGGGAGAGAAAGAAAAAACAAAGATCATTACAACAAAACACCAAACACACTCGCAAGCAGGGGAGATCTAAATGGGTAAAAACGAATAAAAAATGCTTTATAAAACTACAAGTTATAAACGAGAAATAAAAGCAAATTGATATCGACAACTACTGACCTTACCATATACACATTGCGAAACATACAGGGTGTGTCACCATAAACTAGGCGAACATATTTTATTGTGTAGATGAGACTGGGACAAATATTTTTTTTCGCTTTAGATATTAAGGACTGAACGAGAATAAATTCGCTATCACAAAAACGCTTATATCTTTTGAACCACTGGACCGATTTCGAAAATCCAACTCATTTTCGAATCATCTTCTAATTCTAATGAAAACTGTTTTAACAATCGAAACACCAAAACTATTATTTTTCACAAAATTCATGGATTTTTTCTGAAATTCTTCCCATCATGCTTCTTATAGTGTCCTCAGTCACTTTTTGGGATGCTGTCTTCCACTTTTGCTTGAATTCCGCTAATTTTTTCGTTGATTTCTTAGTCTTCTTCAATTCTCTTTTCACCAGGGCCCAATATCTTTCGATTGGCCTGAGTTCTGGGCAATTTGGTGGATTGGCCTCTTTGGGGACAAAAACCACCTCATTAGCTTCGTACCATTCCTTGGTGGCCTTGCTGTAGTGGCATGAAGCTAAATCTGGACAAAAGATTGTTGACACATCGTGCTCATGTAAAAATGGTGAAAGTCGCTTCTTCAAGCATTCCTCGATGTATATCTTCGATTCAACAGAGCCTTGGCCAACGAAAAACTTGCTCCTTTTCCCACAAGTGCAAATTGCTTGCCAAACCAGAAATTTTCTAGGAAACTTTGCTTGTTTCTTCGCGCGAAATTGTTCGTCAACATTTCCACGAGAATCTGCAGTATAAAATTCCTGACCAGGAAGTTGCGAGAAATCAGCCATGACATAGGTTTCGTCGTCCATCACGCAACATAAAAAAATTTTCAAGAAATCTTTTTTTAATTTCTTTGCTCTTGATTTCGCTTCTTGATTCTTCACAGCGTTACTGTCTGGCACTCTCTGCACTTTGTATGTTCTAAGCCCACAATTTGACTTGATTTTCTGAATGGTTGACTGCGAACAACCCACTATTTGTGCCACTTTCCGTCCTGAAAGGTTAGGATTCTTCTAAAAAAGGGTGATGGCTTTCTTCACTTTTTTTGGGCTATGAAACCCCTTTTTCCTCCTGGTTCCTTCCTTGCGGTTAATTGTTAGATCTTCGTTGAAGCGCTTAACAACTCTTGATACCGTTTCCGGACGAACGCGAGCCTCTTTTGCGATTCTTTTGAAGCTCCATTTTTGATTATTTTGAAAAAGTTTTATTATAAATTCTCGTGCTTTCACTTCGCTCGACATTTTGCGACAGAGAATTGGAATATCTATGAACTAAATGTTCCACATGTTTCTGACGTTCATAACAAAGCTAACTATGACCAAATTTTGATTTTTTTTCTCAATTGGTTCAAGAGATATAGGCGTTTTTGTGATAGCGAATTTATTCTCGTTCAGTCCTTACTATTTATCTAAAAAATGGCAATCTTTCTTTAATTGTCAAAATAACACCTGTGATTGGAAAACCCTGTATACTTTCATAGTGCCACATTTTTCTGATCCAAAGACTTATAGTGACGAGTCTTTGGATATAAAAGTGGCTACGAGGATGGGATAACTTCGAGAATAACCTGGCGGAATTTCATATACAGGCTGTATTTTACGTCTCAATTATTCAGCGTTCAGACAACAAAGGATACTGAATCGTTCTAGAGCTCTCCTCGAAATAGAATGTACGGAAAATGAGACATATGACGCAATCACTGGGTTTATTACAGGACGACTTACACGGTACGATTTAATGTAGAAACGCATTGCGTTCACAAGAATTTGCGACTGAGAAATCTCAGACTTATATAACAACAAAGTTTGTGATCATTCTGGCATTCGAAGCATGCCATGTTTTTCCACAACCGAATCATTTGGATTGCTCCGAACAACGTGAAAGTTTTTGTATCGTTGCAACGAATTTTGTTGCCAAATTCTAGATATTCAACCGCACCTTTCTTTCTCGAAAGTCTACCAGCGTTCGTTTAGGTTATTTTGATCCTCTGTTGTTTCTCTTCGTTTTCTATTTTTATTCCAACGTGAAACAACAATATTGCCTCTTTTTTATACAATTTTTTTTCTGGAAAATTGTGAGTCGTCTTCAAAATACCTCACCATGGCTAGAGTTGACTAATCCGTTCTAATAATAATACTCATAATGAAATACCAACTGGGTATGAACGAGGATCGGGCAAAACGTAATTTCTCGTTCGTGAGTGCACTTATTTTATATACGACCTTAATTACCGAACACGCGGCGAGTTCTGCCAAAAAATACTGGTCATTATCTCGGGACCCGTTGGACCATGAACTCGTCCGTCTATATTTAGCGAAACCCAAATATTTCCAAGCGAAAAAGGGCTACATTTACGCGCACGTCTCATGAAACGCACAAGAAGCAAGTCACGACGAAAAATCGCAATAAAAAAAAAGATTCACCGGGTTAACACTTCTATATAAACTGCTCCACATGAGTTAGGGATATTGACTTGCAAAAGTCGAAATTGCAAATTGCAAAAAAATATAGTTAAAATAAGATTTTTGTGATGAAAATTCATATTAATATGATTTCAAGTTGCAAATTAATTTTAGCCTGTAGATCTGCAGCGTATACAGTGTGGTTAGGAAAAATCGAGTAAAATAACGAAATTTTATTCCCAGAGAATTCAAGCATTTTAAGACTATCAATACAATGTATGGCCTCCACGGGCATCAATAACAGCTTGACATCTTATTTGCATACTACACACGAGGTTGTTGAACATTTCTTGAGGAATTTGGTTCCATAAAAGGGGCTGAAGATCTCTCAGATCATTTAAGGATTCTGGGGTAGGTTGATGATTATCTAATCTTCTTTGGAGCATATCCCATGCATGTTCTATGCAATTCAATTCTGGTGAGTGAGGATGTATTGGTAAATGTGGAATACCAAGCTCCTCGCTCGCATTCTCAACTATGGCTGCACGGTGCGGTCTAGCGTTATCGTCTAGAAATTGAAAAGTTTCACCAATAGCAGCGTGAAAATTTGGCACAACATTGTCAATGACATACTCCCTATAGTGTAAGGCGGTCATATTCCCATGACAAATGTGTAGATCTGTGCGCCCGTTGAAACATATCCCGGCCCATACCATAACACTACTTCCTCGGAATGGATGGACTTATTGGACATAGCGACGATTACGGAGTATGCGTGGGATTGTCCATACCCTTATTCTTCGAGAATCTGAAAATCGTCCATATCTGGATTCATCAGTGAAAAGGACACTACGCCATTGATCGTTCCAATTGATATGTTGCCTTGCCCATTCCAGTCTTTGACGCTTATGGTCACGTGTTAATGGAACTCCTCTTAATGGACGTCTTAATCTAGATTCAACTCTCTCAAACGTCGTCTGATGGTTTCGATGGAAACTTGGACCCCATGCATTTTGAAGAGTATTCCGTAGCATTCTACACGTAGATGTAGGGTTTCTTCTCGCCTAAGCAGGTGTTGTTTTTCGTCGCCCACCAAGCCTTGGTCTTTCCAACACGGAACCTATCTCCCTGAACCTATTCCAAAGTAGAGATATCACACTTTGGCTGACTTTGAGCCTTTCCGCTACAACAACCTGAGTTAGGCCACCCTGTAGCATTCCGATAGTCCTATTAGCCTCAGCGTTTGTTAATTAACGTCTTGGCATTTTCAAAAAACTCGTTTGAAATCGAAGCCGTTGATAAACTGACTTCATTTCAAAATAAGAACATTCATGAAGCATAATGCAAAGAAACAAAGTTCAGAAAAAAGGCGACCAGATTGACGAAATGTCTCATACTGATTTTTATTGGATCGATTCAAGTTGTTATTGAGTTTTAATAGTATATTCTAAAACTAGTTGCAGAATGGGCTCCCATTCCAATACGAATGCGAAATTCGAAAACGAGCGACGAAGGAGCGAGTTTTCGAACGCATGAGTATTGGAATTGCATTCTGCAACGAGTATTAGACGATATTTACTCTATTTCACTCAAATTTTGTGAAATTCAATAAAAAAATTCAAATTATAGGTCCTAGTGACTTTCATATTTTATCTTGGCAGTTGGTGTGAACGTTAGGAAATACGAAAATTGACGTTTCCAAATTGACGTCTGCTGAAATTTCAAAGGATCGGAAGTCATTGCTGACAACCACAAAACGAAAAATGTAACTGAAAACGATGCTGTAATGTTTTTAGAACTGTAATGAGCTCATTACGATACTGAAATAGAGAAATGATTTTACAGCGATTTTCTCGAAGATTATATGCTTTTAAAAACGATTGAATACGATATCCCTAACTCTTGTGGAGCAGTATAATTTAAATCGTTATACCTAAATGACTCAAACTAATACAGATACACTTTTATCTTTGTGCTGAATAGTTATCGAGCGTCGTTGACTCACCCTGTATATACGCCGCTAGCGTCTTCATTCATGACCCGGCACAAGCCGTATTTCATCGCCGCATAACATTTTGACGTGCAGATCGAAGATCTATAAACGTGGCTATATAAACTCACCTTTGATGGCCGCCAGGCATTTGATGAAGGTTTCCATGTTCCTCTCGCACGTCGCCTCGTTGAGGTAGAAGTAGGTACGGGCAGACTGTACTTTGTAACGACGATCCGCGAACGTTCTGTCCACGTGGTATTGTTTGAGATCGCCCTCTTCGAAGGTGTCGCCCGATTCGGATACTGACGCTCTGAAAAATTAAATTCACTGATGAATCCATATGATCCAGTCTTAGGAAGCCTTTTCCGACCTTTTCAATTTTGATAAGACACCCTGTATATATAGCCAACTTTGAGATATAGGGGAAGTACGTACAAAATGACATATAGTTTTATTTCAGAGGCATAACTTGTTATTAGTTATTTAGTAATGTCATTTTTCCTGTTGCGTGATGGACGACGAAACCTATGTCTTGGCTGATTTCTCGCAACTTCCTGGTCAGGAATTTGATACTTCAGATTCTCGTGGAAATGTTGACGAACAATTTCGCGTGAAAAAACAAGCAAAGTTTCCTAAAAAATTCCTGGTTTGGCAAACAATTTGCACTTGTGGGAAAAGGAGCAAATTTTTCGTTGGCCAAGGCTCTGTTGACTCGACGATATACATCGAGGAATGCTTGAAGAAGCGACTTTTACCATTTTTACGTGAGCACGATGTGTTAACAATCTTTTGGCCAGATTTAGCTTCATGCCAGAAAAATCCATGAATTTTGTGAAAAATAGTTTTGGTTTTTTTATTGTGAAAACAGTTTTCATTAGAATTGGAAGATGATTCGAAAATGAGTTTGATTTTAAAAATCGGTTGAGTGGTTCAAAAGATATTAGGCGTTTTTGTGATAGCGAATTTATTCTCGTTCAGTCCTTAAGACAAGTTTTGGTTCTTCGTTTGCTGACGAAGCCTGAGATGAATTGTCTTTCTTTTGTCCGGTAGATACTGTTAATTCAGCTGAAATACCTATGTCATTTTGTCCATATAGCGTTATCAAAATAGAAATATACCGAATTAATACAAAAAGTTCATTAAACATTGACAAAGCTTCGTGAATACAATGACAAATAAGTGAAGTGTGAAATGAATGCAACAAAAATTTAAAAAATTGTGAAAACTGGCTATTTATTTTAAATATTTGGCGCAATTAAAAAACTCGTGACCTCGTGATTCTTGTTATCAATTGAGTCAAATTATCTATGTTGTCCTAGGGTCTAGGGCCTAGGCTTAAAAGTTTTCAAATTTTCACAATGCGACAAAATTTCACATTCTTATCGCTCTTCGTTGGCTGCAGTTTAGTATGCGAAGAACGTATCTTTAGAATAGGAAACGGCTCCCTTGTATTTTCGCAATGGTTCCATTATTCGCAAATTTGGCGCGCGCAGCGCACACCTGCTTCGTCCGCTTATATACCATCCAGCTGCAAAGAAGAATATGCGGCGGCAATACACGAACAGTTCGTGAAACTCGAAGGCAACAATCGTTCGAAGCGCATTCCACCGATTTGTTTCGTCGTCATTAATGACGGATACGAAGAAATGATTACTCGATAATCTTCACGCAATAAAGTGTCGTATAAGATGCAACATCCAGTATACTTCAGGCGATTAAACGAAACATTCATAACATTCTTCTGCAATCCATTTCACTCGAATATTAAGAGATGTTGATGGAATATGACGGTTTTTACGACAGAGGGCATTAGTTACATCAGTATTTATACTAACTGACGAAGAAACTGCAACACCCGGAAGGAACAGTTTGAATTTAAAATTTTTTTTTGTAAAACATTGATAGTGTAGCAAGGAGTAAATGATTGAAATTTTGAGAAAAAAAGAAGGGTTAAGAATTTTTCTTGATAAATTCGTTAATGATGTGTTTGTCCACCGCGATTATCTATACACTCCCGAACACGTCTTGGCATTGATGCAATAAGATGGTATATTTCTTCTTGAGGGATACTATCCCAAGCTACCTGTACTTCATGTCTCAGAGCCGCCAAAGTCCGTGGGGGCTGGGGTAAATTTCCAAGCCTTCTACCCAAGATTCACATGAGGTCAAATATACTGCTCCACAAGAGTTAGGGATATCGTATTCAATCGTTTTTAAAAGTATGTAATCTTCGAGAAAATCGCTGTAAAATCATTTCTCTATTTCAGTATCGTAATGAGTTCATTACAGTACTAAAAACAGTGCTGTAATGAATTCATTACAGCATCGTTTTCAGTAACATTTTTCGTTTTGTGGTTGTCAGCAATGACTTCCGATCCTTTCAAATTTCAGCAAACGTCAATTTGGAAACGTCAATTTTCGTATTTCCTAACATTCACACCAACTACCAAGATACAATATGAAAGTCACTAGGACCTATAATTTGAATTTTTTCATTGAATTTCACAAAATTTGGGTGAAATAGAGAAAATATCGTCGAATACTCGGTGCAGAATGCAATTCCAATACTCATGCGTTCAAAAACTCGCTCCTTCGTCGCTCGTTTTCGAATTTCGCATTCGTATTGGAATAGGAGCCCATTCTGCAACTAGTTTTAGAATGTACTATTAAAACTCAATAACAACTTGAATCGATCCAATAAAAATCAGTATGAGACATTTCGTCAATCTGGTCGCCTTTTTTCTGAAGTTTGGTTCTTTGCATATGCTTCATGAATGTTCTTATTTTGAAATGAAGTCAGTTTATCAACGGCTTCGATTTGAAACGAGTTTTCTGAAAATGCCAAGACGTGAATTAACAAACGCTGAGGCTACTAGGGCTATCGGAATGCTACAGGGTGGCCAAACTCAGGTTATTGTAGCGGAAAGGCTCCAAGTCAGCCAAAGTGTGATATCTCGACTTTGGAATAGGTTCAGGGAGACAGCTTCCGTGTTGGAAAGACCAAGGCTTGGTGGGCGACAAAAAAACAACACCTGCTCAGGATCGTTTCATCACCGTTTCGGCGAGAAGAAACCCTACATCTACGTATAGAATGCTACGGAATATTCTTCAAAATGCAGATGGGGTCCAAGTTTCCATCGAAACCATCAGACGACGTTTAAGAGAGGTGAATCTAGGTTCTAGACGTCCATTAAGAGGAACGGTCAATGGCGTAGTGTCCTTTTCACTGATGAATCCAGATATGGACGATTTTCAGATTCTCGAAGAATAAGGGTATGGACAATCCCACGCATACCCCGTAATCGTCGCTATGTCCAAGAAGTCCATCCATTCCGAGGGGGTAGTGTTATGGTATGGGCCGGGATATGTTTCAACGGGCGCACAGATCTACACATTTGTCCTGGGAATATGACCGCCTTACACTATAGGGAGCATGTCATTGACAATGTTGTGCCAAATTTTCACGCTGCTATTGGTGAAACTTTTCAATTTCTAGACGATAACGCTAGACCGCACCGTGCAGCCATAGTTGAGAATGCGCGCGAGGAGCTTGGTATTCCACATTTACCAATACCTCCGCACTCACCAGATTTGAATTGCATAGAACATGACTGGGATATGCTCCAAAGAAGATTAGATAATCATCAACCTACCCCAGAATCCTTAAAAAGCCCGCTCCACACTCACGGCGCGAATCGCGCCAAGAATTCTTGCCGTGAACTTGGGCAAGAATTCGCGGCTAAGAAAGTCATCCACACTCACACAAATATTCGCACTTTGGTTCGCGGCATCCTCGCTGTCTACGAAGACTTTTCGCCTGTTGAGCTAGCTATAAAAGGGGGTTTATTCTTATAATAATCAAGAAATTCTCATTCCACTTATCTAAATCTGAATCTATTCTTATTTCACTTCATTGCTATATGAATCATTCATTTCAAAAGCGAATAAAGTCAGTGAACAAGTATTGAATCATTACTGCGCAGGTACCGCGAACGCCTGTGAGTGTAGATGGAACATTTGTGCTTAGGCGCGAAGCCTTTGTCGCGGGACAGGAGACCGCAAACTCACGGGGAAGGCCGCGAAGCGCGAACGTTACACAAGAAAGTCATCTACACTCACGTTCGCGGTATTGGCCGAGGTTCTTGCCATGAGTGTGGAGCGGGCTAAAGATCTGAGAGAGCTTCTGCCCCGTTTATGGAACCAAATTCGTCAAGAAATGTTCAACAACCTCGTGTGTCGTATATGCAAAGAAGATGTCAAGCTGTTATTGATGCCCGTGGAGGCCATACATTGTATTGATAGTCTTGAAATGCTTGAATTCTCTGGGAATAGAATTTCGTTATTTTACTCGATTTTTCTTAACCACCCTGTATACGCTGCGGACCTACAGGTTAAAATTAATTTGCAACATGAAATCATATTAATATGAATTTTCATCACAAAAATCTTATTTCAACTTTATTTTTTGCAATTTAAGTCAATATCCCTAACTCATGTCGAGCAGTTTATTATCTTGATGGAATATTGGATTCTCGAGTCGGTTAAGGTTTTACCAAGAAAAATTTCAAATTTAAACAGCTCCTTCTAGGTGTTGCAGTTTCTTCGTCAGTTAGTATACTTTAGGCAACACAACTTCTACATTATAACAAAATATGAAAACACTAGGATTACTTACTCAACCTCTAGTTTCTCAGCTTCCTCCTGGGACAAATCTTCTTCTACGGAATAGTCGAGGATCGGTTTAACACCGAAGGATCTCAGTCTCTCTAACGTCGGCCTTATGCGTATCTCGTCTTCGCCAGCAACGAAATGACCGTAAAACGTACCCCGCATCATTTTTATGAACAACTTCTCGCCCAAGACAGCCTGGGCCAGTTTCATGATCTGAAAAAGGGAAAATGCCGTGAGTACCGCCGATATTAGACCGAATCAAAATGGCAAAATCAATAAGAGGCGAAGAAGAGGAACAAGATTAAGTGAAATTAAAATAATAAGAATGCGAATATTTATGTTAAATAATAAAACACTAGAGGATGGTTTACGTGTTGTTTATTCACAATTTATCAGTGGGCTTAAATGGTACACAATGTACATTCAGGTTATGTTATGTTTTACTAACTTGACCTTGTCTCTTAGGATGCAGCGTTGTTAGAGAGAGAGCGTAGAGAGGGATCATCGAAAGCCATCGATTCAGATCACAGAGTGTTTGTACATTAGGTCTACGCTATGGCCTCCGCATTTTATATCAATTAATATAGGGGGCACATAATTAAAATTGCTTACATTTATATTTTTAAAAAAAGAGTAGATAGAAATAAGCCTCGGCAACGTCTCTGAGAATTATTTGACAACCTGCGTCAATTTGAAGTAGAAAAACTTGATAAACCTAAATTTTGGCCAACCGGGATTTATAAAAGTGAATGGAGTATAGGTTGTGCCGATTTTAAGTTAAGGCAAGTCTCATAACAAGCAACTGTTGACCTTAGGTAGACAGAGAAATCTTAAATTGATAACTATCTTTGATTTCGTTTCGCCACGCTTGATGGACGAAAGCGAATCGTTTTCGACGCGAGTTCTCGAGAAAAAATGCGGATGTCTTTGGCATAGCCGTTGGCAACATTCCACAACTTTCTTTCGCGTTTGCTACATTAAAACCATAGATACACCCAAATCCTACGAGTATAGATCAAACCGGCCGATTCCTGATCGATCAAACGGACTAGGCTCGGTTTTTCGATGCGTCATGTCACATGTGGCCGAATGCCCCGCGTTTGACGGATATCGTTCGTCGACGATTGACGTCTTATGTGCGTGTGTGTGTCACGAGTTTGAGGTAGAAATTCAACGGGGTTCACTGACCACGGTTTTTGCAAGACTCGGTTGCGATAATGGCGGTTTAGACCTGGGTATTGAACTGAAAGCTGAAACAGATATTGCCACTTGGTCTTAGTAGGCGGTAGACGATATTCAGCAGTTTGCGGCCCTCGAAGAGATCGGATATAATTTTGAACCTTCTGTGTTTATATTCTTTCTGTATTAAGACTTGGGAGTATACCGGGTGACGTAGAAATAGGAACCCCCACTATCAATGAATTTATTTGGATTTATTCGAGATACATGGTGTTTCTGAATTGATGCGCCTTGTTAGAACGTTTGACCTTTCGACCCAACATTTATACAACAAACAAGCAGGCCGTCCCAGCTTCGCCCGGGTAGAAATTTGTTTCATCTTCAACACTTGCCATATCTTTTGATGTACTCGTTGTAATTGTATGATGTGAAGGTCAATTTCGTTCTGAACTAAATAGTGGGGATAAATAACGTATTAGGTTGGATGAGGATCAATACCCAATTCATGAAAATACACTTCCAAATGGTGCATAATTTGGAAAACATCTGATTACCATAAACAGGTGATAGCAAGTCAATCTTGAGAGATATATATTTGCTATCGCGGACTTTTTTGTAGAAATATTCAAGAGGTACATTTCCGTCATACATTGTATCCGCGTAAGGGGTCGTTTATACTGGTCCTTAACTTAAACTTTTCCCTTACCCTAAGAGTTGAAACATAGAAATCTCATGCTATGGTTTATACTCGAACTTTAACTTATTCCCTTAAAGAGAACAAATTTTAAGGGCATAAGTTAAGGGCATAAGTTACGGGCCAGTATAAACGACCCTTAAGTCTTACGGTTTTTGCAGCGCACGTGAAAATAGCTGATTATGGGTGATTTTTTTGTAATTATTGAAGTTATAGTAGGTATGCTGAATTTTTTCGGATGAAAAATATAGCCTATGTCACTCAGGGATAATGTAGCTTTCTAAGGGTGAGAGAATTTCTGAAATCGGTCCAGTAGTTTTTGAGCCTATTCGTATCAAACAAACAAAAATACAAATCTTTCATCTTTATAATATTAGTACAAATTACCCTTTATCTTGAACAAGAAAGTGACACTATAATTGAGGTAGTTGTTAAATCTATGTGTCCAGGAATGTTCTGTTGAGTTTGGGGCCTGTTTTATGGACCAAGGAAAGAAATGACTGTTTCAACTTTATAATCTTTTTGGCAACTCCTGACAACTACAATTGTTTTATATAGCTATATTAAATATGAACTATGAACATTATCATAATAAAGATCCAACATCCTCCGGCCTAAGGAAGTTGTGTATACTTTAGTGTTCCTTCAAAATTCGACGATACTGCCTCAATCTCTGAACCCACTCCAAATACTCTCTCTTTCCCTCAACACTCCTAAATTTCACTTCTGAATCTTGCTGGTCGATTTCGTATATCTTCTCAGTGTAGCAATGGTGCTTTTGGTGTGTTTTGGACCTATGCCTTCTTTCTGCACCTTCATGTTGGTGCTTCTCCCGATGTTCATACCAATTTTTATTAGCCTCATACTTTAACCTAAACTGTTTGTCATAAATTTCCTGGAAAATATCTTTGAAACGTCCATCATATTTCTTGAGGATAGTGTTTTCAGTGTTCCAACACTTAGGATAACCCCTTTCCAAGGCGACTTGGAAAGATGAATGTGTAACAATTGATTCATCAGTATTGAACATTCCCATTGCAACACCAGGTCCCATATAAGTATTGACTTCATATTTGATTACCTCACCTACTTCAGGTGTGAATACCATTTCCAACTTCTCTGCTGATGGCACCACAAAAGCTTTATACTGATCATCATGAGCATGATGACCAGTAATAATTGGTTTATTCCAACCTGTGACCAAGGCCGTAGCCAGGGGGGGGTCCGATGGGGTCCGGACCCCCCCCCGAAATTTATTTTTTCAGAAATACCAGATAATCATTTCACCGAAAATTCTTCGAATAAATTTTTTTCTAGCTACGGCCTCGGACGGACCCCCCCCGAAATTTTTTCTAGCTACGGCCTTGCCTGTGACTAACGTAGATCTTCTCGAAGAAACATTTGGCAGTTCCTTTATTTCTTCTTCGATCTCAATAATTTTATTGCGTAATAATTCTTGCTCCTTGAATTCTTTTATTAATTCGTCTCTATTTAGTGGTTCTTCCGACATCAAAATTTCTTCTATTTTATTATCAAGTTCGAATATTCTTTTCACCTTATCGTCAATTATTCTTTTCCATATTGTACTCGTGTATTCATCCTTGGTCCCAGAACTGGAACGTACATCAGTAATTATCTTCTTAATTTCAGTTCTCAGGGATTCCCGTTTTAACTGCCAACGAAGCAACATAATCCTGGCAGGATCGCCAAATGTTAAATCTATGTATCCAGGAATGTTCTGTTGAGTTTGGGGCCTGTTTTATGGACCAAGGAAAGAAATGACTGTTTCAACTTTATAATCTTTTTGATGTCGGAAGAACCACTAAATAGAGACGAATTAATAAAAGAATTCAAGGAGCAAGAATTATTACGCAATAAAATTATTGAGATCGAAGAAGAAATAAAGGAACTGCCAAATGTTTCTTCGAGAAGATCTACGTTAGTCACAGGTTGGAATAAACCAATTATTACTGGTCATCATGCTCATGATGATCAGTATAAAGCTTTTGTGGTACCATCAGCAGAGAAGGGTTCTTCAATATTTGGACCCCACGCAAAAATTATCGTTATCTACTACTCCCATCGACATCCCGGCTGGTACAAACAACCTACTACTACCGTTTCGTTATTTAGTAATTCGCCGGAACAAACATTAAAATCTTATCGACGATTCCCTGAGTAACATTTCACAATCCGCCATAAATTGGGATATTTGCGAAAACAATGCCGCCGATAGCTATGTTAGCACAGTCACCGATTAAGTGCTACCGGCGGCTACCACGTCACATCGTCCGACACCAATGGGAGAGCAGGACGGGCTCACACCTCCGACCTTGAGATGGGTGTGCACAGCGCGTCTCGCTATTCCGTGCACTTTGATCGCTTTATCGCTCGGCCGAGGGCAACTGGGCAAGAGAAGACGCGATTGGGGGTCCCGCTCTATAACACTAACACTATAGTCCGTTCAAATATAAGGAGCTTTGTAAACAAACAGAGTCGTCTGGTCTGCGCACAATAAAGCTCCTATTGGTCAAACGGTCATAAGCACGCTCCCTTTTAACGCCCTAAGAGACTGCCAGGGTCGTACTCGGAACGGACTGTAGATGGTACTGGAAAGAAATGATTCAATAATTTGAGTCAGCAATTCCCACATTAGAACTTTTTTCCTCAGAAACTCTAGTGCAAAATTTCTGTTATGATTTGCTACTGTCATGAACATTTTATATCCGACGTACCGTATTTTTTTATTTTGTTCAGTTTTTATATTATTATCTACTAAATAATTTCTTTTTCGGATGCTCGAGATTGCGGCAAGGTAATTCCAGGAAACACCAGAGTTTTAGAGATTTGGGTCGGAATCTTGCAAGATTCCGACAAAGTAATTCCGGGAAACACCAGATTTGGGTCCTTTTCCCTAATGGGTGAAAGCCATTTTGATTTGCATAAACGACAAGACCCGTAAAAGATCTCTGTTCAAATTTATAATGGTCATTTACTTGTAATATCCGAAATATATTTAGTTTCGATCCAAAATTATTATACCTATTATTTTGTACGAAACTCTTTGTCGGCTGCTCTAGATTCCGATTTGTTGTGAAAAGTGTATTGTGTTGGAAAATCTTTTGACAAAGTGTATATAGCGTATATGTCGAATTCGGAAACGGATACTGCATCTGAGGGTGATATGTGGGGACCACAACGAAAAAGGTCCAAAAAGTAGCCTTCTCTGCTGAAGAGAAAGAAATAATTTTGAACATTTCTCGAAAAGAATTATTGGAAGAACATCCTGATTTATCGAGAAGAGACTTAGTAGGAATTGTTTCAAAAACCTCAGGGGTGAGTGATTCAGCTGTATTCAGAATTATCAGAGAATATAAAGAGAATAAAACATTGACGCCACATAAGAGGAGAGCCCAGTCGTTAAAAATAATCGATTCGGTTGACGATTTAGATATGAACCTCATCAGAAGAATTGTCCACAGTTTTTTTTTTCCGGAATGAAATCCCAACGATTTCTAAAGTACTAGAAATCGTGAATGATGACGACAGTTTGCCAAATTTCAAAAGAACAACGTTCTATGAATTATTGAAAAAAAATGGAATTCGAGTTCAAAAAACGTGGTCGTGATGGTCTACTGATAGATAGGGATGAAATAATTGTGTGGAGAAGAGATTATTTGAAGGAAATCCGCTCATTAAGGGAACAAGACAAAAAAATTCATTAGCTGGATGAGACATGGATACTGAACGATTGTGTCAAATCTCCTCGATTCGACTCTGGACGGAAAGTACCTTTACGAAGGCCCTCCTACCGCTGCGCCAAACATGTTATTATTGCTCCTTCTTACATTTGAACAGGCCGAACAGGGTATAGTATTCGATCGCGAGAGCTCGCTAGCACGTTGCCCAGATGTCCGCACCCCGATTTTCTTCGGAAAAATACCGAAACCGTAATTATAGAAATTTGCCTTGTGAAACCGTGCGGCCTCAAGAAATCCTTGACGATATTCGGTTTCCATAAACTTCGTTGTACGACGAGTATAAGCAACAACTTTTCGACCGTAGTTGAAGCGAATTTTTCGAGGATAATGATACGGTATAGCATGTAGGTATGTAAATCGATATCACGCGGTATTTGATATTTTAATACAATGGGAGAAAGATACTGTTACCTGTATTCATTCGTCTTTGAGTTATGGACACCAGCCCCACTCTAGATGCGCTATTAAATATATAATTATTCGCATTTTTATTATTTTAATTTTACCTGCACTATTAACTTTGTAAATGCAGTAAGTTCTTTAAAGGATTAACTGTGGCACAGGTTCCGTAGTACTACAACATTTCCATACTGAAGTATTTCAAGATGTGCAATAAGGTATTTAAATATCTTCGGTAGGCTTATTTCTTGAGAATTTTCAAAAGTGGGGAATTCCATAGGTCCTTCTATTAGTTTAGAAATTTTTCTGTCGGGTTATTCGAGTACTTTTATTCTTTTTTCGAATGAACTATCACAAAGTAACGGACTATTCTGTCCATTATTTTTCAGTAAAATTTCAACATTCGATTCTTGATTTCTGTACAAGAAAATAGCATAACTGAATCTTCCAACCATATTTGAATATATGAAATATTTCCAGTATTAATAGAGGAAAAGTTTCATCAACATTCGCCAGGTCTCTGGAATCATTGAATTCACATAATATTTTCTCAAATTCATTATTTTCCCAAAGTGAATAAACATTTTGATAAATACGTGATTACTACGACCTCTATGTAGAAAGGACAACATTGCCAAGTTATCTGACAGGAAGATGACTATAACCTAACGTTTTCAAAATATACATGGTGAAATGTGTCAGAATGTCATGACCAACCGGGATACATTATAAAAGTGAATGGAGTATAACAAATGCATCTGTACACTCTGTGAAATAGATCAAACGTATTCCAGCGGAATGTTCGAACACGAAGTAAACTACCAGAACGCAAACATAATCACGAGGAAAATCAAACAACGTAGAAAAATCACATGCCGGTCGTTAGTTTCGTAATTTTTCAAACTCAGGTGACACCGTTCGTAAAATCTAACCTACGAAAGCATGGAGTTTACATCTCGATAACGACGAGGTTGTACCTAGACGAGATTCGTCCATAAGGCAGAGATAGGTATCAGGTTTATAAATATATCGCTTTAGAATGGGAACTTCCCTGGATGCAAGCCCGAAATCTAGATTGATCGATCTCATACAGCTCGATCTCAATCGTCTCGATAACTTTTACTTTGCTATACAGGTGTTATACAAGCTCTGCGACAGAAGTGTCAATTACAGACGAAAATTGTAATAGAGGCTGTTCTAAGCAACTTTTCAATTAGTCATTTTTTTATTTATGTTTTATTTCAAACTTTACTTATTTTTCATTGTATTCACGAAGCTTCTTTTATGTTAAATATACTCTTTGCATTCATTCGATATACAAGGTGACAAGAAAAACTTCGGACAAATTTTGCTGTGGTCTGGAACAAAAGTATTTCTGCGCAGCCAAATAATTTTTATTCTCTTGGTTTCTCTACACTTTCCTGTACTAATATGTGAATTTTCAGTTTGGTATAATTTCATTTCACAGAGTTTTAGAATGTCAAACAAAAGTAGTGCGATTTTGGAACTGTTTCGTCAAGGTAGGCGTCGATGCGAAATTGTTCGTTTGCTCATCGTGTCCGATGCAATTCGTCGTTTCAAGAAGGTTGTCCATGATGGTCGTCGTCCAGGAAGTGGTAGAAAACGCACTGTCAATACACCTAGCAATTGCAACATCGTCAAGAAGCGAGTCAATCGAAATCTGAGGGTTTCCATGAGGAAAATAGCTTGTGAGAACCGGTATCAACCGCGAATCAGTCCGTCAAATTGCCAAAAAGGAGCTCAACCTCAAGCCATACAAGCTCCAAAAAGTTCAACTCCTCACGAAGGAAAACAAGCGCGTACTACTCCAAAGGTGCCGCCAACTCCTTCGTCTCGCCGCCGGTCAGCAATGGGAGCGAATTCTCTTCACAGACGAGAAGCTTTTCACCGTAGAACAATCCCACAACCACCAAAACGACAGAGTCTGGTCCATAGAGGCTCCCGGTACATCGGCCATCGTCGAACACCGTCAAAATCCGCAATCCGTCATGGTCTGTGGCGGAATTTGCGGCAGTGGTAAAACTCCCTTAGTTTTCGTGGATCAAGGGGTCAAAATCAATCAAGAAGTCTACCGCTGCGACATCCTCGAGGCCGTAGTACTTCCGTGGGCCAACCAGCACTTCGGCGATACGCATTGGACCTTTCAAAAGGACTCCGCTCCGGCTCACAGCGCGAAAATGACGCAAGAATTTTCCTTGTTTCATCTCATCAGCATTCTGCCGCCCTACTCACCGGATCTCAGCTCAATGGACCACAGCGTGTGGTCGATTTTGGAGCACAGAGCTTGTGCTAAAAAACACAAAAATTTGGAGTCGCTGAAGCAATCTCTGCGCCGGGAATGGAACCGATTAACGCCCGAGGAGCTGCGGCCCATTGCCGAAAATTTCAAGAAGCGTCTGAAGCTGTGTATCGCCGCCAAAGGAAGCCACTTCGAAACGGCTTCAATATATTATTAACAAATGTTCAAGCTATTATTATTTGTTGTTGTTTTGTTCAATTTCTTCTGTTTAATAAAGTTAAATGAAAAAGAGTTTGTCCGAGGTTTTTCTTGTCACACTGTAGAGGCATATCTAAAACAGAGCAATGTAGCATCAAAAGGATTTTCAGCAAACTTTTTGAGTTCGTAGATGACTTAGATGATGCACAACCACGTAGAGCGAATGTGCAGTTGCTTGGTTGGATTAACATTTCTCGAATAGTTGAATAGGTCAAGGGGGAACAACAGCACAGCCACCACGTTCGGTGGATCTTAATCCTTTAGATTTTTATTCATGGAGACACATTAAGCAGCTTGTCTACCACGTCCAAATATCGTTTCCCAGCTTTTCACTTACATCTCCAACGATATCCTAGAACCGTAAATTACAAAAGCGAGCACGCCATGTTCTCTATTTAATCAACCAACTCATTCATCGCTGATTAATTAGCTCTCTATTCAGAAACATGCGAATATCAATTAACGACGCTGAACAATCGCGCAAATTCGGCGCCGAATCCCCTAGGTATACCTTGGCCATAAATATGGATATTTACGACCTTCTACGCGGTATAATTCTCAGGTAGTTATCGGCCGGTGTTTTCGTCGTTATGGGCGGCCTAATCATCGAAATTGACCGCGTCGTTTCGACGGAATTACCCAATTTGTGGAGCGAATTTTCCAGAGGAAATTGGCGGTATTGTGAGGTTCGTTATCTGGTTTCGGACTCTATAACCGAGGACCTCCTCAGTTGTTTTACGAAATCATGACCAGAATTCGTAGATTTGGGAGCCTTTTCACCACATACAGCGATATTCAACATTATCGTCAAGCAGATTCTTGTCCTTACAAAAAAAAATCAAAATGATTATGATCCGGCGAAAGATGCGGCCATCATTACAATAGATAAATAATGGACAATCGTCTTCATCATCTGGAAAGTTGCTTACAACATTTTATTCTTCATTGTCTTCTTTAAATAATGCCCTAGTGACTTATCTCCTTCTCTTTGGAGGATATGTGAGCTCATTCTTTGATTTGATTGCAATCATATTAGGTGTAAAAGTTAAAACTGAAAACATTCGACGAGTCTTCGGCTCACTTTTGCCTTATTCAATTATAAATCGTCCTGGACTGGAGAAATCTCCTCATAGGAACAGGATAAGATGCTTCGCCTTTATAAGCAGCAGATGAATGTTTTTGTTCTGAATATGCTAAGACAAGTCCTGGTTCTTAGTTCGCTGATGAAGTCTGAGATGAATTGTGTTGCTTTTGTCCGATAGATACTCTTAATTCAGCTGAAATACCTATGTCATTTTGTCAATACAGCGTTATAAAAATAAAAATATATCGAGTGAATACAAAAAGTATATTCAACATAAAAAAGCTTCGTGAAAACAATGACAAATGAGTGAAGAACCCCGCACTGTTTCTATGGCAAATGGCGTTCCGTCAAATGTTCTTAAATTTTGGTATAATGTAGTACTCGACCTACTGATCAAAAGTGTCCATGGCCCCAACTCAATCCTATGACTAGTTTTTGAGATACAGGGCGTTGAAGTTGAGAATTACCCACTTCTACTACGCTCGTATCTCGGAACAGAATCGAATGAACTTCAATTTTTCTCAAGAAACATTTCATGACATCCCTAGGGAGCATCCATATAGAGGAATATGACCGAAAATCGTTACGAATACAGGGTTATCCATAATTGAATGCATGCCCGATTTTGAAAGTATAAAATATGTCAGTTTCAGAGCTAGAACGTTCACAAAATGAACTATTACACTAGATATGTTGTTGTTACATCGAAAAAGTCTGTAATACCCTGTATTTATACTGGGTGATCCATTATTATAGAAATTATTCTCAAGGAAGGTTAAGTGGACACCATGTATTTATGGGTTGATTCAAGGTGTTTGTTTAATTTTGTTTAGAACATATCATCATGGACTTCAAAGAATACAGGGTGATTCAGTCATGAAATGAACTTTGAACCTCACAAAAATATCCAAAAACCACCTTTTTTTCATCGCCCTCTATTTCAAGATTAACTACGATGAGGTGGGAGTTTTCTTTCCCCACTGTACTTGATATAAAAACATCAATACGGCTGAGAGTTTTTATCCACTTCCTATGAACAGATTTTTTTTATGTAATATGAAAATTATTTATTTATGTTATTCTATTCTTATTACAGCATAAAAAAATCTGGTCATAGGAAGTGGATGAAAACTCTCAGCGGTATTGATGTTTCTATATCAAGTATAGTGGTGAAAGAAAACTCCCACCTCATCGGAGTTAATCTTGAAAAAGAGGGTGATGAAAAAAAGGTAGTTTTTGGGTATTTTCGTGAGGTTCGCAGTTTATTTCATGACTCAATCACCCTGTATTCTTTGAAGTCCATGATGATATGTTCTAAAAAAATTAAACAAACACCTTGAATCAACCCATAAATACAGAGTGTCCACTAAACCTTCCTTGGGAATAGTTTCTATAATAATGGATCACCCAGTATAAATTCTGGGTATTACAGACTTTTTCGATGTAACAACATATCTATACTCTGTTCAAATGTAAGAAGGAGCAATAATAACATGTTTCGCGCAGCGGTAGGAGGGCCTTCTCGTAAAGGTACTTTCCGTCCAGAGTCGAATCGAGGAGATTTCACACAATCGTTCAGTTTATTTATCCATGTCTCTGCCTTGTTCCCTTAATGAGCGGATTTTATTCAAATTATCTCTTCTCCAGACAATTATTTCATCCCTATCTATCAGTAGACTATCACGACCACGTTTTTTGAACTTGAATTCCATTTTTTCAATAATTTATAGAACGTTGTTCTTTTGAAATTTGGCAAACTGTCGTCATCATTCACGATTTCTATACTCTGTTCAAATATAAGCGACTACGACGTAAACAAAGTCGCGCACACGAAGGATGGGCTTCGTTCAGGTAAAGACTTGCTTTCAGGGCTCCAGGGTCGGATCGAGGATAGTTCACACAATCATATAAACTTGATATTATTCTCTGAATGGAATACACATGATTTGAATAGACAAATGTGAACGTTTCGTTCTTTTTCGTGGTGGGCCCAATATACCACCTTCAGATGCAGTGTCCGTTTCTGAATTCGACATTATTGTCCGGAAAAGATAACTGTGAAATCGTTCTAAGCTTTGAGTACGATCCTGGCAGTCTTTTGGGGGCGTGAAAAGAATTATACAGCCGACCGTTTCACCAATCATATGTTAGTAATGCGCAAAACAAACCGATTTGGTTTGTTTGTTTACATTCTCTTATATTTGAACAGACTATAGTACTTTAGAAATCGTTGGGATTTCATTCCGAAAAAAAAACGTGGACAATTCTTTTGATAAGGTTCATATCGAAATCGTCAACCGAATTATTTTTAACGACTAGCCCAGTCTCCTTACGTGGCGTCAATGTTTTATTCTCTTCATACTCTCTGAGAATTCTGAATACAGCTGAGTCACTCACCCCTGAGGATTTTGAAACAATTCCTACTAAGTCTCTTTTCGATAAATCAGGATGTTCTTCCAATTCTTTTCAAGAAATGTTCAAAATTATCTCTTTCTCTTCAGTAGAGAAGGCTACCCTTTGGAACTTTTTCGTGGTGGTCCCCTCATATCACCATCAGATGCAGTATCCGTTTCCGAATTCGACATTGTTCTATAAACACTATATACACTTTGTCAAAAGATTTTCCAACACAATACACTTTTTACAGCAAAATCTAAACACTTTGAACAGCTAGACCTTCACAGTAGCTCTAGGTATTTTAACTAGTCTTGTCAATTGAAAACTTCGATATTTATGCAAATCAAGATGGCTTGAAACCATTAAGGGAAAGGACCCAAATCAGGTGTTTCCCGGAATTACCTTGTCGGAATCTTGCGCAGCCGACAAAGAGTTTCGTACAAAATAATATAAAATTTTGGACCGAAACTAAATATATTTCGGATATTACAAGTAAATGACCATCATGAATTTGAACAGAGATCTTTTAAGAGTCTTGTCAATTGAAAACTTCGATATTTATGCAAATCAAGATGGCTTTCACCCATTAGGGAAAAGGACCCAAATCTGGTGTTTCCCGGAATCTCCAAAACTCTAGTGTTTCCTGAAATTACCTTGCCGCAATCTCGAACATCCGAAAAAGAAATTATTCAGTAGATAATAATATAAAAACAAAACAAAATAAAAAAATAGGGTACGTCGGATATAAAATGTTTATGACAGTTGCAAATCATAACAGAAATTTTGTACTAGAGTTTCTGAGGTAAATAAGTTCTAATGTGAGAATTGCTACTCAAATTATTGAATCATTTCTATCCAGTACTATCCACATTCCACAGTCCGTTCCGAGTACGACCCTGGCACTATCTTAGGGCGGTCTAAGGGTGCGTTGTTATAAAATTTTCACCAATAGGAGCTTTATGGTGCGCAAACCAGACGAATTTGTTTGTTTACAAAGCTCCTTCTTATATTTGAACGGACTATAGTGTAATAGTTCATTTTGTGAACGTTCTCGCTCTGAAACTGACACATTTTATATTTTCAAAATCGGGCATGCATTCAATTATGGATAACCCTGTATTCGTAACGATTTTCGGTCTTATTCCTCTATATGGGTGCTCCCTGGGGATAGAATGAAATGTTTTTTGAGAAAAATTGAAGTTTCGAGATACGGGCGTAGTAAAAGTGGGTAATTCTCAACTTCAACGCCCTGTATCTCAAAAACTAGTCATAGGATTGAGTTGGGGCCATGGACACTTTTGATCAGTAGGTCGAGTACCACATTGTACCAAAATTTAAGAACATTTCACGGAACGCCATTTGCCATAGAAAAAGTGGGGGGTCCTTTTGAAATGAAGGCAACAAATGAAAAAAATAGTGAAAAGTGGCCATTCTAAAAATTCGGCACAATGAAAAAACTCGTGACCTATTGATTCCTGTTCACTCATAGAGACGGAATGAAGTAGAGTGGCTCTTGTGATAAGGCTGACAGTTCCGCATTTGATAAGTTACCTCCAAACTCAAATTATAAAGCCTTTGCCATTTTGTACGTTTTTCCCCCATAACACCAACATTATTCCAAACAATCACAATATGGAAATTAGCTTGAATATATGTCTAGTCATATAAAGGGTGCCTTGTCTTATATGGGCCACCCTGTATATCATCACCAACCTCTAAATTTACGCATTTCAATCTTCCGACGAGACAGAGACTCCAAAATAAAAGACGCAATTTTTAGACGGCTAAGAACACTCAAGATTATGCGTAAATATCTGACGTGTCACGTGACAGCCTTGCCATGAAGGCCGACACCATCGTGGTAGTCGAAAAACCGGATGGTACCTTCGTCTTCGGATGGTATTTACTCATGCAAACGTTGGTACGGATGAAATGCAGTTGAAGTTCGCTCGTCAAAAGTTAGGACGAAATTTTGGCATTTTCTAAATGGACAACATGTTCTGTGTTTTTAATATCATTATGAGCATTTTTTATTCTTGTTAATTTATTATTTGATGCTAACTATCTTTGACCAAGGAAATTTTGTTTATACGTGAATTGGTACTTGAGTTTTGACATAGGGAAATAAGAAGTATTAACAATCGCAAACGTTTTTATTTTTCCTCAAAATATTCTACATCAAGATCGTTACACTTTCGAATACGTTTGAAAAAATTTTCGAAGCTCTTTTTCCTTTTCTATCGAGGTAACTCCAACACATTTCATTTACGCACATCAACCACTTCTTCAGGCGCAATTTATTTTGAATCTCCGACAAAAAAAGAATCCATTCTGTACCAAAGTCATAACTTTTTCCACTAATCTTAACAGATAGCCTAATCGATGTAATACTCCGCTTTGGTTCGTTTTTGGTTGGTCACCCTGTATAATCAATTAATTAAATCCATGAACGATGAAAGGTAAACTTCCGCTGGTCCAGCCAATGTTTGACTTCTACCACAATGTTCTATTAAGCGCTTGCAACTAATATTGTCGTGTAGTGGATATCTATTTTCGTAAGACAAAATAAAATTCCTCTACGACCTATCATTCTGTATTCGGTGGTTCTTTGCCATCCTACTATCTGGAAACGATTAAAAAAAAGGTATACGAAAAACACCGTCTCACTCTCACATAATCATTGTCTCGTCAAGTGGGCGGTTTGTGACAAAAACGAATTACCCAAGTCGACACACAAACGTCAACGTTTTCGAAGATGAATCACGTAATATCGGTATACGAAATTCGTTTTTAAACAACTCCTAATAACCCAGATTATCATTTTTGTAATTTCCAGAATATTTCACGGTCTGCAAAACAATAGAATTAAATTTGATTACGTATCCTCTATTGTAGACATGTAACGTTTCTCGAGTTCTCAACAAATGGCATCACGGGTGGGATGAAGTTGTTTCATGGATGAAAATGAAATATAGTTCAGAAAATATCAGAAGGAGAATCTTAAGTGAAATCGCTTGAGTTAAAATATTCGAGGAATGTCCTCCAGCAAAAGATCCATACTCCTCTTCAGACCGATGAGATTTCCACGCTTATAGCAAACCGTTGAAAGCTTGCCAAAACTCCAGAGACTGGAGCGCACATTTAGGGGATAAGTTTTATCGATTAAATTCATAACTGGGTCCGGTTTTGTTTTCGGTTTTACCCTAGATTGGCCGATTTAGAATGAAAGCTACCAAAAAATTAATAAGGCTATATACTTCTGTTTCTGTGTTTTCTGATCTAAATAAGTGAAGGAAATAAAATACAATAAATAATTTCTTTATTTCTCCCTTGCAAAATAGTTAAAACATTCTTTATTTGGTATTCCAAAGCGACCAAATATTTAATCAAATGAGGGACGATTTATAGGTTAGCAATAGATGCATAGAAATACCTGGTGTTGGCACTGATTAGATCTTGTTTAAGACTTTCTTGTCGATCGAAAACGTGATATTTTGTGCAGCTTTTCATTTCTCCCGAAAGGGGTCGCGTTTTTTGTCGTTGCCGCAGTAGCGCCACGACCGATAAATATTGCGGATTTATTCCGGAACTAGTCCAAAATCTGAAATCTAGGATGCCGTTTTGATCTACAAATTTTGGTCACGATTTTTAGTAGGGAGTCGTTACACCAGGTGTTCTATGCATCTATGGTTAGCATAATCTCGAATCTATCCAGACAGAAGATTCCTTTATTTATTTCAGTGTCTTCCTTCCGCTTCATAGATCATAGAAAAATTTACCCCTGGATTGACACAAGTGTTGACTCATATATTCATATTATTTGCCTCAAAAACAAACCAAATAATCATCTGATTGTAGAGGTTATTAGTGGATGTAGTACAATAACACCTAAAATAACTATTTCGACTGTGGTTTCGTTCGTAACTTGGTCAGCAAACGCTAAAAAGATAAGATGATTGATCAGCGTATTTTTAGTACCTACTTTCAATTCAAAGCCAAGTCAGCTGTTCATTATCTAATCTCGCATATCCCATCGTTAACCAAAACAGACTGAACGTCTCCTAAATCTGAAGAGGTCCAAAATATCGTTTCAAATACTTCCGCTTCTGAATTACCGGATAAAATAAAAGATAACAGAGAATATCAGCAAAACATAGAATACGTAAAGAACACCGACAACGGATCATAGACCTCTAATCGATTTATGGACCGTGAACAAACCCCCACCGTTTTTTTAACCTCAACGATTATGACAGGAGACCCTAATAAATCTACCTGCACGTCATCATCTCAAGAAACCCCTGTTATATCTTCCGGTGGCGCCGGCAATGGCCGAAATTGCATAACTGAAAAGGCATTCCCGACCTACACGTTAAAATCGATAAGGCAGGCGGCTCGTGCTGCCAACATTGCCAAGAAAATCTCACCAGAACAAGATCGATTTTTCGAGTTGGGGTCACTTCGTTTCAATCACGTAAAATGTTACATAAATCGATAACGTTTTCGCTATAAATTCGGGGCTCACCTATGAAGTCACATGAGAATGTATTATCGGAATTAGGAAATAGTTAACCTCAAAGTTCACGAACACCGAATAAAATTGATTTTATGAAGGACGGGACAGAAAAATGACTCGAATTGGGTTTTCAGGACGAAAAAGAGACTTACCTTCATGTTATGCTCCACAAGGTAGTCGAAAGAACATAGCGTATAGACGAGGTATGCTCTGATGAGCTCCCAATTTGTTTTACTTTTAAAGGCAGCTCTTGCATCTTTGAATGAAACATCGAGAGTATCGGAATATTGTGCTGCTTGCACCTGGGTTGTGGCGGCTGTCGTGTAGCAGGTAGATGTGGAATTTAAAACCAATTTGTTCACGTCAATCTGACCGAATTTTCCGCTTTTTAATGTACCGAACAAAAAACCATACTTTTTATTCGCACTTGTATTTACCACAGATCGCAATAAAGCCATTACACGTAGAATTGAGTTTTATCCGAGAGTTTCGTGCACTGATGAAGAACAATAACGACGTACAGATGTTATGAGTCAACTGTGCAGCTACGGTGGCCAAAATAGACTGAATTCACCTCTCCACACCTCCGGCCTGACTAGTAATTTTCGTCTGCTATGCTCTGACTCAGAACACTGTCGGTCCGTATTTTAGTTCCTTAGGCCTCGACACATGGCACTACTGGCGGATTTCGACCAATCGGGGGCAATCGGCGCGCACCAACTTTTCAAAATACAACTATTGTGTTTTATTTACAAACTTTCCACTTAAAATTACGGAAAACTACACGTTTGTCGCTTAAATCCCAAGGTTTAAATTCACGCTTCAATTTGACGTTTCTTTCCTGTTTCCCAACTGACGGAAAAATCAGTCTCGACGACCACAGAATTTCCATAATTGGTTTCGTCGCCACATAGAACAATTTCGTTTCCATTCAATTTTACCATTTCTGTTTAAAACGATAACTTGCGGTTTTCTAATCGCTTCTTCGGTGTTGAACGAAGTTCACTGTACTCCAATGATAATTCGACCATGGGAGCATCCACGTATGTTCATTGGCGTACCTTTCATTCGGATATAGGATCAGGATGCAGGGAGAATTAGCCACAAAATGTCATATAACTTAACAAAGACAGTTCATTTATTATAGTGTAAGAAAGCGAATGGTTAATAATTATAAAATGCTCAAAATTCACAGTATGAGACCGATATCGTAACGATAATCATTTAATTTCACATTTCTTACATTGATTTGAAGATAATCACATTACGCAATATTATGTCACAAGAAGTATTTATATAACCATAGAATAAACTAAAGTCAAACATGAAAAACTAGAGATGAAAATCTCAAAATATTAATTTACATTCTTAAATCTAGATTTACAAGAACTTCAAACATTGCACATCAAAAATATACTCGTTATACACAGAGCAGGTACAAAAGCACTTGATGGAAATGCTGAAATGACTACTATTTGGTGTTTTCAATAGAACACTTATTAGAAACAACTATTTTATTACCATATTGCCTCAACGAGGTATTCACCTCTAACATTTAAAGAATAAAATTCAAATAGGAAAAATGAAATACTTACATGATGTAGGAACTAAGCTACCATAATGAATTTAATGTTTTTTACATTCAAGTCTGGTGATGAATCTTTAATCAATTAAAAAACTAGAGATGATAAGTGATATATTATTTTTCTTCAACAGTGCCTAGTCCTAGACTGTTATAGTTTTTTCTCATTAAATCTTGATAAAATTGTTGAAATACAAATAGAGTTGAGAACAAATATTAACAATATGACATTCAAATCTCCTACACTGAGTTCATAAAATTTCAATAAAGAGAAACAATTATGGAAATTTATTTCATCTACGAGCTACAAAACAATGTTTATTGAGTAAGTCACTTCCTTCTGTCGGACTAGCGTAATGATATGTATTACCTCACGAGTTATGTAATGGAGTCATTATATGACTAGTGCGGTAAACTCACTAAATGACTTGTTTTGATATCTACATGATATGAAGATGAATATTTGATATATTCCAAAGAATTATCTATTGCTTTTTTGAAGATCGATGAAATAATGAATATATTTAATGAATATTATACTCTCTTTCTGATATATTAGCCCATACTTTCGTCAGTCAAATATATTTGATATAATTTGCAATACAAATTCAGATTACGATATTTATGCAACAAAGGCTACTATTTATTTATTTATAGATACCAAAAGACGAAATAAAAGCACTTATTTCCCACTGCCCAAATTCAGGAAACCGAAATTCAAAAACTTCTTTCCTTCGGGGTTCTTGACCTGTGGATCTGAGTCGTCCGTCAGTTTTATCTCCTTGTACGTCTTCTCGTCATCTTCAGGGTTACTTTCGAAATCGGCAGAGGCTCCGTTTTGAGGCGTTCGATTGGACGTCATCTCCTTATCCTTATCCTGAACTATTGATCCAATGATCGGCTCTTGACTCTTATCTGTGTTTGCGTTCGTCGATTGAGCGCCATCATTGGTCTGAGATCCGTTGGCTTCCGATTGGCTGAACGAGATGTCCAAACTTTTGCCCAGTTTGGACTTTAGGACGTTTGTGAGCGATCCGTATGAGGCCTGTTGAGTTTTTAATGGGCTTTAGTGGAAAAAGCTAATTAACAAGATGTCTATTCATAAAATCCGACCATTTGGGAGATTAGCCACCTCCATTTGCAATTCTGGTGTGCAGAACGTCTCTTAGGAGGTTACTATGAGTTTTTTCAGGAAGAAAAACAAAGGAGGAAATTTTGGTTTGTTTAAATATTGAAATTTAAAATGGAATCACTCTGCATATTAAAATTCTGTGTGAATCTTCAGTAACAAAAATGACATTTAAAAATTTCTATGGTCTCGTACGACAAGTATACTACATTCATTTTCATAAAGTATCCCGGTTGGACATGACATTCTGACACATTTCACCGTGTATATTTTTAAAATGTTAGGTTATACTCATTTTACCGTCACATAATTACGCACCGTTGTCCTTTCTACATAGAGGTCGTAGTAGTAATTTGTTTATTTAATTGGGAAAATAATAAATTTGAGAAAATATTATGTGAATTCAATAATTCCAAAGACCTGGCGAATGTTGAAGAAACTTTTTTCTCTGTTAATACTGGAAATATTCCACGAATATAAACATGGTTGGAAGATTCTGTTATGCTATTTTCTTGTACGGAAATTGAGATTAGAGTGTTGAAATTTTACTGAAAAATAATGGACAGAATAGTCCGTTACTTTGTGATATTTTATTCGAAAAAAGAATAAAAGTACTCGAATAACTCGACAGAGAAACTTCTAAACGAACAAGCGGGCCTATGGAATTCCCCACTTCAAATTCTCAAGAAATGAGCCTACAGAAGACTCCCAGTATGAAAACGTAGTAGTACTACGAAACCTGTCACAGTTGAACCTTAGGGGGCAGTATCACCTTTTGAATCGTGGTAAATCTCCATTCAAAAGTGGTCTCTTTATTTCACGAGTAAGTACCGCAATTTACGACGTAGAGACTTGATTTTTTTTAAATTGAAGTTGAAGAACGTCCAGAGGGCAAATATTTTTCCTTTTTTTCGATTTAATTCGTTTTTCAATTAAAAAAACCAGGGTAATCGTTGGATCTGGGGTTATTGAATATGTTTTTAGTTTTTCATGAGTAAAAGCTATATTTTTGGAATAATCATTATGGAAATATTTGTAGTTTATAGAAGATTAAATTGCCGAGGGCAAATAGTTGCGATTTTTTCGATTTAATTAGTTTTTTAATTAAACAAAAACAGGTTGAACTTCAGCGTTTTGGAAACTACACTTAATGATTTTTTTCCGACGGTTATTCATCATTTTTAGGAAAAAATCGCAACTATTTGCTCTCGTCAATTTAATCTTCTATAACCTACAAAAATTTTCATGATGATTTTTTCAAAAATATAGGTTGTACTCATGAAAAACGAAAAACATATTCAATAACCCCAGATCTAACGATTACCCTGTTTTTTTTTAATTGAAAAACAAATTAAATCGAGAAAAAGGAAACTATTTGTCCTCGGGACGTTCTTCAACTTCAATTTAAAAAAAAATCAAGTCTCTACGTCGTAAATTAGGGTGCTTACTCGTGAAATAAAGAGACCACTTTTTGAATGGAGATTTACCACGATTCAAAAGGTGATACTGCCCCTTAAAAGAACTAACTTCATTTACAAAGTATTGCAACAACTGTCAGAATTATTTGACATTTCACGGGTGCCAACCTGCGTCAGTTTTAAAAAACTTGATAAATCTAAATCTTGGCCAACCGGTATACTTTATAGAAGAGAATGGAGTAAAGGACAACTAGAACTTCACCTCGTTCTACTATCTTGTTGAATTTCTGATCTGTTATGCCGGCCACTCACGAGGCTACAGAGACGGGCGTTTTATGGCCTTTTATGACACTTTAAGAGCCCTTGACCAATCACGGAGACTCTTTTCGCACGTGGCCTTAGAAACCATCATAAAACGCCCGTCTCGGAAGCCTCGTGAGTGGCCGGCATTAGATTCTTCTTATTTTGAATAATCTGCCACTGAACACAATTTCTATGCGTTAGTAATAGCCTCTAAGCACCCATTCTTAAGGTTGTTATTGGAGACGTGATTTGTTTATTGTTTGTTCAATAATCTTTATTTGTTGTTAATCGCCTACCTTGAAACGATTCAATTTTTCCGATGTGCTCTGTAGAATGTTATTGATTTCATCTAATTTTCTACCTCCAGTTTTCACATTTTCGTCTCCTTTCTCTTCTTTCTGAAAACAATTAAGAAATAAGACAATTCACATGAATAACAAAGCGAAAATATGGGTTAAAATTTGTGTACAAAAGTTACCTAATCTTACCTCCAAATTATCTATGTCATCCACTTGTTCCTCCCCTTCCGTTATTGCTGCCTTTTCAGCGATGTTTTTCAAATATTCCTCGTAAGAAGGGGGTGGAATGCCCAAAAGTTCAGCTCTGGAGCATTCGTATTCGTATCCGGTGTCACTCATTTTAACCGGCATGGATTAACTCAAGTTACGAAAATTTTTGAAAAAACCTCGCTCATTTGAGATTATGACGACTCCGAAGCATGGGGAAAAGGAGTCTGGGGTGCCAAGAGGTTGGCAGCAGTGGAACGTTATTGATTCTCCATTGTTTTCGGGCAGGGTGGCAGTGGCGGAGGCGGCGAATGTAAGCCTATTTGTATCTTGATATAACGCTGCGTCATTTTTATCTCCTAATAGGTTTTGCATTCAACTCTCAAATTGTTTCTTGCATTTATATTTCCAAAACTGGATGTATAAAATTATATAATGAGATCACGAAATTTTCTATGTCTTCTCTATTCTGTGAAAATTTTGAACTAACCTCAAATTCAACAGTGGAGTGCACTGCCGGATCCAGCCAGTTTTTCAGAGGGGGGGGTGCATGAAGTCTTTCAGGGGGGGATCATCAATAGAAATTTTTTTTTGCCAACGTTATAGGACTTCTAATATAGGGATTATCGTCAATTTCGGCGTGCAAGGGGGGGCCATGGCCATTTTTTATTATTTTATTATTCTTTAAAAATTCCTATCGCCGAAAAGAATACCCCGTTCGCGATAGTCTTTTAACTGAAATACGTGTCTTGGGATGCTTCATGAATGCCAACCACAACGAATTGACTCAAGAAAGCTGTCTGGAATTCGCAAAAAAAAATATAATTTTTTCAATATTATCATTTTTCTTTGGAAATTTATTTCTCCGAAGAGAATTTAATTGATAAGATTTTTCGATGAAATACCTGCTTACGAATGCTTCAAGAATATCCACCGGAAAATTACTTATGGAAGCCGTCTGGAATTTGCAAAAGAGATATTTATGGTTTCTCTCAACGGTTTTTTTCTTTAAAAATTCATATCTACGGAATGGAAGCCTGTTTTGCGATGATTTTTTCACCAAAATAGGTGCCATCGAAAGCTCCACGAGTATCCACCGGAAAATTACTTATGGAAGCCGTCTGGAATTCGCAAAAGAGATATTTATGGTTTCTCTCAACGGTTTTTTTCTTTAAAAATTCATATCTATGGAAGGGAAGCCTGTTTTGCGATGATTTTTTCACCAAAATACCTGCCTTCGAATGCTCCACGAGTATCCACCGGAAAATTACTTATGGAAGCCGTCTGGAATTCGCAAAAAAGATATTTATGGTTTCTCTCAACGGTTTTTTTCTTTAAAAATTCATATCTACGGAATGGAAGCCTGTTTTGCGATGATTTTTTCACCAAAATACGTGCCATCGAATGCTTCATGAGTATCCACCGGAAAATTACTTATGGAAGCCGTCTGGAATTCGCAAAAGAGATATTAATGGTTTCTCTCAATGTTTTTTTTTTCTTTAAAAATTCATATCTACGGAATGAAAGCCTGTTTTGCGATGATTTTTTCACCAAAATACGTGCCTTCGAATGCTCCACGAGTATCCACCGGAAAATTACCTATGGAAGCCGTCTGGAATTCGCAAAAGAGATATTTATGGTTTCTCTCAGTGTTTTTTTTTCTTTAAAAATTCATATCAACAGAATGGAAGCCTGTTTTGCGATAATTTTTTCACCAAAATACGTGCCATCGAATGCTCCACGAATATCCACCGGATTTTGTTATTGTTTTCTTCTTCCCCTTGATATAATAAATTAATAAATAATACATGAAGATAGGTTTAACGTCTGTGAATAATAATTGAGGAAAGAATAACGGCATGCAGACAATTGAATATTTTTGAAATTCCGGAACACCTGCAAGGTGTGTGACTTTTTCCGGAATTTCAAAAATATTTTCAATTGTCTGCATGCCGTTATTCTTTCCTTAATTAATAAATAATATTTTTAATATTTTCAGGATATCGAATTGCAGAAAGAGTTGTGATTCGGATATTCCTTCGATCTTGAAGCTTCACGTAGATTGGCAATGTCGGCCAGTTCAAGTTGTAAAATTCACATTAGTTCTGTTAAAATTTCATGTAAATTCAAATTCATAAATAAAACATTCCGAATAATCGATTGTTTTCATTTAAACCTGCCTTGAAACAATTGGCGAGTATTTCTCAAAAAACAAAAATTCATATCTGAAAAGTAGCCAATAATTGAAAAGAACAAAATTAATTGAAAGAGTTAGGTTACATCAGGACCACAGGAGCTCGATGAGATATCCAGAGTACTCCCTGAAAAATGCGGTTAGACTATCCTTAAAACACGAAGGTGTAAGGTGTGTTGCCTGCCTCCACATCAACAAGGCGTGGATGACGTGGATGTGTCAGGAGCCCGCTATGTTGAGGTAAAGGTAGGCCACACACCTTACACCTTCGTGTTTTGAGGATAGTCTACCCGCGTTTCTCAAGGAGTACTCCGGATACCTCCTTCATCACCTGTAATCCTGATGTAAAATCGAGGAAAGATGAAATTTTACGAGTTTGTCAAATTCCAAAGTCACAAAATTTCAACTTTCCTCGATTTTATATCAGGATCACAGGAGGTCGAGGAGGTATCCGGAGTACTCCTTGAAAAACGCGGGTAGACTATCCTCAAAACACTAAAGTGTAAGGTGTGTTGCCTGCCTCCATATCAACAAGGCGAGGATATCGAGGAGGTATCAGGAGCACGCCTTGTTGATGTGAAGGTAGGCAACACACATTACACCTTCGGGTTTTGGGGGTAGTCTACCTGCGTCCATCAAGGAGTAATCCGGATACCTCCTCGACTTCCTGTGATCCTGATGTAAAATCGAGAGATGTTGAAATTTTGTGACTTTGGAATTTGGCAAACATCATCTTTCCTCGATTTCACATCAGGATCACAGGAGGTCGAAGAGGTATCCGGAGTACACCTTGACAGACGAAGGTAGACAACACTCGAAACACCAAGGTGTAAGGTGTGTTGCCTACCTCGACATCAACAAGGCGTGCTCCTGATACTCCTCGATATACTCGCCTTGTTGATGTGGAGGTAGGCAACACACCTTACACCTTGGAGTTTTGAGGATAATCAACCAGCGTTTTCCAAGGAGTACTCCGCGACCTGTGATCCTGACGTAAAATCGGATAAATTTGAATTTTGTGACTTGGGAATTTGGCAAACTCGTAAAATTTTATCTTTCCTAGATTTTACATCAATTTTTTTTCAAGAAAAATGATGAAAAATAAAAAAAATATTTTTTTTGTGAATCCCATATGGCTTTCTGAAATCATCATAACAATATATATTTTTATGAGTTGGGACGAGAGCTCTCTGAAAATTGGATAGGCACAAGTAACAAAATCAGAAACCAACTGATATTCATTTATTTCAACAAAATAACAAGTCATCTGAAAGTTACAAACTAAAAAAATTGACAGTGTATACATACATCATCTGGAAGCATTTCATGTCATAGTGTAGAAAAATTATCAGTTCGTCTTTATACGCCCAACCTGGGCATACGCCATAGACGCAAAAGCCTTGACTTATATATTATGAACAGAAAATAAAAAATCACAAATATATACAAATCTTACCATGCTGTACTTTTCATTTATAAGTAATTTATATACAACTCCAAGTGAATATTTATCAACTAACATACATATATGCACAAACTGAAAATTTCACTTCTTTAGCAAACAAACTGACGCAGAAATTTGCCATAACATAAAAATATTATATTTAACGACAATGTAAAACTATCAAAAGTGAGGAAACAGATATGTTCGAAATTAATATTTTCATTCACTGGGGGATTAAATTTTCGAAAATCATTTAAAGCTGAACATAAAGACAATGTAGTTATTCAATAAAAGCGTTTACTTCCTCAGTTTGTTATTGAAAATTTAACTTTATGATAATATTGACGATGATTCCTTAGGTTTCCAAATACTTATTCGATTGATAAAGAAGTGATCACATAAAAAAGTAAAACTCACTTTTCCAAACGATAAAAGGATCGCATCCTTCCAGAAAGTAATCCTTAATTGTAGTTGCAACCTACTTGATTTTTGGATTGAAACTCTCAAAAAACTCCGGATAAAGTTTAGTTCAATATACCTCCTCAATGTTACATGTATGTACAGATTTTTCGGTTATTTCGTAAAATTTCTATCTACAATATTTATTTGAAACCTACAAATCAAATATTAAGTGGACGACCAATTCATTCAAACTCTCCAAATCACTTTCTACATATCCATCAGACAATTCAATAGTGTTTATTTTTTTCTAAAAGTTAAGGGTACAAAGTGGAATGTCAAAACTACCCAATGACAGTGGTGAAAAAATTAGACCTTATTAAATTTAGTGGAAAATTCACCGTTCAATAAGAGGAAGAATGCGAAGGTATTTGAAATATCTGGAGCTAAATCGTGAAAAAAAATTTCTCAGGCCGCACTTAATCGGCGCAGAGTGAAAGATTTCCGGAGCTATTTGTGTTAAAAAAAATACATATGAATGAATCTTTAGTTAATATCTTGAAATCCCAACTTGATATCAAGTTGATAACTTGATTTCAAGTTAGCATAACACACAAAAAAACTATGTCATAGAAAAGGAAATGCTTATTAGTTGTAGTTTCTGATAGGTCAATTATCTGTTGAGAAAACTCAATTCTGAAAATATAACTTGATATCGAGTTAGCAAATCACATCCTTAATTCAGCAATTTCGTAACTTCCGTATAACTTACCGTTTTATTCAATATCAGTGATGAAAAACGGCATACTTACGCTACTTTTTCATAAAACAAGTAACTTGATATTAAGTTAGCACCTAATAATCTACAAAAAATTGCGTCAAAGGTTATGCCTGTATGGATGAAAAACTGCGAAATAAAAGGTCCTTCATTATTTCAAAAAAAAATAATTTCTCGACCATGTGACCTGTAAACTTGATATCAAGTATGCAGTTTAAATATTTCCGAAAAGAAAACCAGCAAAACTCTCCATCATGTATATCCAATAGGTAAAAACGTGAAATTATAACCTTTTTTTCATTAATCAGTTTTTGGGATGTGTTCTTCTAACTTTATATCAAGTTAGCACCTAAATAATTTCTCAGTTATGTGACCTGTTAACTCGACATCAACTTAATAGAACTAATATTTTTCGAAAAGAAAAGTAGCAAATCTCTCTATCAAGTAAAAACTGGAAAATTATAACCTACATTTTTTCATCAATAATTTTTTAGGATGTGTCCTTATAACTCGACATCAAGTTAGCACCCAATTTCTTCCGAAAAACTTCATTTTTTTTCGAAATTCAATAGATAAAAACGGAAAATTATGACCAAATTGTTCAGAAGTAAAATATCTAATATTTTTCGAAAACAAAAACGGTTTGAGCTGATTCAAGTACGACTCAATAGAGGTTTTCTTACTTTATGTACATGCATTTTACGGGCATGTCAAGTTTATCTTTTCAAGGAAAACTTGAAGACATTTAACTCTCGATAAGAAGTGTACCTTACAAATTTCTGTTACTTTTCCACTCAAGTCCTAGTCACCCTGTAACCTCAATCCATCAATTTTTCGAAAGTGATTTGGAAATAGTGAAATTCAATGATTGAATGACGAACCTGACTTACCGCTAGTTATATCACTTATTCGACTATATACAATTGATTAAGCTGTAAAATAAGACGTCTTTGTATACAAATGAGAAGTGAAAAATCAACACCAGACACAGTGTAACTTAACTTGTACCTATTTCTTCCTTTACCAATAAAATTAACAGTTCAATCTTCGTCCGAGAGAGGCTCGTACTGAGCGGACAAGAGGGGTTTGGGTTCGTTACTTCGCCTACCGGAGTCGTTCACAGAAAGGTCTTTGTGGACGAACGGGTAAGTCGAATACGCACTTTGTTGTTGCTGATGCTGGCCGCTTCCAGACTGGTACTCTTCCTCGTTCTTCTCCTCGTCGATCACCATATCTCCCGGCGATTCGCTCCTCTTTTCCGTCGGGTGATTCTCCTGGTTCTCCTTCTTATCGTCCTCGGTCCGCATCACTTCGACTATTCTATTTTTCACGTAGTCCAAGGGAGACATGTGGCTTTGAGGTTGCTGCTGGAACCTCCTGTAATTCTGCTCGTTCCAGTGGTTGTTCTCGGGGGGAGAGACAGGTTCTACGTGGTACTTCTGCGGTTGCGCGATCCTGATGATCTGCCGCTCGTCGTGCTGCGGCGTCACCGATCTCTTCTCGTTCTCCTTCTGTTGCTGTTGCAACCGCCGCTTCCACTGTTCGTTCACCGACTCCTGGGACATGTGGTAGTAAGAGGCGGGAGGCGGTTGTCTGGCGCCGTAATCGTGACTGATCACTGAGTCCGTGAGCTCTTTGACCGTCAGGTTCTTGTTGATGCCTTCCGAGTCCAGCTCGACGTTGATAACGGAAGGCGGTCTGTTGTCCATGGCGTCCTGAACCTGAGACGGCGGCGGATTCCTGTGGAAACTCTGGAATAGGATGTCGCCGGCTCTGGGTGGTTCTCGAGGGTTCTGCATCACCTCCCTGCCGCCTTCGGCCGTCTGGTTGATCTGGTGCGTTATGATAGCGTCGATGAGACTGGCGGCCGTGAGGGTCGAAGAGTCGCTTCTTTGTACCTGCTGCCTGGGCTGTTGGATCTGTTGCTGCTGCTGCTGCTGTTGCTGTTGTTGTTGCTGCTGCTGTTGTTGTTGTTGCTGCTGTTGAACTTGTTGCTGGTGGTAGACTCGGCGTTGTTCGTCGAGCCGTTGCTGTTGTTGTCTCACGTTTTGTTGGTGTTGGATTATCTGGAAACGGTGAGGCTGGTCTCTCATGTTGTCCGCCATGGATTTTCCTGGAAAATGTACTATATTTAGTACAGAATACGTTAATTGTAGCTGGATCAAGAGATTCCATACGTTGACAAGCATATACAAAGATGTAGGGGAGAGTTGGGTAATACCACGCCCCAGTCTTACAAGGAATCTGCTTCGAAAACTATGGCTGCGTTCGTGTCAAATCATGCTCTATGGTTCTGAGAAAGCGCCCCCTGCACGGCAGTGACCAACAATCAGTGATGCGAGCATGAAGTTTGCTGAGAACTTTCGAGGGCATTTCTTATAACTTTTCTCGGACTGACGAACCCAGGTATGTTTTTCTTTTAATAAGATAAATTATATTGAAGTACCTATTGCATTTTGTAGCGAATTTAGAGTTTCATAAAGTAGATATGACTTTTCAAGTCTAGAATGTTCTGTGTAAATACCTTTGAGGTGGCAAAACAAAATAGCTTAGTCTGATAATGCCGTGCTAAGAGCGCTGCACCCACAAAAATACAGTTAGAAGACAAGGAGGAAAAGAGAAGATTGAAAGAGGAAAAAAAGAAGACAAAGGAAAGCAAGTTAAACGAAAAATTCTAGCAAAGGGAAAATCTGTGAAGAGAAAAGTAAGGTATTATTCTCAAGGATACGCAGACGACATCGTCATACTCGTCAAGGGAAAATACACCGGAATAACCTCAGAACTTATGCGAAACGCACTGAGGACTGCAGAGGAATGGTGCAAGAGAGAGAGCCTAAGGGCAAATCCGAACAAAACAGCACTCATTCCCTTCACTCGCAAAAGAAACATGGGAGATCTCACACCTCCCAGATTCTTCGGCGAAACATTACAAGTTGTAGAACAGGTAAAATACCTTGGGCTGATTCTCGATAAGAAACTAACCTGGAACCCACATCTACATCATGTAACCAACAAAAGTAAAACGACACTTATGATGTACAGGAGAGCTTTTGGAAAAACTTGGGGACTCAAACCGAAAACCATGCACAGGCTTTACACAGCGGTAATAAGACCCAGAATCACTTATGGCTCACTCCTGTGGTGGCCAAAAACAAATCAGAGACAGGCAAAAACCAACCTTGGAAAAATCCAAAGGCTTGCCTGTCTCTGCATCACGGGTGCAATGAATAGCACTCCAACAGCTGCTATGGAGGTCATCCTCAACCTCGTACCCCTTGACATACATGTCATGGGAGAGGCCAGGATGGGTGCATACAGATTGATACAAACAAAAAACTGGAGAACCAGCACAACTGGACACACCAGAATCACTCATGTAGCTGACGTAGCCGAGCTCAATATGATTTCAGACTACATGCAACCTCTATTCTCATTCGAAAAACCATTCAAAACACAGCTCGACTGGAACAGATGGGACTCGAGTATAGAACACAATCATCTGCAGAAATAGTCTGGTACACAGACGTTAGACAGATGAAGGAACAGGAGCGGGAATACATGGAGTGAGGCCAAGAAGGGATTACATAATACCTCTCGGCAAACACGCCACGATATTTCAAGCTGAAACACATGCCATTAGGACATGCATACAGAAGAACCTGGAAAGTGGCTACCAAAGAAAACACATCCACATTCTCTCTGACAGCCAGAGCGCCATCAAAGCTCTCAACTCGACACAGATAAAGTCTAGACTCGTCTGGGAATGCCTCCAGGACCTCCTGGAGCTGGCTAAACACAACAAGGTCACTCTGATAGCGGGCAACGAAAAAGCAGACCAGTTAGCAAGACAAGCATCTGAAACGCCATTCACAGGGCCAGAACCTGTGCTTGGAATCAGCAACAACCGATGCAGGACCCTGATTGAGGAGTGGCTAAAACAAAGACACCGACAACACTGGGAACAGAGCGACGGGCAAACACACAGCAAAGCCATGGTAGGACGCACAAGCCAAACCTTGACAGCTGACTTTTTGAATCTGAACAGAACAAAGGCACGTATGATAGTAGGTCTACTGACGGGACACTGCGGCCTTAGAAAACATCTGAACACCATAGGAATACTTGGAGAACCCGTGGATTGCAGACTCTGCGGTGAAGAGGAAGAAACAGCCTCTCACATAATTTTTGAATGCGACGCCTTGGGAAGAAGGCGCCACAGAATCTTCGGTGAAATCAATCCGGAAACGGGAATGAATCCGAAAAACCTCATAAGAAGGCTACTGAACCTGATAAAGGACACAAACCTATTCTCGTGAGGAACCACTGACGAAAGAGTGATACAATAGACCCAAGTTGGTCGCAGTGTCACAGGGAGGCCAAGCGCTAACCCGGTCTCTTGTTTGTCAGCTTATCAATCAATCAAGGTATTACTCAACTCTCCCGTATATCATGAAGAAGGATTAGAATTAAATACAAAAGCACTCACCCAAACCTTCGTGAGGCGGAGTGACAGGCACCGGCAGACTAGGCTGTTGCACGGCCACATCGACCAGCGACGACAAAGCCTCGTGCCCTGGAGGTAAATAAGGAGGCCTGGTGTGTCTCTGAATGACGCCCTGTCTCTGCTGCGGGTTCTGAGGCGGCGGAGGCGTCCTGTGCATCCCGCTCGGCTGATAATACTGCGTCTTCTCGTTCCTCCTGCCCAGCATCTGCTGCGACGTGATATAGTCGTTGATGATCTGTCTCGAGCTGAGCTGTTGCTCCACGTTGTACGGCTGATGGCGGTACTGTCCCGGGAACCCTTGGGGCTGTTGTTGCGGAGGCGGCTGAGACTGCTGCACCTGCGAGGAAGGCGGACCGCCGCCGATCTTCTTGTAGATCTCGTAGACTCTCTTGTCGGCCGACATGTGCGGGATGTGGATGGGGGTTCCTTGCGTTATGCTGCCCATCTTTGGATCCGGCGGCATCTGCCGTAAGAGACCGTCGTAGCGCGGTTGGGTTATGATGGGAGTACCCAGGGTTATCGACCCGGCTTTCGGGTTCGGGTTTCCCAGCTTGGGACTGCTTTGTTTGGACGTCCGTACGAAAGCGGGACTCTTCCTTTCTTGGTGGTAGATGTACTGCGGTTGCGGCGACGGATCCTGTCGATGCATGGGCTGTTGCGTCATCTGTTTGTGTATCGTGGCCGGCTGGTGGAATTCCCGCGGTTTCTTTATGCTGAGATCTAAGGTCTCCGGTTCCCTGTTTGTGTCCGGCACTTGGAGAACGACCAGGTCTCCCCTGCCGCTTGGCACTTGTTCCGGCGGCTGTTGAGGAGGGATGGGGCCCGTAACAGGAGTGATGGTCGCGCCGATCAATGGCGTCACCAACTTCGCGATGTTCATGTCGTTCCGTACCTGCCGTTGTTGCACGACCGACTGCTGTTGCTGACTGTTGAGACTGTATTCGCTCACGATGGTCACGTCGTTCAGATCTTGTTCAAGGATGCTCGAGATGGTGGGAGCTATGCCGCTGGTGGGCGGATTCTGGTTTTGCTGCTGAACGCCCGGGTTCTTCATGAGCGAGAACTCGATAACGTTGAGAACTAAGTCTTTGACGCTCAACGGGGACGCGTTCTGTCGCGGTTGACCGTCGGGCACGACGGGCGTTATGGTCGCGGAGCCCTGGTAGTGGTCGGGCGTCTGAGCTTCGTCCGCCGTCTCTGTAGCGCTAGAATCGTAGTCTTCCTTCTTTATAGTAACCTGAGAAGATCCCGCTAAAGCCGGGGGACTCTCGGCCGCGCTAGCGGTATCGCTCGAATGTCTCTCGCGTTCCGTGACGTTCGTAGATCGTAAAGTGGTGACCGGTTGATCTTCGCAACTGGACGTTGAACTTCCGCTCTCCTCCTCGTCCGTCAGGGTGGGTTTTCGATCTCCCAGACAGCTCTCCAAGTTGAACCGCTTCCTGTTCACGGAATAGAAGCCTCTGACCTGGTTGGACGTCTTACCCAGCTTCTCGCCGACGGCCTGCCAGTTGGCGCCCAATTCCGTCAACGCAGCTTTCAACCTGTTGATCTCCTCCTCGGGCCATTCTTCGACCGGCCCCAACCGTCTCTGGATCCTGTTGAAACAGGCCGAACAGCACTTGGTGACGCCGCAGGGTACGTTGAACTCGGCCAGAAGGGTTTCCTTGAGATCCAGCGGGAGGTCTTGCAATCGCTGAGGGAAACTTCTCAGCCTCTTCACTCTGCCCCTGGGATTGGGGCAGTTCAGCAGGGGACAGTGCGTGGCGCGGGATCGTACCACCTTGCAGCGACAGGTGTTGCACACCCTCGCGTTCTGCGGGACCTGGTCTTCTCGCAGGCCGTACTGGGAGGCCTGATTGGGCGGCAGCGGGCGGGAATGTAGGTGTGCGCCCAGCTGGGCGTTGCAGACGACGCAAGCTCCTTGCGTGGTTTTTTCTGAAACAAGGAGAATATTATGAGTATTCGCATAGCTGGGTTGGTTTCAGGCATATATTTAGTGTCTTCAATGGTACATTTGAACTAATTGCTTATTTTTCTTATATAACAGGATGGGGGCACAATAGGTCTTTAGGAATAATTAAGTACATGATCTTCTTGATGGTGAAGACTTCGAGTTTTGATTTTGATTGGCGCGGGGCCAATTAGACCCTGCAAGCTGTCGGAGCTTCAACCCGAGCCTTTCCGCAAGAGTTCTTCGGTTAATGCGGCAATATTGCGGTTTTCCATCCAATCTAATCGCGTACGGATAACGATTTGAAACGTTTCGAATCGATGCAACAACGTACGGAGTGATGTTGTTCATTTGCGCAACTAGAGCCGATGTATTTACCCAAACATCAAACATCTCAGCACTTTTTACGCACGGCGAGAGCTTCGGTCGGATGAGTTTGTTCGGGAACGAGATTGTTTCGGTAATTGATGAGGAGTGGATTATGAAATACTGCAATATGGATCTCTGGCCTGATTGTGATGTACCCCGCTAGGGTAGGTTAGGTCCTTAGACCATATAGAGACCTGTTTATTTAAATTAAAGTAAGTCGCATCCAAAACTAAAAGCTGGTCGATTGTACTTTATACTGGTCCACTTGACTCATTTGCTATAAGGACTGAACGAGAATAAATTCGCTATCACAAAAACGCCTATATCTCTCGAACCAATTGAGAAAAAATCTAAATTTTATCATAGTTAGCTTTGTTATGAACGTCAGAAACATGTGGAACAATGGACGCGTTCATCCGACTAAGCAGCTACCGCTACCGCTCCTTCAAACGTCAAAACCATATGATTTTTTCGATCCGTTGTGTCAAATTAGTTAGTAATTTTGATACAACGAATCGAAAAAATCATATGGTTTTGACGTTTGGAGGAGCGGTAGCGGTAGCTGCTTAGTCGGATGAACGCGCCCATTTACTTCATAGATATTCCAATTCTCTGTCGCAAAATGCCAAGCGAAGTGAAAACACGAGAATTTATAGTGAAACTTTTTCAGAATAATCAAAAATGGAGCTTCAAAAGAATCGCAAAAGTGGCTCGCGTTCGTCCGGAAACGGTATCAAGAGTTGTTAAGCGCTTCAACGAAGATCTTGCAATTAACCGCAAGGAAAGAACCGGGAGGAAAAAGGGGTTTCATAGCCCAAAAAAAGTGAAGAAAGCCATCAGCCTTTTCTAGAAGAATCTTAACCTTTCAGGACGGAAAGTGGCCCAAATTGTTCGCAGTCAACCGTTCAGGAAATCAAGTCGAGTTGTGGGCTTAGAGCATACAAAGTGCTGAAAGTGCCAGACAGGAACGCTGTGAAGAATCAAGAAGCGAAATCAAGAGCAAAGAAATTAAAAAAAGATTTCTTGAAAAATGTTTCCTGTTGCGTGATGGACGACGAAACCTATGTCTTGGCTGATTTCTCGCAACTTCCTGGTTAGGAATTTTATACTGCAGATTCTCGTGGAAATGTTGACGAACAATTTTGCGTGAAGAAACAAGAAAAGTTTCCTAAAAAATTCCTGGTTTAGCAAGCAATTAGCACTTGTGGGAAAAGGAGCAAATTTTTCGTTGGCCAAGGCTCTGTTGACTCGAAGATATACATCGAGGAATGCTTGAAGAAGCGACATTTTTACGTGAGCACGATGTGTCAACAATCTTTTGGCCAGATTTAGCTTCATGCCTCTACAGCAAGGCCACTAAGGAATGGTACGAAGCTAATGAGGTGGTTTTTGCCCAGAACTCAGGCCAATCGAAAGATATTGGGCCCTGGTAAAAAGAGAATTGAAGAAGACTAAGAAATCAACGAAAACATTAGCGGAATTCAAGCAAAAGTGGAAGACAACACCCCAGAAAGTAACTGAGAACACTATAAGAAGCATGATGGGAAGAATTACAGAAAAATCCATGAATTTTGTAAGAAATAGTTTTGGGTTTTTTTATTATAAAAACACTTTTCATTAGAATTAGAAGATGATTCGAAAATGATTTTGATTTTCGAAATCGGTCCAATGGTTCAAAAGATATAAGCGTTTTTGTGATAGCGAATTTATTCTCGTTCAGTCCTTATTCGCATGTTGCCAAACTGAGCAGATTGTAGGTATCTCTGATTATACGCAAAAACTATTTCTCTCATTTACATCTCGTAATTTTTAATTGAGACAGTCTTTTCGGATATATTATTAAAGAAAATAGAAAGAATATGGATGATTGTGCTATTTCATGCTAGAGGCTATTTTACCAAAGAAAGTCAGGTTACATTCATGACAACACCACTCTTATCTCTATTTCAGTTCGAAGAGAGATGGACAGATACTTTCCTCAACACGTGGTTATAGAAGAAACACGTTGCCAGTAAAATGGGGTTGAAAGTAGTTGAATTTCAAGAAAAACTTTGGTGAATTCGGTGGCTGATTATGATTCAGTGGCGTAGAAACATTAAATGAGGAAGTCTTCAGGTACAAATTCATATCAGTCAGGATTGTTTGTTGTTTTGTAACAATGTAGACATTTTTTGTCAGTTTGTTGTGACTTAACCGCTCGTTGCAAGGAATGCAACTTTGAACTGTGGAGACTGTGAAAGAGGCGCTTGACCGGAGAATTATCTGTGGAGTTCCACAAGGGACTCGCTTGGGGCCACTGCCGTTGTTATACACTAAATTCGACGGATATCGAAAAGATTTATAGGAGAACCTTTTTGACTTGTTTTTAAGAGCTCGTACGGTGGCGCGCCTACAGGGGGGGCCCGCGGCGCGAATTCCCGAATTATGATGATTTAAGATAGAGCACATAAACCGACGAAAGAGAAATGAAACAAGAACAAGATATTAACCGTCGTAATTAATGCCTTATAATTGAAGTTAATTAATCGTCTCTTAATTAGCGAGCGAGTTTGGGGGTTTTGTTGAACTTGGTTGGGAGTGGGGATCGGGTTGGTGGAGGGAGTAGGAGTAAGAGGAGGCGTGGGGAAAAGGTTGAGTCTGTTGGATCGGGAGTGTTTTCTGGCGGAGCGAGAACCGGAGATCAGGGATGGGCCGGGTCGAATCAGAGTCTTATTTGGGAACCAAATTTGGGAGTGGATTCGTCCCTGTAGCCCCAGGTGGTTTCTGCTGTTTCTCGGCGCTGTGGGTCCGTTTGCGCAAACCGCTTCGTTTTACGGAACCCCAAACCCTGCGAGTGTACGTGTTGATTCTGCCAGCTAATTAAGGAGGATTATATCGTTCGTTTGCACGAATTAAATTAACCGTCATCGTTTTCGGCTAATCCCCTAGTAGACTGTTAATTTCTCGCGATGAACATGGGGTTGAATATCGCAACACACTGAAAACTTTAGGGAAACAATGTTTTTTTCACGCACGCCATATTTCGCTCTCCTCTCATCCAAATTAGCTCCCCAGGCCCAATCCGTCCCCGATGTTAACGAAATAAAACGAGGCACTCTTCCGCAAACAATTCTCTCGTCTCCGGTTCCCGACGATCGTCGAGATCATTTCATTTGGAAGAAGCGGGGAACCCCTCAGGCTGTTTCGCCGACGGAAAAGATTCGAACGACTCTTCGACATACACATTGTCCCGCGATCGCTTAGCCCGGGGTAACCGGGGTTAGCGAAACGCCACGTCGATTCGCTTCAATTTCTCCGACGTTTTCTGTTTGATCGCGACCGTATCGCGTATTTGTGCTCGTCGAGTCGATACAGACTTTAATTATGCACGTATTTTGAAGGCGGAATAGTTGGCGATTCATGAGATTACGGCGGTACGAAAAGGGGAGGAAAAATTGACGTTTCAGCGGGTTGAATGAATGGATCGCTGCTGCTGAATTGGGCACAGCGAAGGGTTGCTTCTGGTGACATAAATTCCTGGTCAAGATATAACTTAGTGAACAATGAAGAAATGAGAAATAACGAGAAAAAAATCTATTCAACAAAAAACAATAACGTTGAACGAAAGCAATAAATTGAAGTTTAAGACATCGCAAAGATTTGCTGTCAACTATTCTTTCTTATATTAACTTCCGCTGTTGGTTGGGAAAATAAGCGAACCAAAGTTCGAGAAGAAAAAAAAATAATACTCCGCTATTTGGTTCGCAAATGTCTCCATATAAAAACTCAGCTAACAGAAAACTAACGAAGGCTCTTAATAACTAACTAACACATCCCTTGAAATTCTCACAATAAATATGGGATAAAAGAGAATCGAAGTCCTTATCTGACAAAACCTATTAGGATCCTAACCAAACATTTCAATGCTTAAGAATCTTGTTGAACGAATTTTGTTAGGTTTTTTGGGTAGATATTAATGAAGGACTTTATATTGGAAATGGATAGTGATTTCAATTTGCTTCTCATAGGAAAATATACAATTTGTATCGAGTGAGAATTTGTTTGTCAGTTGCGATCAAATACAGTGTGACAAGAAAAACCTCGGACAAACTCTTTTTCATTTAACTTTATTAAACAGAAGAAATTGAACAAAATAACAACGAATAATAATAGCTTGAACATTTGTCAATGATATATAATCTAAGCCATTTCGAAGTGGCTTCCTTTGGCGGCGATACACAGCTTCAGACGCTTCTTGAAATTTTCGGCAATGGGCCGCAGCTCCTCGGGCGTTAATCGGTTCCATTCCCGGCGCAGAGATTGCTTAAGCGACTCCAAATTTTTGTGTTTTTTAGCACAAGCCATGTGCTCCAGAATCGACCACACGCTGCAGTACATTGGGTTGAGATCCGGTGAGTGGGGCGGCCATTCTGCAGATGAGATGAAACAAGGAAAATGGGTCTTACACCATTCTTGCGTCATTTTCGCTCTGTGAGCCGAAGCCGAGTCCTGTTGGAAGGTCCAATGCGTATCGCCGAAGTGCTGCTTGGCCCACGGAAGTACTACGGCCTCGAGGATGTCGCAGCGGTAGACTTCTTGATTGATTTTGACCCCTTGATCCACGGAAACTAAGGGAGTTTTACCACTGCCGCAAATTCCGCCCCAGATCATGACGGATTGCGGATTTTGACGGTGTTCGACGATGGCCGATGTACCGGGAGCCTCTACGGACCAGACTCTGTCGTTTTGGTGGTTGTGGGATTGTTCTACGGTGAAAAGCTTCTCGTCTGTGAAGATAATTCGCTCCCATTGCTGACCGGCGGCGAGACGAAGGAGTTGGCGGCACCTTTGGAGTTGTACGCACTTGTTTTCCTCCGTGAGGAGTTGAACTTTTTGGAGCATGTATGGCTTGAGGTTGAGCTCCTTTTTGGCAATTTGACGGACTGATTCGCGGTTGATACCGGTTTCACAGGCTATTTTCCTCATGGAACCCCCTCGGATTTCGATTGACTCGCTTCTTGACGATGTTGCGATTGCTAGGTGTATTGACAGTGCGTTTTCTACCACTTCCTGGACGACGACCATCATGGCCAAGCTCCTTGAAACGACGAATTGCATCGGACACGGTTTGTCGAGGCACATTGAGCAAACGAACAATTTCGCATTGACGCCTACCTTGACGAAACAGCTCCAAAATCGCACTACGTTTGACATTCTAAAACTTTGTGAAATGAAATTATATCGAACTGAAAATTCACATATTAGTACAGGAAAGTGTAGAGAAACCAAGAGAATAAAAATTATTTGGCTGCGCTGAAATACTTTTGTTCCAGACCACAGCAAAATTTGTCCGAAGTTTTCTTGTCACCCATTAGTATAGATTTCGCTGGCGGCAGGGTTTTTCCAGATGCTCTTGATCTGACAAGCACCCCGATATTGAATGGTCGCATCCATCCAACCCCCATATTCGAACCCTTCGCGGATTATTGTGCCCCTAATAATGGTCCATATCTTCAACCGCCCCTACGTCGTCCCAATCAGCCAACCCTTCATAACTCTCGACCTCCGGCAAAGGGCAAATAACGGTCCAGTCAATACGAATTAATTATAGGAAAATAAACAAATTACCCTAATTAAAATCGCCTCGTTAAAATCTTCCGTTCGCGTCTACGCAAACCCCCAGGCGCGTCCTTTTTTTTCCAGATGCAAAAGAACCGAGGGGCGGGTAGAGGGGGCGGAAGTGTTCTCGCCGCCGCGCGGTCTTTGCACATGGAAATCGTTCGGCTCTTTTATCTAATTAAATAAATTATTAATATGGCAATTTTACGAAGAGCGCGCTTCGAAAGAGAGAGGTAAAAGAGTTTTCCAGCGATGTTTACCCGGAGAGATGTGGTGCCGCTGGGTTTCAAGCGGACCAGATGGATTACGCGATCTGTAGTTGCGTGGGAGTCAGTGTATTTTGTATTCTTGCTGATATATGGAGCGCGCTATTTGGTTTGCGCAAGATTAGAGCTTCAAAAATGTATTCCTCGATAGAATTTATTGCAGCATGCGATCTCTTCATCTAGAAGTCCCATTCATGCTATCCTGTGGTTGCTCAAATGCGAATTCTCCGAAATTAAAGAAATAATGAAGGGTTTTTTATTTTGAAGATGTCATTTTTTGACATTTGACTAGTAGAAATGTTTTATGTATACTCCATTCACAATTATAAAATCACAACTCTGGCCATGGTTTCGTTTTCAGGAATTGGTGCACCTGATAAAAAATCTGTGCGCGTACAGAGAATATCTTTAATGACAAAACGGCGTTGCCAGTTTCTTTGTTTACATCAAAGTAAAAGTATCAAAGATATTTTGACATGGGTACAAACGGCAAATTTGAATTGGACCAAAAATCGATTTATAAGCATGAATAAAGCAAAAGTAAGTACTAATCGCCTTTTTTACACTTGATAACAAATTTTTTTTCAGGTATCTGGCCGTTTGGAAAGATTTCAAACGAAATTCAGGTCCCCCAGAAGTTTGGTTAGTTTCGGTACCTATCGTTTTTGGTGCTCAAAATTTATTTGGAATGTGTAAATGGACAAAAAAGGCTTCCTTATACGATCTTTTCACGAAAGCGACCGGAAAATATGGTTCAGGTAGGATTTTCGAGGAATTATGAGGAAAGAACTTGCAGAATGAAATTTCACGATTTTCGTAAGTAAACGGGTTTTGGATGGCCATCATCGGTCTCTAAATGATTATTGTTGATCGTTTTCACGTTTCAGAAAAAATACCACTTCGTATAAGCCCATTGTGAAGAAATTTTTGTATGTAACATTCAACAGTAGGTATTTGCTCTTAATCGAAAGAATATATTATATCTAGTGCTACTTCTTTCAAAAGAGACACAAGCTTTTAATGCTGTAGGGGCCCTATAATGTGGAGGAGTTTGTGTCTTATTTTAGAACAGGTGAATGATATGTTTGACCTGTTCCATATTATTTGTAGAAACCTACTGTGGTTGTAATGTATGAATATTTTTTAAACTAATAAATTACTATACAGTCAGAATATTTTACTCCTTGTTCATAAGATCAAATAAATGAAATGTATATCTTCTTCTCTTATTTTCATTAAGTTAGCTATTAAGGTTATGTTCCAAGAAAAAGTTCCTGTTGCATCAGAACTCCCTTCAACTATTTGGATTCTAGTAGAGGGATATAATGTTCCATTATTCTTGATTCAACAATTGATGTCAAGTCTTGAACTTTCAGTTCAAGAGGATAATAATCATTAAATCTTCACAAGCATGCATATGAAAATTATGTGGAAGCAATGCAATTTTCTTCCATGGCGAAAAATAATATATTTCAACAGTGATCTCTTCTACTTTTCATGCAAATAACTAGAAAAGGAATCCTTTCTATCAATTCATATAAACGTTAATTATTTTCGTCCATCGCATCTTTTCCAATTCATTCATTTTCCGAATAAATTCACATTCTGAGAAATACGCTAAGAATGTAGAAAGGACAACATAGTGTTGACTTGGAACATAAAAATATTTTGAAAAACGTCATAACTTCGATACAGAGTGTAATGTGTCAAATTTCCAGTGCCAGAGTTGGGATTTTATAATTGTGAATGGAATTTTTTTTTTACAAGCTATTCCAACACTGATTATTATCATATTATTGTCAGTAGCATCTTCCCGCGTTTTCAAATTTTTTTCGCCATCCTCCAGAGACCAGAATCGACGAAAAATAAAAACCGGCCTTCCAATTAAACGAGCCGTAGCTCGACGCGACTTTGGCGGATTTCACTTTGACCGTGGCATTCTTTGAGAATATTTTATCAACCTGCAAAGTGATTGGATCGTAATTAGACGCCCGTGATGCCCTTTACCTCCCCCCTCCCCGTTTAATCGCTCGCGATCGCCAAAGGATTTAGGTCCTGCCGGCGTAACTGCCGCTTACGCCTGTTTAGGTCGCTTTTCAACCGGATTACCGGAGGATTGACGCTTGACAGGACGCCATACGTCGATGCGGAGGAAAGTCGAGGAATGGGAAAAATTACGCGTTCCATTTGTCATCGACACCTGAACGTCGACCGAATTGTTAACGAAAAACTGGGAATGAAGAATTAAAATCTTTCTGATTTATCGACGCCGAAGAAATTTGAATCATAACTTCAATAAAATCAAGTAGAAATGAATAAATAAGACAAAATAGAACAAAGAGATATCTTGACATTCATTTTGAAATATCAATAAGAAAGCCTCCTTTATTACTCATCGCGAAGAGAAAAATTTGACAACGTTGCATCTCTATCGATATAAAAAGGTAATACAGGAAACTGCAAATTCTCCCTTATAAATATTCTGTTGAAAATAGGTTTGTAAGTATTTCTGGAGTAGAAGGTTATGAATTTGATGGAAAAGCGAATTTTGACCAATTTAGGGAAAATAAGATTAAAAGAAAATAAATGCAAAGACAAGATTTCATTCGAGAGTTCTAACAAGGACAAATTTATGAATTTTATTGGCTCACAGTTTCAACAGATTCAAAATCAATTTCCCGAAGGTTCAAATTTGAATACGACTGAGTATACCCCATTCACTTTTATAAAGTATCCCAGTTGGCCATGAAATTTTGATTTTGAAAATGTTAGGTTATAGACATGTTTCTGTCAGATACATACGCAACGTTGTCATTTCTACATAGAGATCTTAGTAATGACGTATTTATCAAAATGTTTATTTTCTTTGGGAAAATAATGAATAGGAGAAAATGTTATGCGAATTCAGTAATTACAAAGACCTGGCAAATGTTGAAGAAACTTCTTTCTCTGTTCATACTGGAAATATTCCACGATATAAAACATGGTTGGAAGATTCGATTTTGCTATTTTCTTGTACGGAAATCAAGAATCGAGTGTTGAAATTTTACTGAAGAATAATGAAACGAATAGTCCTTTACTTTGTGATAGTTCTTTCGAAAAAAGAATGGAAGTACTCGAATAACCCGACAGAAATACTTCTAAACGAACATACGGAACTATGGAATTCCTCATTTTTCTAAATTCTCAAGAAATAAAGCTACAGAAGACATTTAAACACGTTTTTCACAACTTGAAATACTCCAGTATGAAAATGTAGTAGTACTAAGAAACCTGTGTCACAGTTAAACCTGAAAAGAAATATTTACACATTCACAAAGTTAAAAAAGATTAAACGTAGTGGCAACGTCTCTCAGAATCATTCGACTTTCACGAGTGCCAACCTGCGTCAGTTTTAAGTAAGAAAACTTGATAAACCCAAATCTTGGCCAGCCGGGATACTTTATAGAAGTGAATGGAGTATAGGTTCCCTTTTGCTTCAGTATTTATGATCTGTCTGAATTTCTCCAGTGAATTTAATTATTTCTTTTGGGTATATGTATTTTTTCTCTCTTTTCCATAATGTAATATAACATTATATGAAAATAAAGCACTATTACTATTATTATTATTCTTGCATGACATGGTTCTGAATTAGGTGCACAAAAGACCTTAAGGTCAGTATCACCATTTGAATCGTGGTAAATCTCCATTCAAAAGTGGTCTCTTTACTTCACGAGTAAGTACCCTTATTTACGACGTAGACTTGATTTTTTTTTTAAATTGAAGTTGAAGAACTTCCCGAGGGCAAATAGTTTTCTTTTTTTTCGATTCAATAAGTTTTTCAATTAAAAAAACCAGGGTAATCATTAGATCTGGGGTTATTGAATATGTTTTTCGTTCTTCATAAGTACAAGCTATATTTTTGAAATAATCATCACGAAAATTTTTGTAGTTTTTTTCCAAAAAATGATGAATAACCGTCGAAAAGAAATCATTAAGTGTAATTTCCAAAACGCTGAAGTTCAACCTGTTTTTTTAATTGAAAAACTAATTAAATCGAAAAAATCGCAACTATTGGCCCTCGGCAATTTAATCTATACTAATATTATAAAGAGGAAAGATTTGTATTTTTGTTTGTTTGATACGGAGAGGCTCAAAAACTACTGGACCGATTTCAGAAATTCTTTCACCCTTAGAAAGCTACATTATCCCTGAGTGACATAGGCTATACTTTTCACCCGAAAAAATTAAGGATACCTACTATAACTTCAATAATTACAAAAAATCAGCCAAAATCAGCTATTTTCACGTGCGCTGCAAAAACCGTGACTTACGTGGATACAATGTATGACGGAAATGTACCTCTTGAATAGTTCTACAAAAAAGTCCGCGATAGCATGTATCTATCTCTCAAGATTGACTTGCTATTACCTGTTTATGGTAATCAGATGTTTTCCAAAATTATGCACTATTTGGGAGTGTGTTTTTATGAATTGGGTATTGATCCTAATCCAACCTAATACGTTATTTATCCCCAGTATTTAATTTAGAACAAAATTGCCCTTCACATCATACAATTACAACGAGTACATCAAAAGATATGGCAGGTTGAAGTTTTGAAGATGAAACCGCCGCGTGAAACAAATTTCTACTCGGGCTGCTTGTCTTCTATAAACTACAAAAATTTTCATGATTATTTCAAAAATATAGCTTGTACCCATGAAAAACGAAAAACATATTCAATAACCCCAGATCTAACGATTACCCTGGTTTTTCTAATTGAAAAACTAATTAAATCGAAAAAAAAAAAACTATTCGCCCTGGGGACGTTCTTCAACCTCCATTTAAAAAAAAATCAAGTCTACGTCGTAAATTAGGGTACTTACTCGTGAAATAAAGAGACCACTTTTGAATGGAGATTTACCACGATTCAAAAGGTGATACTGCCCCTTAAGGCCGCAGTGGAATGAAGCCCCCTCACCAAACTATAACTGTGAATAGATTGAGACAATTCAATTTTGTTTTCCGTTCTTTTAGTTTTAATTCTTATTTTATTTTACATTCAAACAATGAAGGCTGAAGTTAGCAACGTTGAAAAGCAAGACTTCAAATGAAGTTCATCAAGGTGAATAAAGCTAACATATTTCTGCAGAAAATAAGATATTTATCCTTAGGAACCTCGAATTAATTCAATGCAGCGTTGCCACGCATTAGTTCGCGGCTTGAAAGTACAGAAACCTGTACCAACAGCTCATAAATATATCATTGAGAGCCTTCAACATCTCAAAAAATACGAGATCTACGAACTCTTATCCTTCTACCGCTATCTATACTCGCGCGGCTCCTACACGCTATTTTTTTTCGCCTTTTCCCTCCCCCAGGGACCTCTCGCCAAACCAAACACAATGACTGCGAGAGTGCTCGTTAAAATAGAGAGAGGACCGGGAAAAACGGTCTCCCAGGTCGCGGCGGCGATGACTAATGAAGAGATTTTCCGCATGAATTTCGACATTATTAGCCGGATTTCCTCGGGGACCAGACTGTTTTGTGTCGAACGTAGAGGGGAGAACGGGACGTGTTGCCTTTCGGCTTCTTGAACCTTTGACGGCGTCAGCGGAACCAAAGTTCTCCTACAAACCGAAGGATCTCGCCGTATAAAAGTTTCACGCCGATTCCATCGAAAACCATCGATGCCGAGTGACCGGCGAGTTAACGGTCCGCATATGGGACAACGCATTCGCATAAACTAATCATTCGGCCGATGATCATCAATATCCATCGTTTATACGACTCGCGGCGACCTCGGGAGACTTCCGATCACGCCGAACGTACTGACCGATTACGGAACCCACGTCGCGCGCGGACCGTTCCACCAGGACCCTTTTTACCAACGTCCGAAACCATAAATCAGGTCCCCGATCGTCAATTACGCAAATTATGGCGTTCCCGATCGCATTATCGCGATTGTCGGGCCGAACGCAGTTGTTAACGTCGTTACAAGGTGTATCCGGGGAATTCCCGAACGTCCCGTTGCCGTCAATATTCTACAATGTCCACGGAAGGTACTGGAACGCGACCCGTCCTGAGGACGAAGAACAAGCCGATAAAAAACGTCCTTAATTCAAACGGGAATCCATTCTTTCAATCAAATCATGATTCTATCCCTAAATAGAAATAAATATTGTCCTATCAACAGTAATCGTCAAGTTGACCGTTTTCGAGATATTCAAAAAATAAAGTTTCCAAGTCAAGCATTCGACGGTCCGTGATCTCGAATTTTCTGGACGCCTGTGGAAGGTACTCCTCTCGACCCTTCCACGCGACAGAGCGCCCGCGTGCGGTAGTTCTTATTTTCTGGAGTTTTCCATTTCTTGGCGCATCCAGGCTTCACGAGAAAAGAATCGGCGCTAAATCTATATATCTTGTATATATAAAAGAAAGATGTTGGTTACACCATTTATAACTCGAGATCGGATGGACTGTTTGTTATGAAACTTCATATATGGATTCGTCTACGGTCTGGTTATAATAAAATGCAATAAAACTTTGAAAAAAACGATGAAAATTTTACTTATACAGGAAATGCTTTTCCTCCTTTTGAGTAATGCCACTAGATGTCGCTACAGTTATAGTTACGCTACTGCTTATTCGTTTGTACTTCATTTGATATTCTCCGCGTTAGATGGCGATATAAACAAATAGTGTGTACAGTGATTATATTTGCTCTATAGTCACTGTTATAGTGTGTAATTTGGGTTGCCTCCAACCCTGCGCTGTTGACCAAAACCAAAATGTCTTAGCGTAGGAGTACAGATCTCTATGATGATTAGATTTCGCTGAGATATGGAAGAAGTTTCGTTCTTACCACTTCAGGCGGCGCTATTCACACATTATGACTGATTGTTATTAGTTATTTTCACAGATTTATTTATTCAAAATAACGTAATCGTGAAGGTACTATATTAGATGGCGATGCATATACAATTACTGTGTATGGAGAAAAATGATGATATGGGATCATCTGCTGAGAAGGCAGCTACCTATATAATTCAAAGAAATAAGACACAAATCATTTGCCATTATAAATAATGACAAATGAAATGTGAATAAGAACTAGGTCTTCGATACTGTTCACCCTACCAGACCGAATGGTCCAACGTCAACTGAGAATCGCACCGACTGCAGTTTCGTCCTATTAGGACTCATCAGGGTGGAATATCTCAAAGTCGACGCTGGATGGAAAATCTTTTCGTCAAGATATGGACATCTGGCGCCGCACTATTTTATTTGATTATGGCGTTCTCTAACATTGAAATTCACAATCTGGTGGTGCAATTTGGAAGAAAGTTTCCTTTATTGTTCATTCAATCACCGAGGGGTGGTCTTTTCTGAAGGTAGAGATGTCGCTCATTAATTTCTCATCGAAATAGTGCGGCGCCAGATGTCCATATCTTGACGAAAAGATTTTCCATCCAGCGTCGACTTTGAGATATTCCACCCTGATGAGTCCTAATAGGACGAAACTGCAGTCGGTGCGATTCTCAGTTGACGTTGGACCATTCGGTCTGGTAGGGTGAACAGTATCGGAGACCTAGTTCGTATTCACATTTCATTTGTCATTATTTATAATGGCAAATGATTTGTGTCTTATTTCTTTGAATTACTGTGTATATTACAGTCAATTTTTATCGGAATTTCAGGTAAATCGGATTTTGGCGATCAGTGAATCGTGAATTGTCCATTCTCATCTTTTCTCTCTATTTTTGAAATATTTTCGAATTCAGCTTAAATTTTCATTGGTTCGTTATCCATATTGGAATTATGAAATGACACGTATGACATTGTGGCGCCGCCATGAAACAGTTCAAATATTTTCGATTTGGTCGATGTCATTGCTTTCAAAAATTGACAAGTGCATACAGTCATACACCATGTCTTTAGACATCTTGAGCAAGGCTCATATAATTCCATTATAATGTAGATTCTATAGTTAATTGAGTTGCCTGCAACTCTGTGCTGTGGAGTGTGGACCAAAACAAGAATGTCTTAGTCAAGAAGAAAAATTAGAAAACCTCTTAGAGTATTTGTATTCTGTGAAGTGAAGTTAAAGTACCATAGACAAAGTATATATTTCGATTCTAATTTTCAGCGTATTGGCAGAACTAAAGTGGTAGTGATCGAGTGATCAGGGGCGGCAATTCATTATGGGAACTATTTCTCATCCATATTATTCGCTCATGATTTATATTTGCAATCGTGGTGTCGTTCATTACAAGATAGGTACTGCAATGAGAGAACTCTAAAGTCTGAAGCATTTAAAACAAAATGTTATATGTTCAACAATTAGATACCGCTTGAATAAAGAGAATTTTTCAGTGCGAATAACAATGGTACTAAAATTTTGTATGTTTCGCCTAATTTATCTCCTGCTTGAAAAAATAGCAATGATTAGTTTATACAACTTTAACGGTAGGTTTCACAAAGCGTAATCACCGGTGATCGGAGCTTAATCTAGCATCAACTAGATTTGACAGTTCAAAAATCAGGGAACCAAGCCCTTGATCTCCGATCACCGGTGATTACGATTTGTATCAAGTAAGAAACAAAGTTAAAACTCGGTACTATTCTTTTGATCCATTGTACATTTCATTTATAAGGAGAGAAATATTCATAGAACTCATAGTGATAATGTAAGTTCTATGGAGATATTCCAAGAAATGAACGGTGGCGCCTCTATCGGATCAGTTTTCCTACTCGTTTTGATCGGCGACCTTGAGAGGTTGCGTGGTGTGTAAACTCATTTAGAATTGTTTCGTTATCAACTTAGTTTGACACGGCTGGCATCAGGCATTGACCTCTAGTTTGCGGCCATGTTTATTATCAAACACCATGCATCCTTAATATCTCCTATTAAAATTTACATCCTCGCAGTGTAACGAGTTCGTTTGGGATACGAAAACAACTTTTACAGTGATCGATATCTCAAAAATCGATCTTCTCAATAATTCACGAAGAACGTCAGTCCGGAGACCGGCCATCGTACCGAATAAGGTTATGGATAATTTTTCGATATTATCATTGTAATCGTCGCATATGGGAAGCTTCATTAACAGTATTACATTCCCTGAAAGTACGTCGTTTCACAACGAAGGGACCGGACAGGCCGCTATGTTTGTCTTATTCATTATTCAGGTCCAAATGGTCGGCGCCTTTATTAATAGATATTATCAACAATTTTCATTAGGTAATATCGGATCGGAGAGGTTTCTTCTTTATTAAAATGCGATACGGTCAATTTCCACGGACACTTTCGATAAGGAATCGTTCTATTTAATCGTTTTAATATTTGGTTTTTTATTTTCATTCCGTAGATTGATCTGTGCATTTCCCCAAATACTTTGAATTGAAAGAGAATTTTTCACAGGAATTCAATAATTCTTTCTGTTGTGTCGGCCGCATACAATAATTGGATGCAGATGCACGGTGGGTCGCTGATTCTTAAATTGCCTCCCAATGCATATTTGATCTCTTAGTTTGTGTTTAAAAAAAATAACATAAAACATTGGGAGTGAGGTAATGAAAACAGCAATTGATTTATCATTTTCTGACGACAATACACTTATAGTTCGCTCCGCATTTAACACGAGTCCTATACAAGGTGACAAGAAAAACTTCGGACAAATTTGGCTGTGGTCTGGAACAAAAGTATTTCAGCGCAGCCAAATAATTTTTATTCTCTTGGTTTCTCTACACTTTCCTGTACTAATATATGGATTTTCATTTTGATATAATTTCATTTCACAGAGTTTTAGAATGTCAAACAAACGTAGTGCGATTTTGGAGCTGTTTCGTCAAGGTAGGCGTCAATGCGAAATTGTTCGATTGCTCAATGTGCCTCGACAAACCGTGTCCGATGCAATTCGTCGTTTTAAGGAGCTTGGCCATGATGATCGTCGTCCAGGAAGTGTTAGAAAACGCACTGTCAATACACCTAGCAATCGCAACATCGTCAAGAAGCGAGTCCGAAATCCGAGGGATTCCATGAGGAAAATAGCCTGTGAGACCGGTATCAACCGCGAATCAATCCGTCAAATTGCCAAAAAGGAGCTCTACCTCAAGTCATACAAGCTCCAAAAAGTTCCACTCCTCACGGAGGAAAACAAGCGCGTACGACTCCAAAGGTGCCGCCAACTCCTTCGTCTCGCCGCCGGTCAGCAATGGGAGCGAATTCTCTTCAAAGACGAGAAGCTTTTCACCTTAGAACAATCCCACAACCACCAAAACGACAGTCTGGTCCGTAGAGGCTCCCGGTACATCGGCCATCGTCGAACACCGTCAAAATCCGCAATCCGTCATGGTCTGGAGCGGAATTTGCGGCAGTGGTAAAACTCCCTTAGTTTTCGTGGATCAAGGGGTCAGAATCAAACAAGAAGTCTACCGCTGCGACGTCCTTGAGGCCGTAGTACTTCCATGGGCCAAGCAGCACTTCGGCGATACGCATTGGACCTTTCAACAGGACTCCGATCCGGCTCACAGAGCGAAAATGACGCAAGAATGGTGTAAGACCCATTTTCCTTGTTTCATCTCATCTGCAGAATGGCCGCCCTACTCACCGGATCTCAACCCAATGGACTACAGCGTGTGGTCGATTTTGTAGCACAGAACTTGTGCTAAAAAACACAAAAATTTGGAGTCGCTGAAGCAATCTCTGCGCCGGGAATGGAACCGACTAACGCCCGAGGGGCTGCGGCCCATTGCCGAAAATTTCAAGAAGCGTCTGAAGCTGTGTATCGCCGCCAAAGGAAGCCACTTCGGAACGGCTTAAATATTTTATTAACAAATGTTCAAGCTATTATTATTTGTTGTTGTTTTGTTCAATTTCTTCTGTTTAATAAAGTTAAATGAAAAAGAGTTTGTCCGGGATTGTTTTGTCACACTGTATAATAAAAATAGAGGAACGTAGAAATTTTGACGTTTCTTGGGATCAACCAACAAGGCGGATCTACCAACAAGGCGGATCTACCAACAAGGCGGATCTACCAACAAGGCGGATCTACCAACAAGGCGGATCTACCAACAAGGTGGATCTGTTGGCCCAAACTATTTTAGTTATTAATAAAAAAAACCAAGGTCGAAAAGAAGAATAATCGATTCATACCTGGGTGAAATTTGAATTATCTAGGCGACTTGGAAGTATTTTTAAAAAATTCAAGAAAATAGCGAAAAATCCGGCAAAAAGGGCAATTTTAAACTCGATCAAACTTCTTTCACAGATATCCTGGCCTTGAGGTAAATATGTATACCGATCGAAAGAGAAAAAGTCAATGCACAATAGCTTGGTATTCATATTTTCCATAATTTTTCAAATTCTTCAGAAAAATTCATCAAACTTTGACATTTCGCCCATAAAATAACCCGATTTGCAGAATCTACCGGTACGGATATCTACCTGATAGGTAGATCTAGGGGCTCTACTAGTTTTTGCCAAATCGTCATAATTTACACGTTCGTCGTAAATTTTGCACTATTCCGGCCGTAAAAAAACCTCTTCCCGCGTTCGAAAATCAAAACGTCATCGCTCCATCGCCGCCTCCCTCCCAACCAGAAACGGTCGTCCATATCGCGCAATTCGGAAGAGGACGGAAGAGGGACCGAAACCGAACCGAGAGAGAGAGAGACGGCGTTCGAAAACGGGGAACAAGTGGCGCGAGTTATGAGGGTAATATATCGGGAATTATGCTTATAAAGCGCTTATAAAGTGTTCCGACATCCGGCGATCGAGATGTGCGATGCCAGTGTCGAAACGGCGGTCGGCAGGTGAATAATTTGATCGACGACGCGGCGGGTTTCGATCATTCGGTCCTTTGAGCCGGAGCGAGATTTGAAAGTTTGTTAAGAAGGTATGACGTGTGTGGATTGGGATTTTTTCTGTGTTTTTCTTCGAGGATTGCGACGAAATGAACTTCACAATTTTTTTTGACAGTTCTATTTAGATTGCATTCTCGATAGACTACGGGTGAAAACTAGTTTTTACGTAAAATGAAAAAAATTGAAAATTTGTTGATTGGATTTAATGAAATTACAATGATTCGTATTCAATATCGCTTTTCATGGCGGGCTTTTATCTCCTCAACATTGAATCAGGCTCAACAATGCTGATACTTCTTGAATTCTTCACTGGATAATGATTTCATCGAAATTACGCGAATATTTCCAGAATAATAAAGACCGTACTCAGTTATACTGATATTAGAAAAAAATACAAAATGAAATCGTCCTAAATTCGATCGTAGACGACAATAAACCGCGAATTGGCCACTGCAAAAAAAGAATAAAATTAAATATCAATTACCAATATCTGAATAAAGAAAATATATAAGTCAATAATATTCAAAAAAAGATTTAACTTTTTTTCATAACGAATAAAATTTTCCTCAAAATTCTCATTGAACACCTCTAGTTTTTTTTTCTTCTGATCTTGAAATCTGCATAAATCCTTTCTAAAATTGGATGATGAAAATTCATCACAACTTTGACCACAAATTTCAATTAATAAACCCAACAAAACAAGATACAGGTAAAATATAACTTGCATCAGTTTCAAAATTGCAGAAAAACAATTTGGAAACTCAAATTCATTCTTCAACGCTATGAAAAAAATAATAATGTAGAATCATGTTCTTCGAATAAAATGAAAGAAACTTTCCTGAATTTTTCTTCAACATAAAAAACATCTCAACTGTTTTGAGTTCTTATAAATGGATCCTTGCAATTTGTTTCACAGAAATGTTTTATTTTTCATTTCGTTCCATTTGAGGCTTTCATCATCAAGCACTTTTCAATTAATATATTTTTATTTCTTTTTTAATCAACTATTTCGTTGATGACTTCAGAAATTTTATTCACTAGTTCCGGAGATATGAAAGTTTTCTACAATTTTTTTTTAATTCCCGTAATCACGCGAAATTAAGGTCGCCGATCATGGCGAGTAGGAAAACTAATCCGATAGAGGCGCCACCGCGCATTTTATGGAATATCTCCATAGAACTTATGGTGTTACTATAAGTACCATGAATATCTCTATCCTTACGAATGAAATGTACAATGGCGCTCTCTATCCGAAAATCGCTGAACTATGAAATTAGTGAATATGTAGGTAAAGCAGGAACTTTTTCCCGCCATTTATTTGAATTTGGCCATTCTCTGCCAATTCCGTAGATTTTCTGGACAAAATTATCTGTAGATTCACTTTTAATCGTAAGTTGAACTATTTTCATGGGTCTTTCTGTTGAAATGAAACAGAAGCATGAGTTAGCTTATTTTCTTCCATTTTTGAAAGAAAAAAAATTGAATTCCGAAATGAAATCGATTTCAATTATTTCATTGAAAATACCAATCCCTTATGGGTTTACTCACAAAATTTGAGTTCTGAAAGTGAAACTATTTTCAAATGCAACTTGAAATAAAAACACACTACATTGAACGCCCACCTTATAACAATTTTATTTAGGTATATCCAGTCTCAAAATTTTCCCAAAAAAAAATTAAAGTACTTAACCTTCCACCCACCCTTAACTAAGCCACATTCATTTCAGCCGTCGCCATGGAAATGTACTCCCTCTACCGCGCCTGGCTCCAGTTCGGCACGCCCGGCCTGGCGGCCGGTTTCCAAAACGCCCACGCTCTACAACAGGTCGCCCCCTTGAACATAGCCGCCCACCAAGCGCCCAGCGCGCCCGACGTCTCCCTCCAAGTCGGACCGAGCATGACCCACTTCTCCGCCCACAAAGCCATACTTTCCGCCCATAGCGGGTATTTCAAGGCCGCCCTAGTCAACCATACAGGTAAAACAACCAAACCTCGCTAAGAACTCGATAAAATCAAACACGATTTCAGATATGGAGCCCATCTCCGTGCCCAACGTCAACGTGGACGAGTTCTCCTACCTCTTGACCTTCATGTACACCGGCTACTTGGACCTGAACGTCCGCAACATCTACAACATCCTCCTGGCCACGCATATACTCCACATGCCGACCGCTTTAGAGATATGCCGTTCGTTTCTTCTTCACACACAGAACGTGGAGAATCGCACCAACGTCATCAAGCCCATACCCAGCAGAAAGGCGTTGGCGCCCACCCAGCCCATATACGCGCCCAACAACACCGCCGTTCTCCCCAAATCCGAAGACACCCCTTTTACCATTGTCCGACAGCCGGAGAAACTGTGCCACGCTTTGGACCCGAGCCCTAACATAGCCTCCACCTCTAGGGAGGATCCAGAGAAGGATAGAGCGTCCCCGCATCTTCGAAGAGCGGACAAGAGAAGCGTGGACAAGTCTAGAACCAAAAAAAGACTCGACCCTTCGAATTCCAAAGTGGTCATCGACGTGGCTTGCTGCGACGGACCGGTGAGGTTCCACAGGGTCGTCAACAAGAACTACGGACTCAACGACTCAACTTCCGAAAACCACCCAAACTCCCAGAAAGAGATGAACGCAAACGACGCCATGAATAAAGCCATGGCTGAAAACATCCGGGATAAACCAGTAGGCGACGAGAACGCGGTCAGCGAACTCTTCACCTGTCTCTACTGCAACCACACCTTCAAGTCCCAGTATTGCTACCAGAAACACGCCAGGAGGCACTTGAACCCGGTCAGCATGGAGGCCAAGACCGTCACCAAGGAGCTCAAGAGGGAAGTGAAGCTGCTGGATATGAACGTCCAGTATTACCCTTGCAAGACCTGCGGTTCCAAGTTTCCCAGTTACTACTTCGTCCACAAGCATAGGAAGATGTGTCACGCGGAGGAGATGGCCGATCTGACCAACAGGAACAACGAGATAGTGATGGAGGCGGCGGACGGCGCCAGCACCAACAGCTCGATAGACGTGGAAGCTCTGAACTCCGACGGTTCGTAAGGAGGGGACTAGAAGGATCTTTGATGTTAACAGGGTCGGATGATGCTCAGTTGTAAATAATTTTAGGTTAATTAGAAAAAGAACATTCTGAAGAATGTACATATCAGTGTGAATGGGTACAATTAAATTTTCTCTCCTTAAATTGTGTTTACTTGTGGTTGACACCAATTTTATACCAAAACGTATAAGAAAATATGAACTGAAGAGAAAGCGATCGATGAAATACGTACAAAGGTTGTAGATTGTATAGAGCGCTTCAGAAGTTATAACCAAACTGTTAGGATTGACCTCGAAACAACGCCCTCTACAATTGTGGCCTCTCTACGCGCGGGCGCCGCAACTACTTAGACGAGAGCACTCTCTATGACAGAGCGTCGCAACTAGCGTCCTCTTGATCAAGCGCGAGCGCCCTCTGGCGCAAGCCCTGCCGCTTGCGACCCCCTAAGGGCGAGGAGAGAGGAGCGTAATGCTTTTTTCCGAAAAGTATTGACGTTTCTCGGATCGATCGGTTGATATAAGATATTTCAGAGGTCTGAAGTCACTTTTGAAAATGCAAATTTTTGTTATTTAATCGCAGTTTGGTGGTAAGTATTTGGACGATTATGAAGATTAACGTTTGTTTTTCCTTTTAAGCTAAAATTCCGGCCGGCTAAAGCATTTTCGTAAGCGAGATGGAATGTTCACATTTCAGGAAGTAAGGGTGAAAGGAAAAATGAATAAAAAACCTGTTAAAAGGGGCAATATCGTCCTACATGGTTCGGATTCTGCGTTTTGAAGTGTTATTTAAGGACCTTCTTTAGGTGTAACGATGAAAAACGCGTTCTTCAGATCTTCTTTAAACGGAAAAGTCCAAGATTCAACCTGCATAATGAATTATAATGGGTTATGAACGAATTGCATCAGGTATTTTTGACAGGTCGTTTGACGTCGGAAATTGAAAATCCAGTATCTATATACATAAAAGAAAGATGTTGGTTACACCATTTATAACTAGAGATCGCATGGACTGTTTGTTATGAAACTTCATATATGGATTCGTCTACGGTCTGGTTATTATAAAATACAATAAAACTTCGAAAAAATTGATGAAAGTTTTACTTATGCAGGAAATGCTTTTCCTTCTTTTGAATAAGGCCACTAGGTGTCGCTACCGTTGATGCGTAGTCGTACAGTGAATAGACAAGTCACTGTACGTAGTCGTAGGTTGATATTACCGCTGTTAGATGGCGATATGTGATTCGCATAGAACTCATGGTAACATGGAAGTCTATTGCCAGATCAAAAAGCGGGGAAACTTATCTCAAGTTGATGGAACAGTGAATTTTTACCGAAAGATCAAGTATCTGATTTTAACGATCAGTTTAAAACGTGAGTTGGCCATCTTCATCTTTTTTCTTTATTTTTGAAATGCTTTCGAATTTCTGTTTGGGTAATAGATATATTTGCGGAAATAACTGAATCCAAAATTGCCCATAATTAGTAATTGAAATATTATATTCGTGTTTCTGTTCGCACAGAGACAGTATTGTAAGCGTCAATAATTTTGAAACGTTTGCTCATCGGGCTTTCACTTATGATATACAATAATGTTTCATGGGTTGCCTAATCTGATCTGGTCGAATGACCATCAATAAATTTGAATATGAGTTCAACATAATTCACAGTGTTGATAATTTTGCCGTGTCAATCGTACTATCGACATTTTAACGATTTGTCTTCTAACGAGCTTGATATCGTCAACTAAATTGAACAAATTGAAGAGAGATTGACAGCTCATATCCATGGAATAATGAGAATCGCACTGCTCTACCAACTGAGATGTTTACCCATTATTTTGAGCTTAGCAGCATAGCTAAGATGTCTAAAATAATGGTGTGACCACTGATTAGATTTTGAGAATATAAGAAAAGTTTTGTTTTTGCCACTTCAGGTTGGGCTATTAACAAATGACTGATTTTTTAATTCTGGTCGACGGGCTGTGTTAATAGTCGATAGTTCATTGAAGGAATAATTTTTGTTCATATTCTTGACATTTTGATTCATATAAGAGGAAAGGTACCTATAATATGGATTATACTCCTGCTATTCACAGTCACATGAGGTACTGCAAAAAGAGAACTGTACAACAATTAAAAACAAAAAGTTATATGTTCAAGTTCAACAATTAGTTACCTTCTTATAAAGAGAATTCTTTCCATGTGAATTACAAAATTATTTAAATTTTGTATATTTTGAACTTTAATTTTGCCTAATTTTTTTCCTGCTTGAAAAAAAGCAATGGTAAGTTTATACAACTTTTAAGTATAATTCAGGCGGTACAAAGTTCGCCGGGCCAGCTAGTTTTGAATGAAATAAAGTCGTTTTTCGAAGGTTTGTAATGGAATTTTTCAATTTTCCGTTTCGAGGTTGGATTTTATCGACATTTCTTGACGCGATATAACTCCAATCGATGTCATGTTTGATTAGATTTCCATGGATAATCAAAGAATATTATGACATGTAAATGACAGTTTCATTATATCATACCTGTTGGTTTCTTTTACCGTAAAATGCGAATCTACCATTCTACCAATATGTTCACCAAACGACAATATCAGAACCCATTAAAAATGGCGTACATACCTGGAACTTCGAGAGAATCATCCTCGCTCGTCTCCATCGCATCCGCATCCTTGTCTTTTCTCCTCTCTTTCTTCTTTTTGTTTTCCATGACTGCGTTGGCATTTTGATCACTGAAAAAAAAGAGCAACCTATAAATAACGATCAGAAGAACTACCTTGCGGGTGGATTCGCCTGCGGCTGCATATTCAGATAATAAAGTGTCATTTTGACAGACGAAATGTCAACTGTCAAAGTTGACAGCATGAATGCAATTTCCGAAAGAGAAGAAACTTGGTGCCGCATCCGCCATAAGTCACGTTCAAATCCCCCGGTTAATGTCAAATTCCGAGCGATAGCGATCGGCAACGGCACATCCGACGCTCCCGTGATTTTGACAAACACAATTTGCATTACAATCCGCGAGAGTGGGTCCGACTGCCCCCTCCGCTCTACCCCCCCGGTCCTATTCCCGGGAGCACGGAACCCGTCCGTTCGTTCGACTGCGTTACCGCTGACTGCACAATTATCGGATGAACTAGCGCCATATCAATTTTGCAAATTGATACTCTTTTAATCAAGACGAAATTGCATTTTCGCGAAAAACTCCCCCCCCCACGCGCGCCGCCATATTCGATAAATTGAAATTGATAAATTTAAATTTCAATCGGGAATCGGCGAAGCAACGGACCGCGAACTCCCGTTCGTTTTTATCGGGACGATCGCGACTCGACAGTTCATGTTTGGACCAGTTTATACCCGATATCTGTACTTGAAAACGAAAGAAACATTATTTCTTGCACTCGAACTTATGAGCAACCGTTGAGAAGTCACTCAGTCCCAAAAGAAGGAGGACTATCAGAGCAATAGCAACCTGATAAGCCTCCAACGCCTACATACAATTGGCGCCCAACGTGGGGCACCTCACGTCCTGGAGATTCAGAGTCTCATGTTGAAGAAAATCGGTCTCCGTCGAATGAAGGATTTTCCAATATGAGGTGTTATTTTGAGAAGTAGAAAGTCGTCTTTAATAAAAACCGTGAAATATTGCGGATTATTCCGGAAGTACGATCCGATCGGCAATCTAGAGTGCCGTTTTGATTAAATGACAGTTATACCATTTCCACTTGGAGTTATTTAAATAACCATTGTTTCGCTACTCAGGAGCTACTTCAGATTTGAAATTTTTGAATGACTTCAATTCGAAGATAACTTACTCAGAAATGTGAAATCTGAAGAAGCTACTATATGGCGAAACAATTGTTATTGAAATAATTAAAATTGAAAAAAGAATAACCAATCATTTAATTCCTATTTAAATTAATGAAGTGAAGATCGAGTCAATCCAATAATATAAGTCTAGTTGTAATTTTGCTATCGAATTATTGAGAATATTGTGGTACTCATTATATAAAAAAATAATTCAATTCTAAGTTCTTTTACAGAATATTTATGTTCAAAAATAATTATGTATATACTAGTAAGGACTGAACGAGAATAAATTCGCTATCACAAAAACGCCTATATCTCTTGAACCAATTGAGAAAAAAATAAAATTTGATCATAGTTAGCTTTGTTAATGAAACATGTGGAACATTTACATTTACATAGATATTCCAATTCTCAGTCGCAGAATGTCAAGCGAAGTGAAAACACGAGAATTTATAGTGAAACTTTTTCAAAATAATCAAAAATGGAGCTTCAAAAGAATCGCAAAAGAGGCTCGCGTTCGTCCGTAAACGGTATCAAGAGTTGTTAAGCGCTTCAACGAAGATCTTACAATTAACCGCAAGAAAGTAACCGGGAGGAAAAATGGGCTTCAAAGCCCAAAAAAAGTGAAGGAAGCCATCAGCCTTTTTCAGAAGAATCCCAACCTTTCAGGACGGAAAGTGGCCCAAATAGTGGGTTGTTCGCAGTCAACCGTTCAGAAAATCAAGTCGAGTTGTGGGCTTAGAACATACAAAGTGCAGAAAGTGCCAGACAGGAACGCTGTGAAGAATCAAGAAGCGAAATCAAGAGCAAAGAAATTAAAAAAGATTTCTTGAAACATTTTTCCTGTTGCGTGATGGACGACGAAACATATGTCTTGACTGATTTCTCGCAACTTCCTGGTCAGGAATTTTATACTGCAGATTCTCGTGGAAATGTTGATGAACAATTTCGCGTGAAGAAACAAGCAAAGTTTCCCAAAAAAGGAGCAAAGTTTTCGTTGGCCAAGGCTCTGTGGACTCGAAGATATACATCGAGGAATGCTTGAAGAAGCGACTTTTACCATTTTTACGTGAGCACGATGTGTCAACAATCTTTTGGCCAGATTTAGCTTCATGCCACTACAGCAAGGCCACCAAGGAGTGGTACGAAGCTAATGAGGTGGTTTTTGTCCCCAAAGAGGCCAATCCACCAAATTACCCGGAACTCAGACCAATCGAAACATATTGGGCCCTGGTAAAAAGAGAATTGAAGAAGACTAAGAAATCAACGAAAACATTAGCGGAATTCAAGCAAAAGTGGAAGACAGCATCCCAGAAAGTGACGGAGAACACTATAAGAAGCATGATGGGAAGAATTCCAGACAAAATCCATGAATTTTGTAAAAAATAGTTTTGGTTTTTTTATTGTAAAAACAGTTTTCATAAGAATTAGAAGATGATTCGAAAATGAGTTTGATTTTCGAAATCGGTCTAGTGGTTCAAAAGATATAAGCGTTTTTGTGATAGCGAATTTATTCTCGTTCAGTACTTATTGCCTGATAGTGATCCCAATAAACTAAAATTTTTGGCCAATCAAACAAAACCTTATTCTTTGCAACGAGTGGTTCTGTAACAACAAAATGACAATAAATGTAGCAAAGACTGTCTCTACATTGCTACAAAACATCAAACAATCCTGACTGTGATATGAACTTGTACCTGAACAGATACAAGCTGAAAACTCCCTTATTTAAAGTTTCTACGCCACTGAATCATCAACAGCCAACAAATTCCACCAAAGTTTTTCCTGTAATTCAACCACTTTCAACGGATCTTTGTGGCAACGTGTTTCTTCGATATCCACGTGTTGCGAAAAGTATCCCTTCATCTCTCTTCGATTTGAAGTAAAGATGAGAGCGGTGTTGTCAATAATCTAACCAGAATTTCCTTCGTACAATAGCCTTTAGCATAAAATAGCATGATCAACTATATTTGTAAATGAGAGATATTGTTTTTATCTATACTAATATTATAAAGAGGAAAGATTTGTATTTTTGTTTGTTTGATACGAATAGGCTCAAAAACTACTGGACCGATTTAAGAAATTATTTTACCCTTAGAAAGCTACATAATCCCTGAGTGACATAGGCTATACTTTTCACCCGAAAAAAATTAGGATACCCACCATAACTTCTTCAATAATTACAAAAAAATCAGCCATAATCAGCTATTTTCACGTGCGCTGCAAAAACCGTAAGACTAACGTGGATACAATGTATGACGGTAATGTACCTCTTGAATAGTTCTACAAAAAAGTCCGCGATAGCATATATCTGTCTCTCAAGATTGACTTGCTATTACCTGTTTATGGTAATGAGATGTTTTCCAAAATTATGCACTATTGATCCTCATCCAACCTAATACGTTATTTATCCCCAATATTTAATTTAGAACGAAATTGCATCTCACATCATACAATTACAACGGGTACATCAAAAGATATGGCAGGTTGAATTGTTGAAGATGAAACCGCCGCGTGAAACAAATTTCTACCCTGGCGAAGCTGGGACGGCCTGCTTGTGTTTAATAATATAGCAAACGATTCCAGTGGACCAGTATAAGGTATAATCGATGGAATTCGTGAGGCTATCGACGACGTAGGGCAGCCACTTTGCGATTTGGTAATGGAAAATTACATGAAAAGGATATGGTCCTGTAGTTGTGGTCGTGGTGGTCATTTGTCTGATGTTATTTTCCATTATTAACGGCATTCCCTCCTCTTTATAATGAAATGAACATCGGATCATTTACAAAAAAATTGCATTTTTCTTTTAATGTCAAAATAACACCTCTTATTGAAAAACCCTTCACAAGGTGTGTCCCTTCTCGGAGGCCACTAGTCGAGCCTTAGGGCCACTCGGAATTCAACGTTAAGACACGGTGGTCGACCTCCAGTGACTTCTGCTACCTGATCAACAAAATCTTACGAAGCTTCCAAAGCAAAAACCCTCAAATTCATCTACCACTCGTACGTCTAGAGGTAAATTCTTGACCAAACCGAAAGAGTACCCAAATGACACTCACCTGACGGCTTCCGGCGCCGACTCGTTCTCCAGCTTCACCTCCATCTTCACCTCCGCCATCGGCGCCGCCTCCCCCTTGGCCTCCTCCCCCAAGAACGCACCAGGACCCGTCGATCCCTTGTTCATCTGGTTGTTGTACTCTTCGAACGAGTTGAAATCCGTAAACTTCTCCGTCGGCGCGGCGCCGGCCGCTGCGGCCGCTTGCGGGGACGCGGCCGGTTCCTGCTTGACGGTGGCGCCGACGCCCAATTGGACGGAGGCGGCGGGCGCTACGCCCGCGTTCGACGAAGACGTCGCCGGCGGCGTCGTCGAGGACGGGGTGGAGCAGGAGATCACAGTGGGGGTCGCCGTCGAGCTCGGCGGGCTGGGGGCGTTAGACGCGGACGTCGAGGCGGCCGTAGCGGTCGCGGACGTGACCGCCGTCGTGGTGGGCGTCGTTTGAGAGGACGCAGGCGACGTGGTGGTCGTCGTCGTCGTGGTTTGGGTGTAGGGTTGGGAGGGGGCCGTCGTGGTGGTGGACGCGTCCGGGTTTTGGTTGGCGTCGCGACCCACCGTCTTCTGCTGCTGCTCCCGTTGAAGCCTCGTCGTCACACCTGGAAAAAAAGGGGTTAGACATTCCATTCTTGTTTCATCAAACCACGACGAAGAATTTTCTGTCAGTGGCAGTCTAGAAGATGAGGTTTTCATCGCTCAGTAGATCAATATTCTTAAACGCCCGGAGACTTTGAAAAAAACGAAGCGGGAAATCAATCATTAAATAAACTGCTCCACATGAGTTAGGGATATTGACTTAAATTGCAAAAAAATTTAGTTAAAATAAGATTTTTGTGATGAAAATTGCAAATTAATTTTAGCCTGTAGGTCTGCAGCGTATACAGGGTGGTTAAGAAAAATCGATTAAAATAACGAAATTTTATTCCCAGAGAATTCAAGCATTTCAAGACTATCAATACAATGTATGGCCCCCACGGGCATCAATAACACCTTGACATCTTCTTTGCATACTACACACGAGGTTGTTGAAAATTTCTTGAGGAATTTGGTTCCCTAAACGGGGCAGAAGCTCTCTCAGATCATTTAAGGATTCTGGGGTAGGTTGATGATTATCTAATCTTCTTTGGAGCATATCCCATGCAGGTTCTATGCAATTCAAATCGGTTGAGTGCGGAGGTATTGGTAAATGTGGAATACCAAGGTCCTCGCGCGCATTCTCAACTATGGCTGCACGGTGCGGTCTAGCGTTATCGTCTAGAAATTGAAAAGTTTCACCAATAGCAGCGTGAAAATTTGGCACAACATTGTCAATGACATGCTCCCTATAGTGTAAGGCGGTCATATTTCCATGACAAATGTTTAGATCTGTGCGCCCGTTGAAACATATCCCGGCCCATACCATAACACTACCCCATCGGAATGGATGGACTTCTTGGACATAGCGACGATTACGGGGTATGCGTGGGATTGTCCATACCCTTATTCTTCGAGAATCTGAAAATCGTCCATATCTGGATTCATCGATGAAAAGGACACTACGCCATTGATCGTTCCATTCCAGTCCTTGACGCTTATGGTCACGTGTTAATGGAACTCCTCTTAATGGACGTCTAGAACTTAGATTCACCTCTCTCAAACGTCGTCTGATGGTTTCAATGGAAACTTGGACCCCATCTGCATTTTGAACAGTATTCCGTAGCATTCTACACGTAGATGTAGGGTTTCTTCTCGCCGAAACGGTGTTGAAACGATCCTGAGCAGGTGTTGTTTTTCGTCGCCCACCAAGCCTTGGTCTTTCCAACACGGAACAAGTCTCACTGAACCTATTCCAAAGACGAGATATCACACTTTGGCTGCCTTGGAGCCTTTCCGCTACAACAACCTGAGTTAGGCCACCCTGTAGCATTCCGATAGCCCTATTAGCCTCAGCGTTTGTTAATTCACGTCTTGGCATTTTCAGAAAACTCGTTTCAAATGGAAGCCGTTGATAAACTGACTTCATTTCAAAATAAGAACATTCATGAAGCATAATCAAAGAACCGAACTTCAGAAAAAAGGCGACCAGATTGACGAAATGTCTCATACTGATTTTTATTGGATCGATTTTCTCGAAGATTACATACTTTCAAAAACGATTGAATACGATATCCCTAACTCTTGTGGAGCAGTATAGATTCTCAAAGAGCAGACAAGAATTCTTCACTACATCCATTTCCTGATCATTATTTCTTCACCATTGACAAAGAGTCGCCATCTACTGCAAGAACTTCGATTCAGGCAACCAAACTTCCAAAGTTCACCGCAGTAAACGCGGTATTGATCGACGGCAGGAAAGGAGAGCAACCTTTACGTTTCCCTTTAGTTCCCTTTCTCCTTTCGCGAATATCCTACAGATGGCGCGTGTTGGAAATCGGCGGGTCGATACTAAATTCACACCGATACAAGACGTTCCGATTTCTCGGCGATTATAGTATACTGCTCCAAAAGAGTTAGGGATATCGTATTCAATCGTTTTTAAAAGTATGTTATCTTCGAGAAAATCGCTGTAAAATCATTAAAAACTCAATAACAACTTGCATCGATCCAATAAAAATCAATATGAGACATTTCGTCAATCTGGTCGCCTTTTTTCTGAAGTTTGGTTATTTGCATATGCTTCATGAATATTCTTATTTTGAAATGAAGTCAGTTTATCAACGGCTTCGATTTGAAACGAGTTTTCTGAAAATGCCAAGACGTAAATAAACAAACGCTGAGGCTAATAGGGCTATCGGAATGCTACAGGGTGGCCTAACTCAGGTTGTTGTAGCGGAAAGGCTCCAAGTCAGCCAAAGTGTGATATCTCGACTTTGGAATAGGTTCAGGGAGACAGGTTCCGTGTTGGAAAGACCAAGGCTTGGTGGGCGACGAAACACAACACCTGCTCAGGATCGTTTCATCACCGTTTCGGCGAGAAGAAACCCTACATCTACGTGTATAATGCTACGGAATACTCTTCAAAATGCAGATGGGGCCCAAGTTCACATCGAAACCATCAGACGACGTTTGAGAGAGGTGAATCTAGGCTCTAGACGTCCATTAAGAGGAGTTCCATTACCACGTGCCCATAAGCGTCAAAGAATGGAATGGGCAAGGCAACATATCAATTGGAAAGATCAATGGCGTAGTATCCTTTTCACTGATGAATCCAGATATGGACAATTTTCAGATTCTCGAAGAATAATGGTATGGACAATCCCACGCATACCTCGTAATCGTCGCTATGTCCAAGAAGTCCATCCATCCGAGGGGGTAGTGTTATGGTATGGGCCGGGATATGTTTCAACGGGCGCACAGATCTACACTTTTGTCCTGGGCATATGACCGACTTACACTATAGGAAGCATGTCATTGAAAATGTTGTGCCAAATTTTCACGCTGCTATTGGTGAAACTTTTCAATTTCTAGACGATAACGCTAGACCGCACCGTGCAGCCATAGTTGAGAATGCGCGTGAGGAGCTTGGTATTCCACATTTACCAATACCTCCGCACTCACCAGATTTGAATTGCATAGAACATGCATGGGATATGCTCCAAAGAAGATTAGATAATCATCAACCCACCCCAGAACCCTTAAATAATCTGATAGAGCTTCTGCCCCGTTTATGGAACCAAATTCCTCAAGAAATGTTCAACAACCTTTTGTGTAGTATGCAAAGAAGATGTCAAGCTGTTATTGATGCCTCTGGAGGCCATACATTGTATTTATAGTCTTAAAATGCTTGAATTCTCTGGGAATAAAATTTCGTTATTTTACACGATTTTTTCAACCACCCTGTATACGCTGCAGACCTACAGGCTAAAATTAACTTGCAACTTGAAATCATATTAATATGAATCTTATTTCAACTATATTTTTTTTGCAATTTAAGTCAATATCCCTAACTCATGTGGAGCAGTTTAATTTCAAACTTACCAGTCGTCAATATGTCTACAACCGAAGAATTGGCGGCATTGTTGACCTTCTGGGTATTCTTCGACGCCCTCGTCCTCTGTCTCGACTTCCTCAGCAGCTGTTTGTAGTTCTCCGTCTTTTTACTAGTGTAATAATAGTGTACGCAGTCAGCCACAGATTTCCGATCTAAGTAGCTGGATATCACAACGAAATTCTTCGGATGTTGCAGGTATCTACAAGAAAAATTTAAAAATAATTTAAATACTCCTAAAATTCTCGTTTCTTCCTCACTTTTCCTTGAATATTTCCTTCTCCTGCGGCGTCCACATGTTGATATACTGTCTATTCTTATACATGGTCTCCATATCTTCCACGTATCCGTTATTGTTGTTGTACTGAATCTCGCCCTCCCGCTTGTCCAGCAACATGGGGGGTATCACGGCGTAGCTGCGCATCTTCTTGTCCTCCATGGCCTGCTCTTGGAGGTTGTCCATGATCTCCTCCATGTCGGCCTCCGATTTGACCCTGGCGCCGACACGATTGAACCTACACCAAAAAATGCATCCTCAATAGTTACGACTTGAAGTTTCGGAGGAATAACACTCTGAAGCACATTAGGTAGCGTTCTAGCGATCATTGGCAACGCGTTCGAAAACATAACAATTCAAATAGTACAGTTAACTTGATATTTAACGATAGCTTGTAATAAAGATTCTTTTTCCAAACAATTATTGGTTACTCTGGTTTGAATGACCTATGGTGACAGGTGTGGGGTCAAGGATCGATAAGAAAGTTTATAAAGTTACCTTTCTTTGTCCTCTCTCTGTTTCCTCAGCTCGGGGAACACTTTCTCGAAAAACTCCCTGTTTTTCGCTTCTTTCGCTTTTCTCTTGGTGCTAGACTCGATCTTGTCAACCTTCCTGATCCATTCCTGCATCAGCTTGCTGTACGTTTCCGTCAAGAATGTGTTCCTGGTCTCCTTCTCAGCGTGTCTCTTCTTGAAATACTCCAACAATCTTTTTTTGAACAGCTTGTTTTTCCTTTTATTCTCGTGATAAACTGTGGAATCTGTCGGTTGGTTGTATAGGGGCCATTCGACCTACCGAAAAGTTCAATCATCATACGGAGAAAACTACTGTTCAAACGAGGGGGAATTTGAATAGAGCACTCAAAAACAAAAATTTACACCATCGAGTTCATATATACCTAGAGGAACAACGTCATTGAACGAATTGAAGCCACTTTCAGTTGTAGTTCCCTCTACCGTTCATGAAGTTATTTACAGGTTGAGTCTTTGACTTGTACATTTATTTTAACTGAAGATTCTTGAGGTCAATAGAAACCTTTTTTCATTTTCCATTCTTTCAAATTCGGCTCTGTTAAAAAGATATAGCCATTTAAAAAAAATTAAGCTAAATACGTCCCTGAAATGATACTGTGGAATTGATTCAAAGTTCATATTTCTCGATAGAAATTGAGTTTATACATTTAGGGAATACTCAACTACTAACCTTATTGGAATAAAAATGTTGCAAACACGATAATTTCAACAAAAACAGTTTGTTTCATCGGATTATATCTGCAACTGAAAAGCCACATTTATTCCACCAAAATAAGTTCCTTCTTCGATTTTTCTGCAGATTAGTTTGTAAACACTAATAACTTGTTCATATTTTCCTGGAAATTCCCAAACAATATCATGAAGAAAGACTTTCCATTCAGATTTATCATCAAACAACCTAACCTAATCTAATTTGTATCGATTCTGTGAATTTTTGCACAGAAATTTCAAGAAGATGTGGTCAGCTTGCTGATATTTTCATTGAGGTTAAGGTTTTTTACGAAACATAGTATAAATCACGATACATTAGTGTACCGTGGTAAAAATATCTATGAATTCGGCCGTTTCCATCATAAATCGACTTTGCAGCCAAATTTTACTACGCATGCGTAGAGCGAAAACCGAATTATTGGTTATCTGGAGGCCAACTATAAACAATAACAAACCAGGGTCTCTGAACAAACTGTAAACATTATGTGAAGTTCTGAATACATTCAGTGAATTATTGTTCTAATGTGATTATTATGTGAAGTGAATTAATATAATTTCAACCGTGTCGAGTTTATAAAATTCCAAGAGGATGTTGTTTAGATAGAAACATCGCCACAGATTATAAGTTATCGTATTATTGTTCATTAATTTCAATTTATTAAGTAGTTTGTATCGAGATTCATCATTCATATCCGAATTTTGTATTTCATCGACATTTAACTTCAATATGGACCGGTAACTATGAATTTTCAATAGAAACTGTGCGTATTAAATCCTCCTTGGTGTTCAATTTTATCTCCCACATTTGTGGGATTTCATTATTGAAATATCTCGACAAAGTTGATAAATATTGTGACAACATTGTAAACTCGTTTAAAGACCAGAGAAGGAATAATATTCGATATTTAATTCAGAGCGGCATTCAGATTATTCTTGAAATTAATGATTTTTTCGTCGAATTTCTCCGGGTAAAATTGGAAATAACTCGAAAACGACGCGTTTTATTGAAAAAAAAGAATACTTTTAGTTTCTTAAATGATTGATTCTTTCGAAAATATGAACCGTTTATCTTTTTAAAGTGGTTTTATGTTGTTTTAGCGTGTATTGATGAGTCGACTACCCTGTAACTTTTATACTAGTAGAGATATTGAATAGGTTTCGATTGAGGAATATGCACCATGAATAGAGTAAAACTCAACCAAAATTCAGTTGATTCGAAATAACGGTTCCGAAGATATAAATAGAAAAGTGTTTTTTTCATGGATTTTCGACACCCTGTATTTCCCAAACCAAACCGAATTTTGAAAAATGGTATAGGAAAAAACTGTTCCGTTTGATGAGAGGAATCTAAAGTTGAAATATATGTACAAGTCACAAAGACTCACCCTGTATACTACAGATTTCTGTAAATGAATAGCTAACAAATGCACCAGACTGTCCTGGCAGATTATGGTTCCTTTTAGTTTAGTAGCTACTATGTGCCGCCACTTTACGGCCACAAATTTGAGCTTCAATTCGTTCAAGGGCGTTGTTCCTCTAGGTATATTCAAACTCAATGCTTATACATAGGATAAACGAAATTTTGAGGTAATCGACCTCGTGACACTTGACATATATGCAGATCTATCCTGTTGTTAAAAAACAAGACAAGAAAATCTCCGTGAAAACTACAAGTAATGCAAAACAGGATAAAGATTTAAAGCAGTTACCCCACATAAATTTCTCGTATCTGCCGAACAAATTGATTAATTCCAGCTACGATTATACGAGGGGGAAATAAAAGTACATTTGAAGGACGACGAAGTGGAACATCTTCGTATATCAAACCGTTTTATGGCGTTATAATAACAAACATATCACGGTCTAGTGACATCAGTTTAATGGAATAATAATGACGGCAGTGTCGCGGCTTGGAAGTTTTTTTCAACGCGACAGAGTCGTTTCAAGGCAGCAGATGATGGTCGAAGAGTTCTATTTTATTGCTTTGGCGATAGGAAGCATGGGAGAGGAATCTTGCTATTTCAACTTCCGGCCAGAATGGAAGAAAGCTCGTAAAATGCAGCTCAAGGCCGCCTAGCTCAACGCTCGAATAGTTTCATTAAGAACGTTCTAGCATACTGGGTGTTTCATGAGTTGGGGCAAAAAAATTCTTCGTACGTACCTTCGGCCCGAGGCTGTCGAGCTGCGCGTGCGCGCTGGCCGCCTTCTTCCTGTTCTCCGCGTATATCTTCTGCGGCAAACTGTTGTGTTTCGGCAACGTGTCCTCTTCCACCTTGCTCTTCACCTGCGGTTTCAGCGCCAGCTCCTCCAGCTCCTGCTGCTTCTTCTTCAGTATCGATATCTGAGATTCCGCCCTAGCGATCTCTCTGTCCGTCTTCGCTATCTTCGAGATGATATCGTCTTTGGTGGACTTGTGGGACTGGTCCTCTTGGACGCTCTCGGGCAAGGTGGGAGATATGGCTTCCACCTGCGGATTGTAGGTACCGGACTGTTCCTGCGGAAGTATAGGTAAATATGGGTCAAAGTATAAGAGGAAACGTGTTGAGAGTCACAACAAGTTGAAGATATGTGAAGAAAACAAGTCAGCTGAACTAGAGGGAGCAATGCAAACAACCTAGGCCAGCTGGTAAAGCGAAATTCTTGGCAACCAGGAGCAGAGCTCCTCTGTTGGGTCACACTAGGTTTTGGTACTTTCTTTAGGTCAGGGACATTATTATTTATCATTGTGATATGTTGGGGTCGATTGGCTATAAAAGAATCTTCCAGAAATGCGACCAGAGTGATACTTTGTCCTTATACCCTACTGCATCAATTCCTGAAGACTCTGGCCAGTTGCTTCAAGGTGTTGAAGAGCAATGGCAGTTACGATTCCAGAGCTCTCATTGCTGAAGATAGAAGAGGAAGATAAGCATCTACGAGGCATTTACAAGGTAGCTCGACTGAAAAGGAACAATTCATACAATCTAGACCAGCTGGTGAACTTGTGGTACTTGTATGAGTGTCAGAGCACAACGAGATTCTTGGCTACGAGGAGCAGAACTCCTCCATTGGGCAGAATATTCAAGAAAGCTCTACAAACGGTAGAAGACCCTGAGGAACACCAAAGAGCAGTTGGTTCCACCGGGCAGGAATTTTTTTTATGTTGTGGTTGTCACGAAGAGGAATATCCTGTAATGTTCAGAGAACATCGTGGGAACCAAGGTAGGAATTGGTGTTCTTCTTGAATTTCAGGAGGTTATATGCCTCGGGGAACACCTCCCTCTGCAATGTGTTCCAAAGCCTCGCTGTTCGTTGGATGAACGAGTCTTTGAAGAGAGATGTTCTGCAGGTCTCCAAAGTGACCACGAAGGGATGTGAAGACTTAACATGACGGGTTAGTCTCGAAGAGACTGCCAGAGGGGGAACGATTGCTGATAATTCAGAAGAGCATCGCCCATGGAAATATCTATAAAATAGAGACAGATCTCCTACTCTTCAACGGCGTTCCAGAGAAGTGAGCGAGTTTGTAAGCGAGGTATCAACGACGAGACGAATTGCCCTTTTTTGTACAGAATCCAAGAGTTTTAGGATTTGTTTACGTGCAGCACTCCAAATATGGGAACAGTATTCCAGGACAGGTAGAATCTGTGCCTTATAGATCATAAGCAGCTGACCTGAGGTGAAATAGCTCCTGGCACGAAACAGAAAACCAAGTTTTTGGGATGCACTTTTAGCAATGGATCTCACGTGATTCTCCCAAGAAATGTTACTGCCTACAGTAATACCAAGCATCGAAATGGATGACTTCAATGGTATGGTCACTCCCGACAATTCTATGCTGGGCACAGTAAGATCGGCTTTTCTAGAGAAAAGACATGCTGGTTTTGTCTGCGTTGAATTCTACCAAGTTATTAGATCCCCATTCAAGAATTGTTGCCAAGTCCTTATAGTAGCAAGGAAGGTTCCAGATCAGAAACCAATCGGGGTTATAAATGCGGACTGAACCATTCGCCCTGGGAGCAAGAGACTTCCTTACTCGACGAGCTGGACTAAAAAAGTTCTCTCACTCAGTAAACAGGAACTGAGGAAACTGACAGGCGTACTCACGGGACACTGTACCGTGAGGTATCACCTGAAGAACATGGGTAAGTCGCTAGAAGACACATGTCGTTTCTGTCAAGAAGCCACTGAGACAGCCAAGCACTTGTTATGCGAATGTGAAGCTGTTCATCGGAAAAGACTACAACTGGTTTCTAAAGCCGGAACAAGTGATGGATGTAGCCCCCAGAAAGGTGATAAAGTTCATGGAGACACTATTGCCTGACTGGTAAACAGCGCGGGGATGCACAATAGATCTTTAGGTCAAGGTGCTTGCGAGTTCAGATGATCTTCCTCCCCTCCTCTAATCTAATCTAAGAGACTTCCTTACCCTCGTATCTATCCTCAACGGTTGCGCGTTGTCCTTGTGATCCTGCAGCCTGATCTTCTTCAGCGGCTGATGCTGCTGGTTGCCCATGCCGTCGTCCAGGTGTACGACGCTGACCTGTCCCCCCTGACCGCTCGACGACAGCATCGTCCCCTCCTGTCTACCCCTGCCGTATTCCGGATGCAGCAGGGAGATCCTGGGCTGTCGGTAGTCCCGGTAGGCGGTGGGACCGGCGTACGAGGAGGGGGTCGCCCCAGCCTGGGGATACCGCTGGGCCAGGCCCGGGGCCGTCTGGTGCATCTGCGACGAAGTGGGGTAGGGGTAACGGCCCGCCGACGAAACCGGCGACCTGGACGGCTTGTAGATGTCGGCCGCGTTCTGCGCATGATTGGTCGGCCTGAAAAAGAAAAAAAAAAGATGTTTATATGGACGAGAAACAGTGGAGAATTTAAAATGTAGGTCGTTTGACTAGTGGGCCACCAGCTGTTCGATTGATCGTTATTCGGACGTGCCTGGAGAGTGTAGGAGGGGTTCCGCAAGGTTCTATGCCGCGACCGCTTTTTATTTCCATGATATCTCAGTTAGTATGTGGCGTAGACCACCAATTTTTTTTTATTGAAGCTCAATCGTTTCTGTAGAATGTGTATTACCCGCTTTTTCGTTTTTCTTCGTATATGAGGAAAAAAACCAGGTGAGCTGTAGTTTCATAAAAATCTGGACAATCGATTTTATTTCCATGATATCTCAGTCAATTTTCGGGATAACTGTATGAAATTTTCAGTATACATGCGAAATAATATTTTGCAGGATGTGTATTAATCAGTCTTTCAGTTTAATGTCCCCTGAAATTTTAAATAAATTATAAAGTATACTCCATTCACTTTTATTTAATCACATAGGAGGTCATGGTTTCGTTTTCAGGAGTTGGTTCCCCTGATGAAAAGCACAGAACATATGATGAAAAGTCAGTGCGCGCACAGAAATTATCGTTAATGACAAAACGACGTTGCCAGTTTCTTTGTTTACATCAAAGTAAAAGTATCAAAGATATTCCACATTTTGTTAGGTTTACAAAATGTTCGCAGATTTTTGGTATGTAATCGATATTTGCAGGTGAGTTTTTCGTCGAATATCCAAGATTAACGTATGTTTATTGTTTTTAGCACCAGTTTGGAGCAGGAGGACGATTTTCAAGACCAGGACGAATGTTTACATTTCGAGGTTAAAGGGGTACACGGAAATTTCATTGAAAAAGCTGTTATTTGGACAGATATCGCAGTAGATGCATCGGATGGAGCCTCGAGAGGTCCATAAGGATGATATTTTTCAGGTTTTCCAAAAAATTTGGCGATATCTGAGCAGATTTGCAAAAGTTAGGTACCTCACTAATGAGGTGGAACTAAGACCTAATTCTCCAATAAGAAACGCCTTTCAAAGGACGAGATGGTGAAAAATGTATTCTATAGATGTTGTTTGAACAAACGCAACCGAGTGTTATATCCCAACATTGATTTTAAGAAAATAAAATTGACATTTTTCTTGATTCTTGTAATTAATTCATCTTATATCTTTGGGTTGATTTTTTTTTAATGAATTCTTGGTTAGAATCAACAATTGATGTCGTCAAGTCTTAAACTTTCAGTTCAAGAGGACAATAAACATTAAATCTTCACAAGCATGCATATGAAAATTGAGTGAAAGCAATGCAATTTTCTTCCATGGCGAAAAATAATATATTTCAACAGTGATCTCTTGTACTCTTCATGCAAATAACTAGAAAAAGAATCCTTTCTATCAATTCATATAAACGTTAATTATTTTCGTCCATCACATCTTTTCCAATTCATTCATTTTCCGAATAAATTCACATTCTGAGAAATACGCTAAGAATGTAGAAAGGGCAACATAGTGTTGACTTGGAATATAAAAATATTTTGAAAAACGTCATAACTTCGATACAGAGTGGAATGTATTAAATTTCCAAGACCAGAGTTGTGATTTTATAATTGTGAATGGAGTATAGGAACCTCATTGGAGATACCATGGAAATAAAAAGCCCAATTTTTGAAGGGAGCTCGGACGTGTAGCACCTCCCCTTAAGTAATTCCTAATTTTACATGTCGTTGATCTTGTCCACATTTTATTCCTCTTCAATATCACTCGCGAATGAAACATGAAGGAAAATAATACCCAATTAAGTCTCTGATATGTGGAAAGGCGTCAAAAGGATTAACAAATTCAAACAATCTAATTGAAGAAACTCCCCCAACCTACTAATGGACGAACAAAACCGACTGTTAAAACTAAATAAAACGGAAGATTCTGTATCCTTTATTCGAAATGAGTTCTGCCGGTCTTTGTATCGTCGTTGAATGATGAATAACGATCGGAGATAGGATTATCCTTTCTGTATTGTGTCACTTTTGATATTTCGAAAGTATGACAAGAAAAGAGGGTTCTGTCAGTATGAAACCGAGTAATCAGACACGACAGAATCGGGTCGCCTGCGTAACTCGGACAAAGAAACCATTCTTTTTTATCACAACGGTACATCCGACGGAATCAATAGTAGTTACCTTTTTTCATTACATGCACATGGAAAATTCATGTTTAGAGCTAGACAAACAGCGTAAAAAACGGCATGACTCGTCGCTTGACGTCGAAAATGATTTCCAACGTGACAATATTCGAATTTCCACCATTAACCTTGTTATGGCCGACAATAATTGGATGAAGTATCGATGTGAAATTTTTTTCCTCAACAAATGCGCGCAGAGATATACGAAAGGTTTTTCAGCTTATTTGTTGAATTACGGCTTCAGTATTGCATTGATTTCTCTGTACGAATTTTGTTCAGAGCACCACAAGAAAACACAATGGCACAAATAGATAATTAATAATTACCTATTTCGCCAATGAGTTTTTCTTCATTTTTTCCCACTATAATGAGGAAACATCAATTAAATAGCCCTTTTTCACCCAACTCAGGGTAAGTATTCATAGGGCGGCAAAACAGGTTCCTATTGCACGCGGACGCTCAACCAACTAGAGTAACTATAGTCCGTTCAAATATAAGGAGCTTTGTAAACAAACAAAATCGTCTGGTTTGCGCACAATGAAGCTCCTATTGGTTAAACGGTCATAACCACGCTCTCTTTTAACGTCCTAAGAGATTGCCAGGATCGTACTCGGAACGGACTGTAGATGGTACTGGATAGAAATGATTCAATAATTTGAGTCAGCAATTCCCACATTAGAACTTTTTTCCTCAGAAACTCTAGTGCAAAATTTCTGTTATGATTTGCAACTGTCATAAACATTTTATATCTGACGTACCCTATTTTTCTATTTTGTTTTATTTTTATATTATTATCTACTAAATAATTTCTTTTTCGGATGCTCGGGACTGCGGCAAGGTAATTCCAGGAAACACCAGAGTTTTAGAGATTTGGGTAGGAATCTTGCAAGATTCCGACAAAGTAATTCCGGGAAACACCAGATTTGGGTCCTTTTTCGTAATGGGTGAAAGCCATCTTGATTTGCATAAATATCGAAGTTTTCAATTGACAAAGATCTCTGTTCAAATTTATAATGGTCATTTACTTGTAATATCCGAAATATATTTAGTTTCGGTCCAAAATTTTATATTATTTTGTACAAAACTCTTTGTAGGCTGCTCAAGATTCCGACAAGGTAATTCCGGGAAATACCAGATTTGGGTCCTTTCCCTTAATGGGTTGAAGACATCTTGATTAGCTTATGATTTTCAATTGACAAGACTAGTTAAAATACCTAGAGCTACTCTGAAGGTCTAGCTGTTCAAAGTGTTCATAGATTTTGTTGTGAAAAGTGTATTGTGTTGGAAAATCTTTTGACAAAGTGTATATAGTGTTTATAGAACAATGTCGAATTCGGAAACGGATACTGCATCTGAGGATGATATGTGGGGACCACAACGAAAAAGGTGCAAAAGGTCGCATTTCTCTGCTGAAGAGAAAGAGATAATTTTGAACATTTCTCGAAAAGAATTAGAAGAACATCCTGATTTATCGAAAAGAGACTTAGTAGGAATTGTTTCAAAATCCTCAGGGGTGAGTGATTCAGCTCTATTCAGAATTCTCAGAGAATATAAAGATAATAAAACATTGACGCCACCTAAGAGGAGAGCCCAGACGTTAAAAATAATCGATTCGGTTGACGATTTCGATATGAACCTCATCAGAAGAATTGTTCACGGTTTTTTTTCCCGGAATGAAATCCCAACGATTTCTAAAGTACTAGAAATCGTGAATGATGACGACAGTTTGCCAAATTTCAAAAGAACAACGTACTATGAATTATTGGAAAAAAAAGAATTCAAGTTCAAAAAACGTCTTCGTGATAGTCTTCTATTTATTAGCTGGATGAGACATGGATAAATAAACTGAACGATTGTGTGAAATCTCCTCGATTCGACTCTGGACGGAAAGTACCTTTACGAAGGCCCTCCTACCGCTGCGCCAAACATGTTGTTATTGCTCCTTCTTACATTTGAACAGAGTAGGTATAGACCTTAATAGTAGCGTTTCCTAAGAATTATAGGGACGTGAGGGAACGGCCAGAAGTCAAGGCCGTCTAATGAGGATTCTTGAATAACTCTTGAAACGTTTGCAGTTCGTTCTAATCCGAAAGTCTTCGGGGACTGTTGAGACTGAAGACAGTTGACACGAGAGATTTCTCATTGATATCTTCTATTGATTTTTATCCTCTTATGTTGTGCAGTCTTCATTGGCAATAGAAAGATCGAATATGAAGCGTCATCAGTGAATCGAACATTATGGCTCCAAATTTGAGAGATACTATAGCCCCTTTATCTATATATATAAAAGAAAGATATTGGTTACACCATTTATAACTAGAGATAGGATGGACTGTTTGTTATGAAACTTCATTTATGGAATCGTCTTCGGTCTGGTTATTATAAAATACAATAAAACTTCGAAAAAATTGATGAAAGTTTTACTTATGCAGGAAATGCTTTTTCTTCTTTTGAATAAGGCCACTAGGTGTCGCTACCGTGGATGTGTAGTCGTACAGTGAATAGACAGGTCACTGTACGTAGTCGTAGGTTGATATTACCGCTGTTAGATGGCGATATGTGATTCGCATAGAACTCATGGTAACATGAAAGTCTATCGCCAGATAAAAAAGCGGGTAAACTTATCTCAAGTTGGTGGAACAGTGAATTTTTACCGAAAGATCAAGTATCTGATTTTGACGATCAGTTTCAAACGTGAGTTGGCCATCTTCATCTTTTTTCTTTATTTTTGAAATGCTTTCGAATTCCTGTTTGGGTAATAGATATATTTGCAGAAATAACAGACTCCAAAATTGCCCATAATTAGTAATTGACATATTATATTCGTGTTTCTGTTCGCACAGAGACAGTATTGTGAGCGTCAATAATTTTGAAACGTTTGCTCATCGGGCTTTCACTTATGATATACAATGATGTTTCATGGGTTGCCTAATCTGATCTGGTCGAATGACCATCAATAAATTTGAATATGAGTTCAACATAATTCACAGTGTTGATAATTTTGCCGTGTCGATCGTACTATCGACATTTCAACATCTCGATTTGTCTCCTAACGAGCTTGATATCGTCAACTAAATTGAACAAATTGAAGAGAGATTGACAGCTCATATCCATGGAATAATGAGAATCGCGCTGCTCCACCAACTGAGATGTTTACCAATTATTTTGAGCTTAGCAGCATAGCTAAGATGTCTAAAATAATGGTGTGACCACTGATTAGATTTTGAGAATATAAGAAAATGTTTTGTTTTTGCCACTTCAGGTTGGGCTATTAACAAATGACTGATTTTTTAATTCTGGTCGACGGGCTGTGTTAATAGTCGATAGTTCATTAAAGGAATAATTTTTGTTCATATTCTTGACATTTTGATTCATATAAGAGGAAAGGTATAATATGGATTATATTCCTGCTATTCACAGTCACATGAGGTACTGCAAAAAGAGAACTGTACAACAATTAAAAACAAAAAGTTATATGTTCAAGTTCAACAATTAGTTACCGCTTGAATAAAGAGAATTCTTTCCATGTAAATTACAAAATTATTGAAATTTTGTATATTTTGAACTAATTTTTTTCCTGCTTGAAAAAAAGCAATGGTAAGTTTATACAACTTTTAAGTATAATTCATGCGGTACAAAGTTCGCCGGGCCAGCTAGTAGGTATTATATCTTAGAATCAACAGTTGGAACACTACAACCGTCGACTGATCGAAACCACCAAAAACACGAGACGTAAAAGGCATTGGCCGACTCGCGAACCTCAAATCTTCAATCCAGATCGAACCAAATTCCGTCATTCAATTACCGACATAACGACGGCCAAATATCGAGTCTCTCGCAGTAAAAACCCAATTAAAAGTTGGTCGCGTCGACCACATAGCGGCCGTTAGATCACATGACGCGTCAGTCATCTGCCCTCGGGTCTCTCAATTACTCTGCCTCCAGATGGAAGGATGACTCGATACATCCACAATCCATTAACTAACGTCCGCATAAAAAACCTGACGGTCAAGGATAAAAATCATGATGTAAATATATGAATGAATATTAATAAACTCTCTAAAAGCCAACATAGAATAAATCCCCCTATTCAGTATCCCCTCCACTTTTCCGGGTACACCTAGAATTTTCAGTATTTTCACGTTCGAAATGGCACTAGATACGCTACAACTCCACCGATTCTATGAATCATGAAGAAGAATAGATCATAGAGTTTGAAAGGAAGGTTGATGTTATCCCCTCCACCACCTAAACCCGGTACCCCCTCCAAGCTTTCAATACCGTTCCGACCGCCCCAACAATGATGGCCGCCGCGTTTGGGCCAATGGAAGGCAGCAACCGAGATCGGGGAGGAGCTTCGGAATCGGGGAAAAAGCTCTTCAAATTCGCGGTCATTTCTCCTATAACGGTTTTCGGCTTCGTATCTCCTAGAATTTTGACACGGAAAACTTGTAGGGGTAAACGACGCTGAAACAATTACAGAGTTCTGTAATCGGAATAAAGATTAACTCGACTCTGCGTCATATTTACATGAAATTGAAGACGTTACAGACATTGCCTCTGATCAAACCACCTCAATTGGTGGATATTTTTTTGCCTGTCAAGTCAATATTCAACTTGTCATTTTAACCCGCTTTCAGTTCTATGGTTGAGCTACGTTGGAAAAACGTCAGATGAAATTGTGTTCCACAATTTGTCAGTTTCTTTTTATGGCGAATTCTCTCTTTCAATCTACAATGTACAAAAGAAATTCAGCTCCATTGGCTGCAACAGTGAGGACCAACGAACACCGTTATGATTTTATCGATCCCTAGAAAATCGCATTCGTAGCGAGGGAGTCAGTATAACGAAAGAGTACATTAAACCAATTTGGGACATAATGGAATCTCGGATAATGTATACTCGAACCCTGGGTAAAATTCTCGTAGCTTTGCGCATAGGGAAGATCGCTTTGTCAAACGACCTTGAATGCTTTGGGTTTATTCGAGAGGTAATATAGCTTTCGCGAATGCAAGAGTAGGCACGAATATAATTCGTTATTCGTAGGAAGGTAGGTATTATGTATATAAACCGTCCGCTGAAGAATTCTAAACTTTGACACCGACGACTGAAATGGAATTTCGAGTTGGTTCTCTATTGAAGTTCACTCTAGCTTTCATCCATTCAGTAAGAACATAGCTTGAGATAGTGAAACCTCGCAACACTGATCGCTTATGTGCCGTGAATCTCTGCAGGTATACTTTATCCAAAGTTATTTGAAACAGTGATAACAGCCTCACAAAAATGTTCTCTGATAAGTAACTTTGGATCAATAGAAGAATCACAGCCTATACTGGAATCATCAATGCAATCCAACCTACGCAGTTATACCTTCGTATAAAACGGGTTGGTTTGTAGTGTTGCTAACTTCACACCGTGAGGGTAAATCCAGATTGTAACTAAAGATGATGAAGACGCTCCCCTCTCGACAAAGGAGGAGAGGCATAATTTACCTGCCTCGATGAACAATCAGATCGTAACAAGAGGGGGCATCAATCACGTATGTAGGGGAACAGGGGTAGGGTAGACGCCGTAATTACCAAGGTCGTCCAAAAAAAAAAAGGACGTAGATATGGAAACGTATCCGTAACCATAAAAATCTTTGCGAAAGAATAAAGATAAAAACTACTTATTTCTCTCTGATTAAAAATATACAGCATGCATTGTCTTAAAAAATGCCGGATATACGTTTCGCCGGTATCAGAATGGTAGAAATCGAAAGGATTAGATTTTGTTATCGTGCTAAAAAACCTTAAAGGTGACAAATTGATTCTTGAATATGTGACCTGTTAATTTGACATCAATTTAGAAGGACACGTGGTGTGTTTGAAAGAACAAAAAAGGCAGAATTTTTCGCTTCGCGGAAGAATACAGATGAAAACTATTTATTTCATTCAGACTTCGACAATAGAGGATGCATGGTAGTCGAGAAAAATGCCTGATATACGTTTCTACGGTATCACAATGGTTGAAATCATAAGAATTAGATTGTGTAATTGTGCTACAAAACCTTACAAGGTGAAAAATTGATTCTTGAATATGTGACCTCATCTTAATTTGACATCAATTTAGGACACGTGGTGTGTTTATGAGAACAAAAGAAGCAAAACATTTCTGTTCGCACAAGAAAAAAGATAAAAACTACTAATTTCTCTCAGATTTCAACAATGCAGCATGCATGGTATTCAAGAAAAATGCCTGATTTACGTTTCTACGGTATCACAATGGTTGAAATCATAAGAATTAGATTTTGTAATTGTGCTACGAAACCTTTAAGGCGACAAATTGATTCTTGAATGAGTGACCTGTTAATTTGTCAATTTAAGACACGTGGTATGTTTTTGAGAACAAAAGAAATTCTATTCGCGGAAGAAATAAAATAAAAACTACTTAATTCTCTCAGATTTCCACAATTCAGCATGCATGGTATCAAAAAAATGCCTGATATACGTTTCGCCGGTATCAAAATGGTAGAAATCGAAAAGATTAGATTCTGTTATTGTGCTAAAAACCTCAAAGGTGACGAATTGATTCTTGAATATGTTGAATCAAATGGGTTTGGTATTTTTCTGATATTGTCACGAAGTGTTGACGATTTCAGTAGATATGAAATGGCTGTGAAATATTAAGACATCAGATCTTTGACGCACGAGTTGACGCACTATCTAAATCTTGAGAATTCAGTTTTTTTCAATGAGATGAAAACAAAAAGAATGTTTCCAATCACCAGAAGAATTTTAGGAGATTCGATCACATCAGTCGCTTCTACACCAAAAAACCTCATGGAGACTTCAACAACAATTTTCATCACACTTTCCCAGTAATCATTTGCACTTTGTGAAAACTTCTCCATTATCATTACTTGATTGAATAATTTCAACCATAGGGTCAATGAAATATGCTGTATTTTAGTTTTCACTTGAGCTTGGATGCAAGAACATCAACTGGCAACAGTTGCATGGCCAGCAGTTTGTACAGATCTTAGTACAACTGAAAACAGATGGTGGCTCACAACTCAATGAATCTAATTCTATTGTATGAAACAGTATGAATATTTTCTCAAATAAACTTCTACAGTCCAACCTGATTATGTTTCGTTCCTAAGTAAATCGTAGTAGCAGACGTTCACTACTGACCAACTTCCTTAAAACCACAATTAGGTACAACGCCCTCAAAACGTATGCAATAGAAGCCTGGCGCCCGATGAGCTTCACAACATTGCACATGTCCAATTTCTTATGGTAAGTAACTTCCGTTACTTTACGTGACCCCGTCGATACTCTCGAGGGACGACCTGTACATGACCTCTCTGGCAACGCCGACGCATACGAAGCGGCATACAAACTCGACGAAGAGCTGCAAGTCTTTCGTTTTAACTGTCTCTTCTTGGAAACCTGATATAGAAGAATATCTCCCAGAGAATTCCTCCTACGTTTTAACGTAAAGAAATTATTTTACATCTAATGAGTTTATTAATGTGTTCACTCTTTTACAAGGGGACAAGAAAAACTTCGGTCAAATTTTGCTGTGGTCTGGAACAAAAGTATTTCAGCGCAGCCCAATAATTTTTATTCTCTTGGTTCCTCTACTCTTTCCTGTGCTAATATGTGAATTTTCAGTTTGACATAATTTCATTTCACAGATTTTCAGAATGTCAAACAAACGTAGTGCGATTTTGGAGCTGTTTCGTCAAGGTAGGCGTCAATGCGAAATTGTTCGTTTGCTCAATGTGCCTCGACGAACCGTGTCCGATGCAATTCGTCGTTTCAAGGAGCTTGGCCATGATGGTCGTCGTCCAGGAAGTGGTAGAAAACGCACTGTCAATACACCTAGCAATCGCAACATCGTCAAGAAGCGATTCAATCGAAATCCGGGGGTTTCCATGAGGAAAATAGCCTGTGAGACCGGTATCAACCGCGAATCAGTCCGTCAAATTGCCAAAAAGGAGCTCAACCTCAAGCCATACAAGCTCCAAAAAGTACAACTCCTCACGGAGGAAAACAAGCGCGTACGACACCAAAGGTGCCACCAACTCCTTCGTCTCGCCGCCGGTCAGCAAACGGAGCGAATTCTCTTCGCAGACGAGAAGCTTTTCACCGTAGAACAATACCACAACGACCAATACGACAGAGTCTGGTCCATAGAGGCTCCCGCTACATCGGCCATCGTCGAACACCGTCAAAATCTGCAATCCCTCATGGTCTGGGGCGGAATTTGCGGCACTGGTAAAAATCCCTTAGTTTTCGTGGATCAAGGGTGAGAATCAATCAAGAAGTCTACCGCTGCGACATCCTCGAGGCCGTAGTACTTCCGTGGGCCAAGCAGCACTTCGGCGATACGCATTGGACCTTTCAACAGGACTCCGCTCCGGCTCACAGAGCGAAAATGACGCAAGAATGGTGTAAGACCCATTTTCCTTGCTTCATCTCATCTGCAGAATGGCCGCCCTACTCACAGGATCTCAACCCAATGGACTACAGCGTGTGGTCGATTTTGGAGCACAGGGCTTGTGCTAAAAAAACACAAAAATTTGGAGTCGCTGAAGCAATCTCTGCGCCGGGAATGGAACCGATTAACGCCCGAGAAGCTGCGGCCCATTGCCGAAAATTTCAAGAAGCGTCTGAAGCTGTGTATCGCCGCCGAAGGAAGTCACTTCGAAACGGTTTATATATATTATCAACAAATGTTCAAGCTACTATTATTTGTTGTTGTTTTGTTCAATTTCTTCTATTTAATAAAGTTAGATGAAAAAGAGTTCGTTCGAGGTTTTTCTTGTCACACTGTAAGATAAAGGCCTCTTGCAACGACAGAGAATTCTCTCGAGAATTTTTATCAAATTCACTGACCGAAAATTCTCTGCTGTTGCATACTACTTTCGGTAGAATTCTCTGTGGAATTCCATTGTTCCATCGTATACAACGGCAGATAATTTTCGGTCAGTGAATTTGACAGAAAATTCTCGCGAGAATTCTCTGTCGTTGCAAGAGGCCTTTAGGGGAGAAAAACGTGATCATTAAGGTGATCCATAATGATTTCCTCATTGAATTTTCACTGTAGCAGATTCGAGACCAATAAAATCAGCAAGTCCCAACGAACCTCGCTCGAAATTCCCTCATAACACAGCCCCATATCCAAATTTCTCTACCCTACTCCAGAAACAAGGCCTGCTCCGACTTCATTTCAGGATTACGACGTCGTTTTTCCCAAAACACGCTTCCGTTTCCACGTCGTAAAAGAACGGCTACTTTGTACGACCCCCGGAGACGGGACAACGTGGCAACGTCGAGAATCCGGCAACGTCGCGGTCGTAACATCATCCGTCCGGACTGCAGGGGCGATACCCAAATAAAAGAGCTCCGAACGGCACCCCCGGAGCTGAAGGACCATCTCGTGACGTGGGGTCTGCGAAAACCGTCGCTGAGAGGGTCGTGCAGGTGCTCTGGGTTCCGTAATATTTTTCGAAAGTTCATTATCCCGCGTTTCGTCTTCACAGTCCCGCAATTTAGAGGGATGAAAAGTAGTTTAGAGATCAGCTGCTTTTTATTGTTTCCGAAAGTGTTCACATTGCCTGACTGGCGAGTGTCCACGTGGAGCTGTGGATGGATAAATGAGCCACTTACATACTGACCGAACCTTGTTCTGGTGTTTCAACAACTCCGTTACGTTCTGCATAAAAAGTTTAATTGACCTACTTTTCGTTCGGTCGAGAAGAAATGTTTAGTTAAGAGAGTTAAGATTGAAATGTATATTGTCAAAGAATATATCCCTACTCTAAACGCTCATCAGAGGAGACAAAGAAAGATAAGCCTCCTCATGAACTTACGAGGAATCATTGTATTGGAGCAGATGGTTCCCTGACAAAACTATTTGAAGAAGCACACAACAAAATTCCAAATAATTTTTAGTTCAATCATTTGGAAGTTATTGATCAGGACTAGCAGTGAATAATATACACGAGCTCTCTTGGAGAGAAGAAATGGACTGCTGTACCAATTCTTATCGCTTCGAGAATTAAAGAAAAAATGGATATTTGATAGAATCTATATATATAAAAGAAAGATGTTGGTTACACCATTTATAACTAGAGATCGGATGGACTGTTTGTTATGAAACTTTATTTATGGAATCGTCTACGGTCTGGTTATTATAAAATACAATAAAACTTCGAAAAAAATGATGAAAGTTTTACTTATGCAGGAAATGCTTTTCCTTCTTTTGAATAAGGCCTCTAGGTGTCGCTACCGTTGATGCGTAGTCGTACAGTGAATAGACAAGTCACTGTACTTGGTCGTAGGTTGACATTACCGCTGTTAGATGGCGATATGTGATTCGCATAGAACTCATGGTGACATGGAAGTACATTGCCAGATCAAAAAGCGGGTAAACATCTCAAGTTGGTGGAACTGTGAATTTTTAGCGAAAGATCAAGTATCTGATTTTGACGATCAGTTTCAAACGTGAGTTGACCATCTTCATCTTTTTTCTCTATTTTTGAAATGCTTTCGAATTTCTGTTTGGGTAATAGATATATTTGCGGAAATAACTGAATCCAAAATTGTCCATAATTAGTATTGACATATTATATTCGTGTTTCTGTTGGCACAGAGACAGTATTGTAAAGGTGAATACAGACTATTCTGACGTGACGTGATTCCACGTCACGTCAGACGTGTACTATGCTCCCATTGGCCTAATATGAACGTGAACGTCAAAATGTGAGTGATATAAAAATGCAACACATTGTTCTGTGCGTTCACGTTCATATCAGGCCAATGGGAGCACAGTACACGTCTGACGTGACGTGGAATCACGTCAGGTCAGAATAGTGTGTATTCACCTTAAGCGTCAATAATTTTGAAACGTTTGCTCATCGGGCTTTAACCTATGATATGCAATAATGTTTCATGGGTTGCCTAATTTGATCTGGTCGAATGACCACCAACTGATATGTTTACCATTATTTTATTTTGAGCTTAGCAGCTTAGCTAAGATGTCTAAAATAATGGTGTGACCACTGATTAGATTTTGAGAATATTAGAAAATGTTTTGTTTTTGCCACTTCAGGTTGGGCTATTAACAAATGACTGATTTTTTAATTCTGGTCGACGGGCTGTGTTAATAGTCGAAAGTTCTTTAAAGGAATAATTTTTGTTCATATTCTTGACATTTTGATTCATATTAGAGGAAAGGTATAATATGGATTATACTCCTGCTATTCACAGTCCCATGAGGTACTGCAAAAAGAGAACTGTACAACAATTAAAAACAAAAAGTTATATTTTCAACAATTAGGTACCGCTTGTATAAAGATAATTCTTTCCATGTGAATCACCAAATTGTCAAAATTTTGTATATTTTGAACTTTAATTTTGCCTAATTTATTTCCTGCTTGAAAAAAAAAGCAATGGTAAGTTTATACAACTTTTAAGTATAATTCAGGCGCAACAAAGTTCGCCGGGCCAGCTAGTTGAAAATAAATACCACAAAGTGATCACTGAAGGAATGGCACTTACGGTTGTTCAGATTAAAAGTTACGTATCTGCTTCTGTCTGGGTTCGTAGGTGTTGTACTGGGTAATAGTATATTTACTGCGTTCATTATTACCAATCCGGGAGTGGAGCGAAGGAAAACGGACACAGAACATCTAATAAATACGGATCTCTCTCTCTCTCCTCTCTTTCAGCCAGAGAGAGAGAGAGAGAGAGAGAGAGAGATATCCGAATTATTGGATGTTCTGTGTCCGATACATCTCCGAAAGGGAATACCGAATGCGCCTATTGTTCAATGAGCGGTAATGTAAGTCATAACACGAGGGGTGTAATTCATCAAGTGTGTTATGACCATTACCGCGAATTGGACACTAATACTTTATCTTCGACTTCTTCAGTAAAATTCGATTCAATCTGTATTTTCAAAATCGACAACAGTTGTCAAAAGCGATTTCTGTGGTCGAAAATTGAATCGATATCGAATCCCGTAGAAAACGTCAAAAATTCACGTTTTCCAAATGCAATTTTTGGATATTCAGACCTAAGAAAATGTGGAAATGGATGTCGAGAACGTTACCTTGATGTCTGAAATAGAGTTCCCTATTGACCCGACTTTTTTATTCATTTGGTAAGCTACATTTTTCCTATTTGTATTAGAGTGAGTTATAGGCGTGAGTTATTATTACCTCACACTATTGGTTTATAGAGACTATTACAGATCAAAATCAGTTGAATCATGGATATATTATTCTATGGGAGTAGATAAAAGTCTTTATCACACGAATTCACTTTGTAAGGATAGCGAACTGAAGGCCGACGACGTGGAAACTATTTGTTGGGGGCTTCGAGCTAAGCCGTATAGAAACAATGCGACTGATGGCAGAGATCTTTTTTGAAAACAAAAGTATGAATTTTGAACAAGCAGGAACTTGGACTTTCATTTTGCCAATAAAAACTCTTTATTACACGGTCCAGTGACAAGAGTTTATGTTGCCAAAAAAGAGTTCTCAGACTGTAGCAACACGAGAAGCTTCGGATGAGATACCTCATCACTGCAACCTGCAAAACATTGTGTTCTTCCTGTTATGCGTTATGGAGATTTTACATTTGTATCGATTTTTAAGATCTTACAATGTTTGGTTGCCTCAAGGACAAATCCACTGTTACTCTTGAGAACCAAGCAATAATACTATGATCTTTTGCATTTGACCTCAAGAACATTCCATAATATCCGGAAAACAAAGACATAACAACGAAAGACAACGTTTCTGTTCACACAAAGATAATTCAATAGAGTTTACGCCTTTTCCCCTTCGACCAAGAATTCAAATTACAGGTTACGGAATGCAAACGCAAAGTTCCGTCTCGTCTAGTGCAATTGGGCCATTAGAATCTCCCCCTCCCACACCCACGATTGTTTCAAGGTTGAACATCCGTCAACCGGAACGCGTCGAAACCCAAACTTCTCGTTGACCTGTTTCAACATCGCGAACGTTAACTGAGCGCTCAGTCGAAGCGGCCCCATCGATCCGGGGTTCTATCACGAAAAAAGACCCTTCCTCCGCCCCGCACCCTCCTCGCGATCCGCTCAAATGGGGTGGAAATAAATAACAAGTTTCGCTTATCGGTTCGGCCCCCCGAGAGAGTTTCCGTTCGACGAGGATCTCCGTTTTTTTTTTAAGCGAGGTGGATCGGAAGGAGGAATCCGGAGTATTAAACGAGTTAGGGGCGCGTAATTTCGATACTGAAGATCGCCTGGAATCCGTCGAAACGTTTTCGGGTCGTGGGAATGCCTGATTCCAAAGAACGACGAGAAATGGACAAACCTGGTTCTCTTCAACATTTTTCGGCTACAGCTGCGATATTCTGAGCTGTTGTTGAGCGACGTGAACCGTTTTCATGCTTCACATCACTAATTTGTCCCAACAGCTCAAATTTTTCCACCAATTTCTGTATTGCGGTTCGACAAGGTGCTTCACGACGACCGAAAAATGTTTGAGTTTCACGAATCAAATTTTCACCACTTTTATAGCGAACTTTAATAATTTCAATGCGTTTTTATATAGGAAAAAACTTTGAAAGTGAGTAGAGAAAGAGAAAATACTCGATGTATAGTGTATTGATATCTATAGTCGGTTCAAATATAAGAAGGAGCTTTGTAAACAAACAGAATCGTCTGGTTTGCGCACAATAAAGCTCCTATTGGTGAAACGGTCATAACCACGCTCCCTTTTAAAGCCCTAAGAGATTGCCAGGATTGTACTCGGAACGGACTGTAGATGGTACTGGATAGAAATGATTCAATGATTTGAGTCAGCAATTCCCACATTAGAACTTTTTTCCTCAGAAACTCTAGTGCAAAATTTCTGTTATGATTTGCAACTGTCATAAATATTTTATATCCGACGTACCCTATTTTTTTTTATTTTGTTTCGTTTTTATATTATTATCTACTAAATAATTTCTTTTTCGGATGCTCGAGATTGCGGCAAGGTAATTCCAGGAAACACCAGAGTTTTAGAGATTTGGGTCGGAATCTTGCAAGATTCCGACAAAGTAATTCCGGGAAACACCAGATTTGGGTCCTTTTCCCTAATGGGTGAAAGCCATCTTGATTTGCATAAATATCGAAGTTTTCAATTGACAAGACTCGTAAAAGATCTCTGTTCAAATTTATAATGGTCATTTACTTGTAATGTCCGAAATATATTTAGTTTCGGTCCAAAATTTTATATTATTTTGTACGAAACTCTTTGTCGGCTGCTCAAGATTCCGACAAGGTCATTCCGGGAAACACCAGATTTGGGTCCTTTCCCTTAATGGGTCAAAGCCATCTTGATTTGCATAAATATCGAAGTTTTCAATTGACAAGACTAGTTAAAATACCTAGAGCTACTGTGAAGGTCTAGCTGTTCAAAGTGTTTATAGATTTTGTTGTGAAAAGTGTATTGTGTTGGAAAATCTTTTGACAAAGCGTATATAGTGTTTATAGAACAATGTCGAATTCGGAAACGGATACTGCATCTGAGGGTGATATGTGGGGACCACCACGAAAAAGGTCCAAAAGGTAGCCTTCTCTGCTGAAGAGAAAGAGATAATTTTGAACATTTCTCGAAAAGAATAGGAAGAACATCCCGATTTATCGAAAAGAAACTTAGTAAGAATTGTTTCAAAATCCTCAGGGGTTCTCTTCTGAGAGAATATAAAGAGAATGAAGAGGAGAGCCCAGTCGTTAAAAATAATCGATTCGGTTGACGATTTCGATATGAACCTTATCAGAAGAATTGTCCACGGTTTTTTTTTCGGAATGAAATCCCAACGATTTCTAAATTACTAGAAATCGTGAATGATGACGACAGTTTGCCAAATTTCAAAAGAACAACGTTCTATAAATTATTGAAAAAAAATGGAATTCAAGTTCGAAAAACTTGGTCGTGATAGTCTACTGATAGATAGGGATGAAATAATTGTGTGGAGAAGAGATTATTTGAAGAAAATCCGCTCATTAAGGGAACAACGCAGAAAAATTTATTACCTGGATGAGACATGGATAAATAAACTGAACGATTGTGTGAAATCTCCTCGATTCGACTCTGGACGGAAAGTACCTTTACGAAGGCCCTCCTACCGCTGCGCCAAACTTGTTGTTATTGCTCCTTCTTACATTGGAACGAAGTACAGCAAGAAATTTTATATCTGCAACAAACTACAAACAATTCTGGTTGACTTTTGAGTCAACTGTTCTGAAATCTGAATGTTACAAAATTCTTTTATCCTGTTCAATTCCTACTCATTTCGTCAGTCAACGACCTCGTCGCCAGAGAATATCATGGTTTTAAGTGGCATATCTCACAAGTTCAGTAAGAACGCGAATTATTGCCGTCTAGCATATTTTAATACCATTTACTGAACATGGCATGTTCGGTATGGAGAGCTCGCGTCTTCCTAGCGTCGGTCACGACCTCCTATGACCCATCTTCACCCTGCCGACGCTCAAGAGTTCAAATTCGAAGATACTGCCGTCGTGAAATTCCGAAATTAAAAACCGTTAGGCCGGAGACACACTTGGCGTTTTTTTCCGATCGGATATTTTGCCGTCGACGCCGTACCAGAAGTGGCGCGTGGGATCTTATGGCGACGTACACATTAGGCGGAAAAAAGGACGATCGGATTTATTAACGCCGTCGGTAGAAATGCAGCCGACCACTGCCACTACATTCGTCGGTTTTTCTACCGACTACTTCAGCAGTGGCCTACGTGACCGAATGCAAGGTTACACACTCGTCGTCCAGTCTACAGTGCTGCGTGTCAGTAATTGACTGGCGGAGGTAGTGTGGTTGTGACTTGAGACGGATATTTTACTGCCCAGTGTGTAATCCAGTGTGTAAGCTCCAATTTTGTAGTACCGTCGACGGCAAAATATCCGATCGGAAAAAAACGCCAAGTGTGTCTCCGGCCTTACGTAAACGAAATAAATTCTCTCCGAATCCGTCAACGCTGCGAAAAATTTTCAGGTTCGATCGAATCGTAGGATTTTCCTGGAAGAAGAACGGGAAATAGTCGGGTGGAAAGTTGATGCGATTGGCGAATTAACCTCGGCCGATCGGGCAGGCGATCTCCGTTTTTTCTGCCGCGCATCAGGAAATACCGTTCGTCCGACGAAAATAAACCGAATCTAGGTCATCTCGATTTAACGATACGGACGTAGCCAGGTTTCGAACGCTCGCGTTTCGGAATAAGCGCTAGGTCGGCTAGAAATGCATCGACGACGACGAATGGTCGGCTGGCCGAGCCACCAAGACAAGAGATCGTCATAACTTTTGCCCTAAGATCGTTTTATCGGCAGACAAATACATGAATGGTTTTCTTATAAAAGGTGTTATTTTGTATGGTCCGCTATTTCGGTAGATGTCACTTTTGAATATGTCGTTTTTTGACATTTGACTAGTAGAAACTACGCCGTTAAGGGGCAGTATCACCTTTTGAATCGTGGTAAATCTCCAATCAAAAGTGGTCTCTTTATTTCACGAGTAAGTACTCTAATTTACGAAGTAGATAGTTGATTTTTTTTTAATTGAAGTCGAAGAACGTCCCGAGGGCAAATAGTTTTCTTTTTTTCGATTTAATCAGTTTTTCATTTAAAAAAACCAGGGTAATCATTAGATCTGGGGTTATTGAATGTGTTTTTCGTTTTTCATGGGTACAAGCTATATTTTTGAAATAATCATCATGAAAATTTTTGTAGTTTATAGAAGATTAAATTGCCGAGGGCAAATAGTTGCGATTTTTTCCAAGAAATGATGAATAACCGTCGGAAAAAAATCATTAAGTGTAGTTTCCAAAACGCTGAAGTTCAACCTGTTTTTTTAATTTGAAAAACTAATTAAATCGAAAAAATCGCAACTATTTGCCCTCGGCAAGTTAATCTTCTATAAACTATAAAAATTTTCATGATGATTATTTCAAAAATATAGCTTGTACTCATGAAAAACGAAAAACATATTCAATGACCCCAGATCTAACGATTACCCTGTTTTTTTTAATCGAAAAACTAATCAAATCGAAAAAAAAAGAAAACTATTTGCCCTCGGGACGTTCTTCAACTTCAATTTGAAAAAAAAAATCAAGTCTCTACGTCGTAAATTAGGGTATTTACCTTTGAAATGAAGAGACCACTTTTGAATGGATGTCCATAAAGTTAGCAGTGCCACTTTCGAGAAATTCAATGAAACCTATTGCATTAATTGTCGAATAATTGTCGAGAATTTGTCGTGAAAGAAAAAAATTTGTCGCGTCCTTAGTTTTTTTTTCTACGGGGTGGCTTTGCTAACTTAACGTTAAGTTAGCAGAACCACTTTTTCAATATCGTCCGAATCTCATGAAAATGGTTATAAATAATTGTCGAGTAATTTTCGTAGTCGATATGAAGTAAAAAAAACCCAAAAAATCCATTCCTTTTTGTTTATTTTACGTCTTTTCCCGCGAGTTCGAGATATTTCTAGAATTATCGCATTTTTGGCAACAGCGCATTCGTAATTGACTCTTTTTCTATTGCATTAATTGTCGAATACCTGCCTCGGATTTGTCGTGAAAGAAAAAAATTTGTCGCGTCCTTAGTTTTTTTTTCTACGGGGTGGCTTTGCTCACTTTATATTAATTTAGCAAAAAGTGGTCGAATATCGTCACGATGATCATAAAAGATTGTCGAGTAATTGTCGATGTTGAAATAAAGTAAAAGACACACAAAAAATTTAATCTTTCTAGCAATTTCCACACAATTAATGCAATAGAAAAAGAGTCAATTACGAATGCGCTGTTGCCAAAAATGCGATAATTCTAGAAATATCTAGAACTCGCGGGAAAAAGACGTAAAATAAACAAAAAGGAATGGATTTTTTGGGGTTTTTTTACTTCATATCGACCACGACAATTACTCGACAATTATTTGTAACCATTTTCATGAGATTTGGTCGATATTGAGAAAGTGGTTCTGCTAACTTATCGTTAAGTTAGCAAAGCCACCCCTTAGAAAAAAAAACTAAGGACGCGACAAATTTTTTTCTTTCACGACAACTTCGAGGCAGGTATTCGACAATTAATGCAATAGAAAAGAGTCGATTACGAATGCGCTGTTGCCAAAAATGCGATAATTCTAGGAATATCTCGAACTCGCGGGAAAAAGACGTAAAATAAACAAAAAGGAATCGATTTTTTGGGTTTTTTTACTTCATATCGACTACGACAATTACTCGACAATTATTTGTAACCATTTTCATGAGATTCGGGCGATATTGAAAAAGTGGTTCTGCTAACTTAACGTTAAGTTAGCAAAGCCACCTCGTAGAAAAAAAACTAAGGACGCGACAAATTTTTTTCTTTCACGACAAATTCTCGACAATTATTCGACAATTAGTGCAATAGGTTTCATTGAATTTCTCGAAAGTGGCACTGCTAACTTTATGGACATTTTGAATGGAGATTTACCACGATTCAAAAGGTGATACTGCCCCTTAATAAAAATGGAACGATACACGCTTCAACAACGCATTGAAATTATTTCATTTCACTTCAAAAATGGTGAATATTTGGCAGAGACGGTTCGTAAAACTCGAACATTTTTGGGTCGTCGTGAAGCACCTTGTCCAACCGCAATACAGAAATTGGTGGAAAAATTCGAGGTGTTGGGACAAGTTAATGATGTGAAGAATAAAACCCGTGCACGTCGCTCAAGACGAAGCTGAAGCCGATAATATTGAGGAAATCCAGGTTTCTCCATTTCCATCTCGGTGTCTTCGTCAACAAGCAAAGTTCTCGCATCTGGGGCTCGGAAAACCCACACATTTACGGAAGAACAGAATTAAATCCGACCACGAATTCGTCGTCGATTCATTCGGAAATCATAATAAAGTAGCCAGCGCACATTTTTCCTTTTTACGATTCGAATGCTCGGCGGGATATCCCGTCGTTTCAAGGTCATCGGAACGTTCCCAAGGTCATCTCGGGCGTCGAAAATCGACAATGCCCGGGCGTCTCGGTCCATCGACGCTATCAAGGTTGGCCGGTGCAACTTCGGGCAAGCGGAGGCGGCAGCGAAAGGGGCGGAAGTGGCGGAATCAACGTCGTGGCGGTGCAGCGGAATCGCGGTTTTCATCTCGGCGATTCACAGCGTGAAAAATTTCACGATTTACAGGGTGACAAGAAAAACTTCGGACAAATTTTGCTGTGGTCTGGAACAAAAGTATTTCAGCGCAGCCAAATAATTTTTATTCTCTTGGTTTCTCTACGTCTACACTTTCCTGTACTGATATGTGAATTTTCAGTTTGATATAATTTCATTTCACAGAGATTTAGAATGTCAAACAAACGTAGTGCGATTTTGGAGCTGTTTCGTCAAGGTAGGCGTCAATGCGAAATTGTTCGTTTGCTCAATGTGCCTCGACAAACCATGTCCGATGCAATTCGTCGTTTCAAGGAGCTTGGTCATGATGGTCGTCGTTCAGGAAGTGGTAGAAAACGCACTGTCAATACACCTAGCAATCGCAACATCGTCAAGGGTCGAGTCAATCGAAATCCGAGGGTTTCCATGGAGAGCATAGCCTGTGGGACCGGTATCAACCCGCGAATCAATTCGTCAAATTGCCAAAAAGGAGCTCAACCTCAAGCCATACAAGCTCCAAAAAGTTCAACTCCTCACGGAGGAAAACAAGCGCGTACGACTCCAAAAGTGCCGCCAACTCCTTCGTCTCGCCGCCGGTCAGCAATGGGAGCGAATTCTCTTCACAGACGAGAAGCTTTTCACCGTAGGACAATCCCACAACCACCAAAACGACAGAGTCTGGTCCGTAGAGGCTCCCGGTACATCGGCAATCGTCGAACACCGTCAAAATCCGCAATCCGTCATGGTCTGGGGCGGAATTTGCGGCAGTGGTAAAACTCCCTTAGTTTTCGTGGATCAAGGGGTCAAAATCAATCAAGAAGTCTACCGCTGCGACATCCTCGAGGCCGTAGTACTTCCGTGGGCCAAGCAGCACTTCGGCGATACGCACTGGACCTTTCAACAGGACACCGCTCCGGCTCACAGAGCGAAAATGACGCAATGGTGTAAGACTAATTTTCCTTGTTTCATCTCATCTGCAGAATGACCGCCCTACTCACCGGATCTCGACCCAATGGACTGTAGCGTGTGGTCGATTTTGGAGCACAGGGCTTGTGCTTAAAAACACAAAAATTTGGAGTCGCTGAAGCAATCTCTGCGCCGGGAATGGAACCGATTAACGCCCGAGGAGCTGCGGCCCATTGCCGAAAATTTCAAGAAGCGTCTGAAGCTGTGTATCGCCGCCAAAGGAAGCCACTTCGAAACGGCTTAGATATATTATTAACAAATGTTCAAGCTATTATTATTTGTTGTTGTTTTGTTCAATTTCTTCTGTTTTTCTGTTTTAATAGAGTTAAATGAAAACGAGTTTGTCAGAGGTTTTTCTTGTCACACTGTATTTTCTAAATCAATAAATATTTCAATTCTTTGCTACAGAAAACGATGGTTTATTGACCAATGAAATCTTGCTCTCTTAATCAAACGTCCTTTAGTTCCGTTTCGCATTCAGTTGCCCATGATGAACATTCCGAATACGCTCTGTTTAAATTAAATACCCATCTACTATTTATAGTGATTCAAGAAAAAAAAATTAATGGGTTCTTACATAATCATGGTAGTTTCTGTATTCGCTTTATTTGGTCGGGTACTTTTGGAACGCCGATTGTTGTGTTCGAATGCGTAAAGCAAACGACTAGAATCTATTTTCGTCATATGCTTCGCGCTTCATTAGCAGAAACCATTTAGATTCGTGTGTGTGTAAGCCGTCAGAAACATCGAATCATTTTTCTCGCGTACAACAACCTATAATTGACGTGACACAGTCATCCTTCATTTCTCCCGCCCCTTCGTCTCCGTCCGAATGCCCCCCCGCGGCAACCAAGCAATTATAATTAATGTTTTGGACTTGTCGCGAATTCGTACGTAAACTCGGTTTGTTTCGAGATAAAACAAGAAGCGGCAATTTAGTTAATGGCAACAAAGTTGCGGATCATCGTTAGAATGGCATATCACGCAAGATCCACGTCTTGCTGTATGGAGGATGCGAATCCACGTGGTGCAATTTACTGGGCATAATTTAATCGAAATCTAACTAGTTTTTAAAAAAATTCGAGGTCAAGACGTTCGTGTACGAATTTGAGTTGATATTCGTTTCAAACTATTGCCTAGCTTGTACCATACCGTGATCTGGTAATTTCCATGTTAGTTGGAATGAATACAATACGTTAAAATGATTTGAAAGCACCGATAAAGAATGGCGTGTTTTATTCGGGACACCCTGTGTTGCGGCACGAGGAGCTAGACCTAAATCAAACTTATCCAGCACCTCACGATGATAGTTCATCAACCGACAGCAGAATAATGAATGCCCCGAAGAATCTAATGCGGACACTTACTCATGTTTCAAGCATACACGAGAAAGTCCTCGTGAGTGGCCCGCATTAGGAAAATACACCGGAAGTTAAAAAGGTGGAAATTTTTTCAACGTTGTGACGTTCTTTGAATTTTTTAATGATTATTCCACTCTTTTCATTTTTAGTGAGAAAGTTTCCGTAGCAACGATCGTTTCATCCCGAAAAAATTTTCAAGTCGGCAAAACCAACATGTTGGTTTTTCAGCGACAAAATTTTTGACGTTTCTCGAATTCATAGATAGCTTCGGAAATGAATATCATAGAGAGAACAAACAACGTTTAGTGGTTTAGTTAATCTATGATGAATTCTAATTTGCCAAATAGCGCAATACACGTCAAATGTGAACATATTACCCTATTTTCTCGTGGAATACTCAAGCCGAATTCCACTCGAGATGAAATTTAAGCAGGTAAAATTTCTCGATTGTAATATTCAAGTTTGTTGCTTTACGGAAATTTCGCTCATGACATTTTTTCCAAAATCACTCGCCTGACGGCTCGTGATTTTGATACAAATGTCATTCGCGGAATTTCCGAGCAACAGACTTTCATATTACAATCGAGAAATTTTGCCGGCAAAATTCCATCTCTAGTGGTATTACATATGACAATTCCACTCTTTTCATTTTTAGTGAGGAAGTTTCCGTAGCAACGATCGTTTCATCCCGAAAAAATTTTCAATCCGGCAAAACCAACGTCATGTTGGTTTTTCAGCGACAAAATTTTTGACGTTTCTCGAATTCATAGATATAGCTTCGGAAATAAATATCATAGAGAGAACAAACAACGTTTAGTGGTTTAGTTAATCTATGATGAATTCTAATTTGCCAAATAGCACAATACGCGTCAAATGTGAACATATTATCGTATTTTCTCGTGGAATAGTTATGCCGAATTGCACTCGAGATGAAATTTAAGCAGGTAAAATTTCTCTCTTGTAATATTCAAGTTTGTTGCTTTTCGTAAATTTCGCTCATGACATTTTTTCCAAAATCACTCGCGAAATTTCCAAGCAACAAACTTTCATATTACAATCGAGAAATTTTGCCGGCAAAATTCTAGTGGTATCACTCTCTAGTGGTATTACATATGAATAAACTCTCAATCAGAATGAGAAGTGATTTGAATTGAAATTCATTTAGGTACTACTCATTCGTGAACGAATGGCGGAAATGATTTTTGTTTCATCAAATATTGTACCCTTCATACCGTATTTTCTTCTAGGGCTCCAATACCAGCCAGCCAATTCAGAAACGAACGAGGAAGAAATGTTAACGACATAAATATGGACTTGGCAACAATTCTTGAATGGGGATTTAATAACTTGGTGGAATTCAACGCAAGCAAAACACAAGCATGTCTTTTTTCTAGCAAAGCCGATCTTACTGTGCCCAGCATAGAATTGTCGGGAGTGACCATCCATTTCGATGCTTGGTATTACTGTCGGGAGTAACCTTTCTTGGGAGAATCACGTGAGATACATTGCTAAAAGTGAATCCAAAAACTTGGTTTTCTGTTTCGTGCCAGGAGCTATTTCACCCCAGGTCAGCTGCTTATGATCTATAAGGCACAGATTCGACCTGTCCTGGAATACTGTTCCCATATTTGGAGTGCTGCACCTAACATACCCTAAAACTCTTGGATTCTGTACAAAAAATGGCAATTCGTCTCGTCGGTGATGCCTCGCTTACAAACTCGCTCACTTCTCTATAGAACACCGTAGAAGAGTAGGAGATCTGTCTCTATTTTATAGATATTTCCATGCTCTTCTGAATTATCAGCAATCGTTCTCCCTCTGGCAGTCTCTTCGAGACTAACCCGTCAAGTTAAGTCTTCACATCCCTTCGTGGTCACTTTGGAGACCTGCAGATCATCTCTCTTCGAAGACTCGTTCATCCAACGAACAGCGAGGCTTTGGAACACATTGCCTAGGACGGTGTTCCCCGAGGCATATAACATCCAGAAATTCAAGAAGAACACCAATTCCTACCTGCTTGCCCTTGGTTCTCGCGATGTTCTCTGAACATTACAGGGTATTCCTTTTCATGAGAACCACAACATTAAAAAAAAAGTCTTCACATAAGAAAGTATCGGAATGCTCGCGAAACGACTCGGCCGTTTTTTCCTCAGATAATGAATGGGCACGTTATGGCAACACCGTTTTCTGAATCTGTGGCCAGTTCATTCATCAATTTCGTATCGCTTTTTTAAATTTGTGTTACTAATGACGTTTTGAGCAGTTTTGGCATCATAATATCGCGTAGGAAAAGTGAAATTTGGATATATTTCTATTATGAAGTTAGATTCCGCAATGTTGCAACGGCAGTATCTAATGATATTGCTGTCTTCGTTGCACTCGTTGAAAACTGACTAAATTTTGTCTTCACCGAATCTTGAATTTGTGAAGGAGAAGCTGTGCTTCCTCTTTCTATGGTCTAAGGATTCTCATATCTGCATCGAAGTTTCGATGTTGCCAAATTCCACAAAGGAAATATTGACCAATATCTTCGCTACTGAGAGAACTCTCTACATTTCAGACGAAGATTTCGCGAATGCAACATCTTCAAGGCGGTTTCCAGAGCAACGCCCTACCCTCTCGAAACCAACTTCCAACAAACTTATATCCTCGGAAAAGTGAATAAGACCGGGGCCCCCGAATCCAAATAAATATCCGACAGAACTTGGTTCGTTCGGAAAAACCTTCCGAATCCGCCTGGGACTCGCGGAGCGAGCGGCTGTCTGGACCTTCGTCAAACTCCCTTTTCCGTCGACACTCGACAGTGACGCTTCTCCTGTCACTTCGTGACAAGGCGCGTTCGGAGCCTCCTTCGATCCCGTCGCTTCGAAGGCGGAGAGGAGAGGGACGGCGCGATTGGAAAAGGGATAAAGTTAGCCCCGGCGAAAAGCGGGGGCGGAACTTCGGTGAAACTATTTAGAAATTGAAGGTCGACGTCTTAGAGGGAAAGGTCGCCTGTCTCTTCTTTCTTATTCTATGGGATTTCTCGGGAAAGATCATATTATTATGGTAGTAGAAGTCGTATCGAAACGTTGACCTTTCGGAACCTGAAGATGTTCATTCTTTCACCCAGAAGAAACTACGTATAAACCCAGAGAGTTCTCGATGAAGTATTCCTAGGGAGAATGCCCCAAACAAGTTCCATCCACTATATCGTTCCCCCCACCAAACGAGACTAGATAGGACAAACTTGTTCCCAAGAACTTAATCCTTTTCTTCGGGTCGAAACTGTGGAGCCCCGGTTCGAATCGCTCTCGATCCTGCTAATCCCTAATCCTCTCAAGCTCGTATTCACTTCGCGTAGAGCTGATCCCTTCGGCTTCGATGCATAGTGCTACGTGCATATTCATGAATGGCTGCAGGGTTCCCTCAGGAACTCCCTGATCGATCAAGGCGACGACCTACATCGAGATTGTCACAACTATCGGTCTACTCTGGAGCGTGTTATGATTACCGAGTGAATTTTGCATTTATAAGGACTGAACGAGAATGAATTCGCTATCACAAAAACGACTATATCTCTTGAACCAATTGAGAAAAAATTTGATCATAGTTAGCTTTGTTATGAACGTCAGAAACATGTGGAACATTTACTTCATAGATATTCCAATTCTCTGTCGCAAAATGTCAAGCGAAGTGAAAACATGAGAATTTATAGTGAAACTTTTTCAAAATAATCCAAAATGGAGCTTCAAAAGAATCGCAAAAGAGGCTCGCGTTCGTCCGGAAACGGTATCAAGAGTTGTTAAGCGCTTCAACGAAGATCTTTCAATTAACCCCAAGGAAGGAGCCGGGAGGAAAAAAGGGGTTTCATAGCCCAAAAAAAGTGAAGAAAGCCATCAGCCTTTTTCAGAAGAATCCTAACCTTTCAGGACGGAAAGTGGCCCAAATAGTGGGTTGTTCGCAGTCAACCGTTCAGAAAATCAAGTCGAGTTGTGGGATTAGAACATACAAAGTGCAGAAATTGCCAGACAGGAACACTGTGAAGAATCAAGAAGCGAAATCAAGAGCAAAGAAATTGAAAAAAGATTTCTTGAAACATTTTTCCTTTTGCGTGATGGACGACGAAACGTATTGGCTGATTTCTCGCAACTTCCTGCTCGGGAATTTTATACTGCAGATTCTCGTGGAAATGTTGACGAACAATTTCGCGTGAAAAAACAAGCAGTTTCCTAAAAAATTCCTGATTTTTCAAGCAATTTGCACTTGTGAGAAAAGGAGCAAATTTTTCGTTGGCCAAAGCTCTGTTGACTCGAAGATATACATCGAGGAATGCTTGAAGAAGCGACTTTTACCATTTTCACGTGAGCACGATGTGTCAACAATCTTTTGGCCAGATTTAGCTTCATGCCACTACAGCAAGGCCACCAAGGAATGGTACGAAGCTAATGAGGTGGTTTTTGTTCCCAAAGAGGCCAATCCACCAAATTGCCCAGAACTCAGGCCAATCGAAAGATATTGGGCCCTGGTAAAAAGAGAATTGAAGAAGACTAAGAAATCAACAAAAACATTAGCGGAATTCAAGCAAAAGTGGAAGACAGCATTCCAGAAAGTGAATGAGAACACTATAAGAAGCATGTTGGGAAGAATTCCAGAAAAAATCCATGAATTTTGTGAAAAATAGTTTTGGTTTTTTATTGTAAAAACAGTTTTCGTTAGAATTAGAAGATGTTTCGAGAATGAGTTTGATTTTCGAAATCGGTCCAGTGGTTCAATACGGACGAGTATACAAATCTACACCGAATAATTTCGATTCCAATTTCGAGAGAAGCCAAAGAACAGAACAGTTCGCGATATCCGCCAAACAAAACAAACGCCGCCGTAGAAGCGGCAACGCCGCGGTCGTCTAGTAGGATGCGAATCGAAATCGTTCCCTCTCCCTCTCATCTCTTCTTTCCTCCCTCCACCTTTATCGTACGGCACCGGGATTTATGCCTCCCGATGATCGTAGGTTGGAGGGGCAACAACAACATCAACAAAACGACAGACTTGCACGAAAGGGGAAGAGAGGGACTCTTCGGTGCGGTGGGTCGAATCACGAATTGGTTAATCGGGGAAATCGGGACGTAAACACCGCGGCGAATATGCAGGTTTGGGTCTCGGGGACAGATGAAGGGGTCCTTGGTCTTATAACTCGAATAGAACTCGTCGTTTCGTGTTGAAACGGGAATCATACAACTAATTCTATCCAATAGTCCGTACGATTCATTTCCACTCGTGCGAATAATGATAATCCCCTCCGCCCATGTGCCCCGTATATATCGCGCCGATTTCTTTCTCGTAGAGCCTGGATGTGCCTAGTGGAAAACTCCAGAACGTAAGCACTAATCTTCGTTGCCTTCGTAGAGATCCAGTGCAGGTAATTCTAGGGCATTCCCAAGATTGACCAGTGATCGGACATCCATCTGCCGATAGTAACTTTCCAGTACCATCGGACGGAGCGTTGATACGTCGTATAGTATAGAAGCGATCTCTCAGGGCCGACAACCTCAGGCTCGATTTAAAAAAAAAACTCGTACCCGATTTGAATTATAAGGACTGCTTTCCATCTCAGAGAGATCTTGATAACGTATATACGGCGTGAGCTACTTTTTCGAGATTGATGTTCGAGTTCCAGAGATAAATGTTTCGTAGTAGGCTGTGGGGAATTTTTGTGGGGAATAAATGCTTACAGCTATACTCCATTCACTTTTATTTAATCACATAGGAGGTCATGGTTTCGTTTTCAGGAGTTGGTGCCCCTGAAGAAAAGCACAGAACATATGATGAAAAGTCAGTGCGCGCACAGAAAATATCGTTAATGACAAAACGACGTTGCCAGTTTCTTTGTTTACATCAAAGTAAAAGTATCAAAGATATTCCACATTTTGTTAGGTTTACATATTGTTCGCAGATTTTTGGTATTTAATCAATATTTGCAGGTGAGTTTTCCGTCGAATATCCAGATTAACGTATGTTTATTGTTTTTAGCACCAGTTTGGAGCGTGAGGACGATTTTCAAGACCAGGACGAATGTTTACATTTCGAGGTTGAAGGGGTACACGGGAATTTCGTTGAAATAGTTTATTCTAAAACTAGTTGCAGAATGGGCTCCTATTCCAATACGAATGCGAAATTCGAAAACGAGCGACGAAGGAGCGAGTTTTTGAACGCATGAGTATTGGAATTGCATTCTGCAACGAGTATTAGACGATATTTTCTCTATTTCATTCAAATTTTGTGAAATTCAATGAAAAAATTCAAATTATAGGTCCTAGTGACTTTCATATTGTATCTTGGCAGTTGGTGTGAATGTTAGGAAATACGAAAATTGACATTTTCAAGTTGACGTCTGCTGAAATTTACAAGGATCGGAAGTCACTGCTGACAACCACAAAACGAAAAATGTAACTGAAAACAATGCTGTAATGAATTCATTACAGCACTGTTTTTAGTACTGTAATGAACTCATTACGATACTGAAATAGAGAAAAGCTGTTATTTGGACAGATATCGCAGTAGATGGATCGGATGGAGCCTCGAGAGGTCGATTAGGATGATATTTTTCAGGTTTTCCAAGAAATTTGGCGATATCTGAGCAGATTTGCAAAAGTTAGGTACCTCACTAATGAGGTGGAACTTAGACCTAATTCTCCTATGAGAAACGCCATTCAAAGGTCGAGATGGTGAAAAATGTCTTCTTTAGATGTTGTTTGAACAAACGCAGCCGAGTTTTATACCCCAACATTGATTTTAAGAAAGTTATCAACAAAATAAAATTGACATTATTCTTGATTCTTGTAATTACCCATCAATTCATCTTATATCTTTGGGTTGATTTTTTTAATGAATTCTTGATTAGAATCAACCATTGATGTCGTCAAGTCTTGAACTTTCAGTTCAAGAGGATAATAAACATTGAATGTTCACAAGCATGCATATGAAAATTATGTGAAAGCAATGCATTTTTCTTCCATGGCGAAAAATAATATATGATCTCTTGTACTTTTCATGCAAATAACTAGAAAAGGAATCCTTTCTATCAATTCATATAAACGTTAATTATTTTCGTCCATCACATCTTTTCCAATTCATTCATTTTCCGAATAAATTCACATTCTGAGAAATACGCTAAGAATGTAGAAAGGGCAACATAGTGTTTACTTGGAACATAAAAATATTTTGAAAAACGTCATAACTTCGATACAGAGTGGAATGTGTCAAATTTCCAAGGCTAGAGTTGTGATTTTATAATTGTGAATGGAGTATAATTATGTACCATGTTTCTTGCTGAAAGCTTATAACGCTTGTTCATCGTGAAGCAAGTTTTCATCCAGTTTGATGGTTTTTTGCCAATGTCGGTCAGAAATGCACACTATGAGATATAACGGTACCACTCAATTACAAAACGATTTTTTTTTTCATGCCAAGGAAGGATTTATTCGATGATACAAGTGCAAGTGGCCCACATTTTCCAAGTCGGCCAAAGTTTACACTCTCGATACTTTGTCACTGTCCACTGAAACTGTTCGTCTCAAAGACCCAGAATTAGTAGACCACGTGCTAAAACGCCAATAATTGACCCATTCCTGAGTCTGAGGTAAGGAGTTTCTCAGCGTTTCAGAATGACAAGTCAACGTCAGGTACATCTCTACCAGATCGTTAACAATAAGCATAACGAGGGCAATGGACTAGCATCTAGATCTAGATCTAATTTCCGAAGTACACCACTGATATCACCACCACAGCAAGACAATGACAGACCGGTTTCTGGCTCGTTAGCCGTCATCAGTGCCACATAGTCCCATGCGGTAGCAACCAACTGAAACGGCAGATCTTATATTACTCCCTAGGGGGAAGAATTGAGTACAGTTTAATGTAGTGACCCACCTAGCGGACAAATGTCTACGCTTCATCCCAGAGGTCCAAAAACTAGATCTCTACGTACATTCGTTTTTCCCTAAGCATAACCTTCTTCCGTCAATTATGTACTTCGGCAGAATCGCCTTCATTACGACGTTTTCAAAAAGGAAAATTGACTTGTTTCAAAGTTTTCTCATAAAACTCATTCAGTAAGTCCGTTATGGGCTCGGTTTCTTGTTGAAAGACGCGCCCGGCATATGACGTTGTGGATGCCGCCTCCTTGGACCTCAGCCAGGAATTCCAGGCGCTCCAGGCAGTCGAGGTAGACGTGAAATCATATTTAAACGACGGCGAGCGCCTTAAAACGCCGCGCCGACCCCTTTATCATCATTTTTTCCACGTTTTCCTTGTTTTGTTCCCCCTCCCGACGCGTTTATTACTCCGCGGTCTTCCTCTCGTCCGTTTATTTTAGGACGCGGACGACGTCCGGCCGAGGCGAAAACGGCAGATGCGACGCGTCGCGCCGACCGGCTTTTTTACTTTTTCGCCGCTCGGCGAGTATTCACGGCGAAGTGATTGATGCGTAGCTTCTTGTTGGTTTGGAGAGGCTCGTTCCCGATGCGACTACGGCCTAACGCGGGCCACTCACGAGGCGTCCGTTTCGGGCATTTTGGAAGCCGATCTGGACTGGACGCCCGACTTTTCAAGCGTTGAACCCAATCTTCAAAATTCACCAACCACATGGCATCCCAGTCCGCCTGGCAAGCAAGCTTCGAGCCGAGATGCTCGAAACGCATTGATCTTTTGCCGGGTTTGACCACTCGCCAGGCATCTTGGGACTCTGAGACGTCCTGGGCGTCCAAGAACGTGGAGTTCCAAACTCCGAAGGGTAGCCAAGATCGTCCAAACACGGGGACTCTTTCCAAAAGTTCATGCGATGCTGGCTGCCCGAAGTCCCGTAAAAAGTCCTCGTGAGTGGCCCACACCAAAAAGGCCGTTGAAGCCGGGAACGGATGAATCGCGACTCGGGCCGATACGAATTACGATTCTATGAATTAAGGGGCAGTATCACCTTTTGAATCGTGGTAAATCTCTATTCAAAAAGTGGTCTCTTTATTTCACGAGTAAGTACCCTAATTTACGACGTGGGGACTTGATTTTTTTTAAATTGAAGTTGAAGAACGTCTCGAGGGCATATAGTTTTCTTTTTTTCGATTTAATTAGTTTTTCAATTAAAAAAAACAGGGTAATCGTTAGATCTGGGGTTATTGAATATGTTTTTCGTTTTTCACGAGTACAAGCTATATTTTTTAAAATAATCATGATGAAAATTTTTGTAGTTTATAGAAGATTAAACTGCCGAGGGCTAATAGTTGCGATTTTTTCCAAAAAATGATGAATAACCGTCGGAAAAAAAATCATTAAGTGTAGTTTCCAAAACGCTGAAGTTCAACCTGTTTTTTTTAATTGAAAAACTGATTAAATCGAAAAAATCGCAACTATTTGCCCTCGGCAATTTAATCTTCTATAAACTACAAAAATTTTCATGATGATTATTTCAAAAATATAGCTTGTACTCATGAAAAACGAAAAACATATTCAATAACCCCAGATCTAACGATTACCCTGGTTTTTTTAATTAATAAACTAATTAAATCGAAAAAAATAAAACTATTTGCCCTCGGGACGTTCTTCAACTCCAATTTAAAAAAAAAATCAAGTCTCTACGTCGCCGTCGTAAATTAGGGTACTTACTCGTGAAATAAAGAGACCATTTTTGAATGGAGCTTTACCACGATTCAAAAGGTGATACTGCCCCTTAAGGGGAGGTGCTACACGTCCGAGCTCTCTTCAAAAATTGGGCTTTTTATTTCCATGATATCTCAGTTCGCATGCGGCGTAGACCAACAATTTTTTTTTTAATTAAAGCTTAAACATTTCTCTAGAATGTGTTTTTCTCGCTTTCCCGTTTTTCTGGGTATATTAGGAGAAAAACCTGGTTGAAAATATGAACATTAAGTTCCTACTTTATAATCAATTTAAAAATTCAGGGGGCAATAAACAGAAAAACTGATTAATACACATTTTGCAAATATTATTCCGCATATATACTGAAAATTTCATATATTTATCCCGAAAATTGACGGAGATATCACAGAAATAAAATCGTTTGTCCAGATTTTTATGAAATTACAGCTCACCAGGTTTTTTCCTAATATACGAAGAAAAACGAGTAACACACATTCTAGACACAATTTTAAAAGAAATTGTTGGTCTACGCTGCATACGAACTGAGATATCATGGAATAAAAAGCCCATTTTTGAAGGGAGCTCGGACGTGTAGCAAATTCCCTAACACTCAAAATTTTGATCGATTACTAACCCGAACCTAATGGTATCCACTCACGAGGCTACCGAGACGAGCTTTTTATGACAGTTTATAAGGCCACGTACGAAAAGAGTCTCCGTGATTGGTCAAGGGCTCATAAAGTGTCATAAAAGGCCATATAACGCCCGTCTCGGTAGCCTTGTGGATGGTGACCATTGGACCAAGGATACAAAGAATTGACTAAAACTGACTATAACTGGGTGTTCTTTTTTCCATGGCAGTCATGGCACAATTTCTCGAAATTGCTTAATTTCTGAGGGGAAAAGTCTTTGCTCGTATGACAGTTTCCTTAGGGTTGTTTTGGTCATTCTCAACCCTTGCTACGATCAAGATCATCCTCTCTCATTTCCCTGCCGAGCAAAACTTTTGTATAACATCGAGTCAAATCAACATTCTCAAGACAAAATCCATCACGAGACTACAACTCCAAAACCAGACCCTCCACAAGATTCAGATCACATGCAATAACGAATACTACTACGATTTCCTCAGAATACGATTCCGCGAACCGAGTCGTTATCGGAATCGCCGAAACCAGTCGTCGTCGTCATCATCAGAGTTCGACAGTTCGTTCCCGGTTACTCCCACTGACGACCGCCAAACCCCGCCGCTCCCCGCCTCTCTCCCGCATCGACGAAACAAAATAACGCGGCCCCGGTCATCCGCCCTTGTCACGGTCGTCGGTAGAGGCGGCAACGTCGCTCCGCGATCTCCGTCGCCGCTCGGAGACGCGGCAACGCCGCCGTTATCGAGGGACGAGTACGAGTAGGCATTCGCTAGAGAGGAGCGGAGCTAGAAGCTGCGTGTATCCGTGCTATCTAACCCTAACAGCCGTTAAATGAGACGTGGCAACGCGGTATTGGATTTCTCGAGCGTCTAACTTTTGTTGATTCATTACGGGAGACGTAATGGTTAATGGATGGATTTTCTCAAGTACTCTCTTGTCTCTCTTTGTTACAAACCCTGTAAAATCATTACCTTCAAACTGTGACAATGATCTCCGAAAATTCGTGGAATTGCGGCACAATCCCAACCCTGTTTTCGACCGATTTAAGGGCCCGCAAACGTTCAAGAACATCGTCTACCTGACTTAAAGCTTTTTCGACACTTACGTAACGATACGGTCTCGTCCAAGAGAACTTCGTTCTGGCTTACCTGCAAAAAACAATGAGAATTAGTGGAACGAACGATTTACGACGATAGCACCTGCGCACGCACAGGTACTTTGGCGCGATTAAAATATAAGAGCGGTGACTCATCGACGGTCGGTTATCAACATTCGGAATTACCTAGTTTTCTATACAATGAGCAATAATTATCGGATACGATCGTACCATGTGGACGGATCGCCAGTAAAGGTGACTAAGCGTGATATAAAAGAAGATACACGTGTCGGAATCCATGGATATTGGGTGAATCTGTGACTTGCACACTTTTTTTTCTTCTATAAGGACTGAACGAGAATAAATTCGCTATCACAAAAACGCTTATATCTTTTGAACCACTGGACCGATTTCGAAAATCAAACTCATTTTCGAATCATCTTCTAATTCTAATGAAAACTGTTTTTACAATGAAAAAACCAAAACTATTTTTTACAAAATTCATGGATTTTTTCTGGAATTCTTCCCATCATGCTTCTTATAGTGTTCTCAGTCACTTTCTGGGATGCTGTCTTCCGCTTATGTTTTCGTTGATTTCTTAGTCTTCTTCAATTCTCTTTTCACCAGGGCCCAATATCTTTCGATTGGCCTGAGTTCTGGGCAATTTGGTGGATTGGCCTCTTTGGGAACAAAAACCACCTCATTAGCTTCGTACCATTCCTTGGTGGCCTTGCTGTCGTGGCATGAAGCTAAATCTGGCCAAAAGATTGTTGACACATCGTGCTCACGTAAAAACGGTAAAAGTCGCTTTTTCAAGCATTCCCGATGTATATCTTCGAGTCAACAGAGCCTTGGCCAACGAAAAATTTGCTCCTTTTCCCACAAGTGCAAATTGCTTGCCAAACCAGGAATTTTTTTGGGAAACTTTGCTTGTTTCTTCACGCGAAATTGTTCGTCAACATTTCCACCAGAATCTGCAGTATAAAATTCCTGACCAGGAAGTTGCGAGAAATCAGCCAAGACATAGGTTTCGTCATCCATCACGCAACAGTAAAAATTTTTCAAGAAATCTTTTTTTAATTTCTTTGCTCTCGATTTCGCTTCTTGATTATTCACAGCGTTCCTGTCTGGCACTTTCTGCACTTTGTATGTTCTAAGCCCACAACTCGACTTGATTGAACGGTTGACTGCGAACAACCCACCATTTGGGCCACTTTCCGTCCTGAAAGGTTAGGATTCTTCTGAAAAAGGCTGATGGCTTTCTTCATTTTTTTGGGCTATGAAACCCCTTTTTCCTCCCGGTTCCTTCCTTGCGGTTAATTGTAAGTTCTTCGTTGAAGCGCTTTAACAACTCTTGATACCGTTTATTCCGAACGAACGCGAGCCTCTTTTGCGATTCTTTTGAAGCTCCATTTTTGATTATTTTGAAAAAGTTTCACTATAAATTCTCGTGTTTTCACTTCGCTTGATATTTTGCGACAGAGAATTGGAATATCGTGATAGCGAATTTATTTTCGTTCAGTCCTTATCCACTGAAAAATGGTTCAGTTTGATAAAACAGTTTATCGAAAAACCCCATAATTACACGACGACTTTCAATGCAACAACAAAAAAACAACCTCCATAGAACGACGACAAATCCAATTCATATCTGAATAATTGAACAAACCCATCTTATCCAAGTTTCTATTTTCGAATCAGACTAATGGATACAATCGATGTAACCCAGGATCGATAGAACCAGTACATCGTTCATGTTTTTGTAGCCGGTCTCATAACCATTCAGAAACATGGAAATATCATTTGATGATTGATAGCAATGATAGCATCCATTGCGTATTGCTGGAATTGTTATAATATTTACATAATAATACTCGATCTATTCATAAGTCCTCTGATAAATCTACATGCGATTTGATCGTTAAAAAATGTAGATTGATCAGTTCTTTCATGTGAAATATGAAAATACCAGCTAGGTAATGTGGGTTTATTCGCATTTAGTAATAAGTGCGTGAAAAAGGAACGATAATTAAAAACAGGGATCTCACACGGTGAACTCACATAATCAACCTGCATGCACCGGTTTTCATCAGATAGAAGCCTTTTTAAAATTTCAACCCTTAATTAAAACACCACTGCCTTTTTCCCTGATGAGATTAGGAGAGCATTTAATGAAGCTTTTCTGAGACACGTAAGCCATTTGCTTTGACATGGCGGTCAGAACTTGAAGCATTTCATTCATACCAATTTCTCTATTAATTCCTCTACCTTAATCATCGTCAATGGCACAATTTTCGTGTTTTACAAGAACAACTGTAATTTAGTCAAGACCAAATACTTTTCCTACCTTGGAAAAGTGAAAATATTGTTCCCCCCACAAGAAATGACCTTTAAACATTATTTAAAAAGCCCTTCGAATACTGAGAGAGCTTCAGAAGCGAATGCTAGCAAGCGACCCGAGTCTTTCTAATGGGATTCTAATGCGCTTTCACAACCTTCCGAAAGTTTCGTGGGGGGTTCACTAACCTCATGATAACGTGGATTCTCCCAAGCTGCGGCCCGTCATCCGTTCGATAGCGTGCAAGGACACGAACGTTCAATCTACACATTTGATCTACTGACAACTTACGTCGTCGGACGAGACAAACGTGGAAAAGAGGCTCTCTGTGTTCCCGTTTCCGATCGACGTGACTGACAGCCATAGAACTATAAGTTCTATGCTGACAGCTCGAGACATTGTGATTTTTCTTTTTGGCAACACTGATTTTGACAGGTCCCGCACGTTTCGTGTTCTGTGTCACTGTAATGTTTTTGAGCGCTCGCTCTACACCGTGTCGTTATCCTAGTTTAACAACCATAACCAACGCTTGAAGATAATCCTCCAAATTGAGAGGATTAAATGGAAGTTTAACGATAAACTTTGAATTGTAGGTTACATTCATGGATGACAAATGTCAGGCTTGTTTCAAAAATGATGTTTAATTATAAATCAAATTGAAAAGAATAATGGCTGAAGTAGAAATTATGGATTTTGGTTTTCCTAGGCGCAGATATGAAAAATCAAATTGGTGTGGAAGGAAAAGCACACACAAGAATGAATAATTGAACTGAATATTAACGGTATAGGTAAAATATGAACTGAACAAATTCATACATGTCTAATAAAATTGGATGTTCAGTTCTTCTGATACCTATGCAGAATTATTCTTCAATTTACAGTGACAAATGGTATCATTCAATCGGCAACAATGTCATCACCTATGTGTTGAAATAAAAGTGAATAAATATTAACAAAATTCCAAGATGCATGTTTATTGAAAAAAATCAAATCACATATTTTCTTGTAGATGTTTCCCTATTATCGAAAATCAGGTTTGTTCATGCTTTTCGATCATTCTATACTATACTTAACTTCTCTATTTGCCTCAGTTATTTCCATACAAGAATCCATTAGTTTATCATATTTTACATCCAAATCTGAAGTGGTTTCTTACCATCAGGTATATTATCATTTGGAGTAGAATATTCCAAAGAAAGATGTCAACTTGTGCAATGAATGTTGCATCGGTTTTTTAAGAGAAATTCGTTATTACGAACTCTTTCAATTTGCGAAATGATCGATATCAAAAAATGTCTAAACAAAGAAACTGTCAAAGCACAAAAAGGGATAAAATAAACAACGTGAAGATAGGCACAAGTACCAATTTACGTAAAAATAACCAGATTTGTGGATTAACTTTAATCTAGTTACATTCAGCCTTGGTGCAAGCCAAATATTTAATCCTAGATTAAATAAATTAATCGACGCTTAACTAACTAACGATTAGAACCAATACGGTGCAAGTGGCCCTTAGCATAACTTCCTCTTTTCATAACTAAATAAAAACCATCGTATGAATCAGAAAATCTTTATTGGTTTTCGATAATGTCATCCAGTCTGAGACTTCATTCTGAAGGCTAGGAGGCGTAGGAAGCCAAGAATTATACAACGAGTCGACTCTGAACCCGTAGGACTGCCATCGCCTTTGTTCCGTGCCATTTTCCGAGAGAAAGAGATTGGCCTCAGTCATTGTTCGCTAGACAGGTTGCATGGGAGCATAGATGTCTCGCGGATAATTATTCTTGCTCGTGACGCAGCAAATATACCTGTCGGACTGGTAAAAATTCGTTTTCTTTTGTGTCAAAGGTTTCGTGGTAGGTGGGGGAAGAATAAGGAATGGAAAAGAAAACGGAGGGTTCACAACGGCACAAGCGTTTTTACTGCAAACTGAGAACTAAGCTGTGGCAACGCAGCTAAGTTGAGAATTTCATATCCCCACAAAAAATAGTCTAAAGGCGCTAAATAGCACGATCTAGGCGGTCAATTGACCGGTCCCAAACATGAAATGTACTTGCCTCTCAATTGGTTCATTGTTTCGCGTGCTGTGTGGCATGTGGCACCGTCTTGTTGAATCCACATGTCATGCAAGTCAAGCACTTCCATTTTAGACAAAAAAAAAGTTGGATATCATCTCAGGGTTGCTCTCACCATTCACAGTTACGATTCGCATAATCTTTCAAGATGTACGGTCCAATGATGCCACCAGCCCATAGGCCTCACCAAACAGTATTTTTTTTATGCATTGTTAGATCTTGCGATGCTTCGGTCTTATCAACACTCCATAATCGACAATTCTGCTTATTTACGTATCCATTGAGACAAAAATGAGCTTTGTCGCTTAACACAATCTTTCAATAAAAGAAGCCAACTTTTCAAGAGCCCATTCACCAAAAATTCTGCGTTGTGGTAGGTCGTTCGGCTTCAATTCTTGCATCAGCTGTTTTTTGAAAGTTTTCACAGTATCGCCTTTTGAATCGTGGTAAATCTCCATTCAAAAGTGGTCTCTTTATTTCACGAGTAAGTACCCTAATTTACGACGTAGAGACTTGATTTTTTTCTAAATGAAGTTGAAGAACGTCCCGAGTGAAAATAGTTTTCTTTTTTTCGATTTAATTAGTTTTTCAATTGAAAGAAACAGGGTAATCGTTAGATCTGGGGTTATTGAATATGTTTTTCGTTTTTCATGAGTACAAGCTATATTTTTGAAATAATCATCATGAAAATTTTTGTAGTTTGTAGAAGATTAAATTGCCGAGGGCAAATAGTTGCGATTTTTTCGATTTGATTAGTTTTTCAAAAAAAAACCAGGTGGAACTTCAGCGTTTTGGAAACTACATCTAGTGATTTTTTTCCGACGGTTATTCATCATTTTTTGAAGAAAATCGCAACTATTTGCCCTCGACAATTCAATCTATATATATAAAAGAAAGATGTTGGTTACACCATTTATAACTAGAGATCGGATGGACTGTTTGTTATGAAACTTCATATATGGATTCGTCTACGGTCTGGTTATTATAAAATACAATGAAACTTTGAAAAAAATTTACTTATACAGGAAATGCTTTTCCTCCTTTTGAGTAAGGCCACTAGATGTCGCTACAGTTACAGTTACGCTCCGCTTATTCGTTTGGACTTCATTTGATATTCTCCGCGTTAGATGGCGATATAAACAAATAGTGTGTAATTTGAGTTGCCTACAACTCTGCGCTGTTGGGCAAAACTAAAATTTCTTATCGTAAGAGTACAGATGTCTAAAATGATTAGATTTCGTTGATATGAAAAAAGTTTCGTTCCTACCACTTCAGATGGCGCTATTCACACATTATGACTGATGATTATTAGTTATTTGTATAGTTTCATTTATTCCAAATAACGTAATCGTGAGGGTTCTATATTTGACATTATCACAATTAAATGGCGATGAATTTGTTGAGGCTTTCGCGGCCATCCATTGATGTCATCTGTTCTTTTTTCGAGCATTTCGGTCGTCGTGGTTCGAAATGGTCGAAAAAAGAATATATTACATCAATTACTGTGTAATTTACATAGGGCTTATAGTACCATGAAAGGCTATTAACAGATCCAGAAGCGGGTGAATATCACAGTGAATTTTTATCGAAATGTCAAGTAAATCGGATTTTGGCGATGAGTTCCAATCGTGAGATGTCCATTCTCATCTTATCTCATAATTTTTAAAATGTTTTTGAATTTCTGTTTGGGTAATAAATATATTTGCGGAAATAATTGAATCCAAAATTGCCATTATTAGTGATTGACATATTATGACATATTATTTCTGTGTATCTGTTCTGTGTGATAGCTCATATCCATGGAAACATTTGACAGTTCAAAAAGCAGAGAACCAAGCCGTTGATCTTCGATCACCGATGATTACGATTTGTGAAATCCACCGCAAGTATCATTTAGGCGGAACAAAGTTCGTCGGGCCAGCTAGTCTTCTATAAACTACAAAAATTTTCATGATGATTATTTCAAAATTATAGCTTGTTCTCATGAAAAACGAAAAACATATTGAATAACCCCAGATCTAACGATTACCCTGGTTTTTTTCAATTGAAAAACTAATTAAATCGAAAAAAAGAAAACTATTTGCTCTCGGGACGTTCTTCAACTTCAATTTAAAAAAAAAATCAAGTCTCTACGTCTTAAATTAGGTTACTTACTCGTGAAATAAAGAGACCACTTTTGAATGGATATTTACCACGATTCAAAAGGTGATACTGTCCCTTAAATCCTTCTGCATTGACCTATATCCTTCCATTATTGTATAATATGTACTCCATTCCCTTTTATAATGTATCCCGGTTGGCCATGACATTCTGACCCATTGCACCGTGTATATTCTGACAATGTTAGTTATACCAGGGTAGAAGCATTTTTTTAAATAACCAAATTCATATGAGGTCTAAGTTTAAAAGATCCCTTTTTGAGGCACACGAAATCACTCGCCTTTCAAACGGATCGATATCGTCCAACAACGCTAGTGCAGACGCTTTAAAATGCATAATTGATGAATCCAACCGTCGATTTAATTGCGAACGTCAATTTGATTGATAGAAGAGTACAGCAACCCGCTTGTTGAAGGAAATGTACGCAGTTGTTTTGCTTTCGACGGGCGGGAAATCGATGATAATTTCGAGTTGTGTCGCCAGTTTAGATTTTATTTTTAGACCCGGTTCCGTAACGAGATTGCGGTTGGAAAGTACGGGGGAGGGTCGAAAAAACCGCATGAAGACCTGTCTCTCGCAAAACGGGGGTGAATCAGCCCTAATTACAATTGAAGGAGTCGAAATTGCTTCGCAATTAAGAATCGGTCGCTGTTACTCATTGCTACCGGTTGTTGATCAACAGAGCGCGTTTCTATACTGTGTTCAAATGTAAGAAGGAGCAATATCAACAAGTTTGGCGCAGCGATAGGACTGCCTTCGTAAAGTTACTTTCCGTCCAGAGTCGAATCGAGAAGATTTCACACAATCGTTCAGTTTCAACTGAATATTATCATCGTTTAAAGAGAACAATGATATTATTATACGAATGCAATTCATACAACACATCTAAGTGAAATATATATTTAAACATAACAACTTTATGGAAAAGTCTTCAATTATACATGTGTTCAAATCAAAATCAATTCTTCTGAAAAGGCTCATTTCGAAATCGTCAACCGAATCGATTATTTTTAACGACTGGGCTCTCCTCTTAGGTGGCGTCAATGTTTTATTCTCTTTATATTCTCTGAGAATTCTGAATACAGCTGAATCACTCACCCCTGAGGATTTTGAAACAATTCCTACTAAGTCTCTTTTCGATAAATCAGGATGTTCTTCCAATTCTTTTCGCTAAATGTTCAAAATTATCTCTTTCTCTTCAGCAGAGAAATGCGACCTTTTGGACCTTTTTCGTGGTGGTCTCCACATATCACCCTCAGATGCAGTATCCATTGTTCTATAAACACTATATACATTTTGTCAAAAGATTTTCCAACACAATACACTTTTCAGAACAAAATCTATAAACACTTTGAACAGCTAGACCTTCACAGTAGCTCTAGGTATTTTAACTGGTCTTGTCAATTGAAAACTTCGATATTTATGCAAATCAAGATGGCTTTAACCCATTAAGGGAAAGGACCCAAATCTGGTATTTCCCGGAATGACCTTGTCGGAATCTTGAGCAGCCGACAAAGAGTTTCGTACAAAATAATATAAAATTTTGGACCGAAACTAAATATATTTCGGATATTACAAGTAAATGACCATTATAAATTTGAACAGAGATTTTTTACGAGTCTTCTCAATTGAAAACTTCGATATTTATGCAAATCAAGATGGCTTTCACCCATTAGGGAAAAGGACCCAAATCTGGTGTTTCCCGGAATTATTTTGTCGGAATCTTGCAAGATTCCGACCCAACACTCTAAAACTCTGGTGTTTTCTGGAATTACCTTGCCGCAATCTCGAGCATCCGAAAAAGAAATTATTTAGTAGATAATAATATGGAAACAAAACAAAATAAAAAAAATAGGGTACGTCGCAGATAAAATGTTTATGCCAGTTGCAAATCATAACATAAATTTTGCACTAGAGTTTCTGACGAAAAACGTTCTAATGTGGGAATTGCTGACTCAAATTATTGAATCATTTCTATCCAGTACCATCCTCAGTTCATTCCGAGTACGATCCTGGAAGTCTTTTAGGGCGGTCGAAGAGAGCGTTGTTATGAAAGTTTGACCAATAAGAGCTTTATTATGCGCAAACCAGAGGATTCTGTTTGTTTACAAAGCTCCTTATATTTAAACGGACTATAGAAGGTTCCGTCTCTTCTCCAACCCCCATCTTCGTTTACGGTACAATCAGCTGTTTATGCGAGTTCTTTATTCTCGAAAACCTGTTCAGCCTGCCACCTTTACCCACGCGTCGTTAGCGACTAGGTAGCCGTTCGTTTTCCCTGCCGTCAATCATACACTCTTCTTTCTCATCCTCGAGTACCACAAAAATCCTGGTGTTTTCGAAGAGGTACTACTTTCTTCGTACGCCAGGCCGTTAGAAATACCGTGACAATTAACATGGTCTCATATCTGATCGAAATTCCCCATTAACTTAACCGACGGAATGGAATACCAGAGCTGCCAACCGTTAGCGGCGAAACGGTAGCGGCATTAAGAATGGGTATGTTCCGTCGTGAATCACATGGTTATCTAGATATTGGCGCTACTGCGGTGAAAATGAGGTTATCGAGAGCTTCGCAGCTTACCCGATTGTTATTGCCGTTTGGAATAACTGGAAGAATTACAGAAATGGTGATTTATAAGAGTCTTATCTTCAATCTCGTTTCTTTGTCTGCGAAGGACTCGTCAGGTGTGTATACCGGTTATGATGATGATGGGGATAAATCTCCCTCTCTCCGAAGGCTGTTAGAAATGATAAATCAAGAACTTAATTATTCTTATAGTTTTTGTATGAATAGATTAATTTTATTGGGTTTTCTAAGGACGACAACGATTTCGTATTGGAATAGGAAGTGTTTTTAAGGATTTGTCAACATAAAACTCGTAGTTTGTGTCAGGAGATATTTCACCTAAGGTCAGCTGCTGATCTATAAGGCACAGATTCGACCTGTCCTGAAACAACGTTCCCATATTTGGAGTGCTGCACCTAAACAAACCCTCAAACTCTTGGATTCTGTATAAAAAAGGGCAATTCGTCTCGTCGGTGATGCCTCGCTTAAAAACTCGCTCACTTCTTTAGAACACCGTAGAAAAGTAGGCGATCTGTCTCTATTTTATGGATATTTCCATGGGCGATGCTCTTCTGAATTATCAGCAATCGTTCCCCCTCTGGCAGTCTCTTCAAGACTAACCCGTCAAGTCAAGTCTTCATATCCCTTCGTGGTCACTTTGGAGACCTGCAAAACATCTCTCTTCGAAGACTCGTTCATCCAACGAACAGCGAGGCTTTGGAACACATTGCCTAGGGAGGTGTTCCCCGAGGCATATAACCTTCAAAAATTGAAGAAGAACACCAATTCCTATCTGCTTGCCCTTGGTTCTCACGATGTTCTCTGAACATTACAGGATATTCCCTTTCGTGGAAACCACAACATAAACAAAATGTAACTTAAAACATATTATTAAAATTAACATCAAGAACGATACAAAGAAGATTTATATATCGACAATCGATTCACACATTCTCAAAGATGATATACTGTTGACAAACAGAAGTTGCGGCCAATTCGTCCAGCGTAAAATCCATCAATTCGCTCCGTTCATGTGATACCACCTAAAACTAATATAGGAGTCCGAGACGCCCAGAAGCAACAGGAACCTCTCCGAAAGTGTATTTCCACTATTAATCCAGGTGGCTTGGTATAATATTGAATTCGCGCGGAAATTAAACGGACAAGGCTACCGCGATCCGTGCGGCACTAGGCCCGTCTGGCTTCGACGTTTCCCTCGCCTGGAACTAGAGGACGTTACCCTATCGATTTTCCGGGACCTTACGAAACCGAACGTCGCGCGTGTTGGCGCTAAGGGGGAAAAAGGGGCTATGTTTATCCTGCACAACGTCGGAAAACGGGCGAAAGGGCGGAAAATCCGAAGGACGGGAAAAGCGATACTTTCAATCGCGATCGATCTGGGCGCGGGAAGGAAGGGAAGTTTTTTCGGGCGCTTTTCGAAGTTAGGTTGGGAAAAGTACCGTCGTTAGGGGAAATGGCGATGGGGTGGGTTTTCCGGTGGAAAACTGGTTTTGAATTCTACCAAGTTATTAGATACCCATTCAGGAATTGTTGTCAAGTCCATATTTATGTTGTTAACATTTTTACCTCGTTCATTTCTGATTTGGCGGGCTGCTTTTGGAGCCCTAGAAGAAAAGACGAAACTAGGCACTGGACACGAAGTTGCTTCCAGCAAATCGTTGATGTGAAGTAGAAATAGTGTTGGAGCCAGAATTGATCCCTGCGGAACACCAGCATTTATGTACGGAGTCAGATGAAACTCCATCGACCACTACATGTAGAGATCTGTTTGAGAGAAAACTAGCCAAAAACAAAGCGAAGAAATTGGGTTTTTTTTTAGTGCTTACGAGCTCTGCTAGAGGCCGTTCGAATCTCATCGCATCAACGTAACTTGAGACCGTAAAAAATTCACAATGATTAACTTAGAAATTACCCACATTTTAGGAGTTTTTACATTGTACAATTGCATTGTGTTTATAACATTTCAGTGTTGGTAAAGAGAATGTGGATGTTAAAAAAAAATATTAAAAACTCGTATAAATTCTAAGCAATCAGTGGCTTCAGTAGCGAATTTTATAAGGTTGTTCGGAGAGTAATTTCTTTTTTTTAACGACGAAGTACTTGATTACATTTTTCCCTGACAACTTTGATCACTCTAAATATTGTTATTCTATTGCCAGAAGAACGAGTTGATAAATTATACCTTCTGGGCATAACAGTTCCAAGTTACCGAGTTGTCAGACTGTCAGCTGACCTCTCTCCAGCGTTGCCACTGTGACCACAAAGCGGCTCAAATATAGAACGCATCTGCATCTTCAATCTCCGACATCTTTACATCCCAGAATCACCCACTGTCAAATGGAAGGATCTAGCATCGACTACACGACAATCTACACTGCGCAAAAAAATTAACGCACATTCTGAAAATCTCAATTTTAACGAAAGTTAACTCTACATTGACTTTAAAACTTTTCATACTCAAAATGAGTGATCTTAAAATGTTCTGATCTAATCCTTCCCAGATTTCTCCAGTCATTAAGAGTAGCTGGATGATTTTCTGAACTTCTCAGCCTTCTATTGAGGTTGTCCCAAACCTGCTCAATCGGATTGAGATCTGGACTTCTTGCTGGCCATTCCATTCGAGAGACTTCAACCTCTTCAAGGTACTCCTGAACGATGCGCGTACGATGGGGTCTGGCATTTTCGTCCATAAAAATGAAATTTTCACCAATGTATGGGGCAAAAGGCCCTACATGCTCTTCAAGAATGTTCCTTATATACTTATCGGCATTCATAGCTCCATTATCAACGACGACTAGGTCTGTGGGAGCAGTCAAAGATATTCCACCCCATACCATAATCGATCCTCCCCCGAAACCAGTAGTATTCAGGAAATTGCACTGAGCATATCTTTCATGTAGACGTCTGTATACAAGGGAACGTCTATCACAATGGTAGAGGCAGAATCTAGACTAATCTGTGAAGAGAACTCTTACCCAATCGGCCTCTTCCCAATGGATAATATGCTCTCTCGCAAAATCCAAACGCGCCCTTCGATGGGCTGGGGTAAGAGCTGGGCCTCTTGCCGCGACACGAGGCCTCAAATCATATTCTCTGAGGCGATTCCTTATTGTCTGAGTGCTAATTTGCACCTCATGAGTTTGCTCAAGCTAATTTTGAAGGAAGCGAGCGGTTGCAAACCGTCGTCTCAACGAAGAAACTCTCGAGTAACGTTGTTGAATGGCAGTTGTTACCCGTGGTCTACCCTGTCCTGGTCTTCGGACATTCATACCTGTCTCCCTGAATCGCTGCAACATTCTGGACACACATGTATGGGAAACTCCAAACCTTTCTGCAATTCTTGTGTATGTCCACCCTTCTTCTCGCAAAACTACCGCTTGGGCACATTCCTCTTGGGTCAAATTGCGTGTTTCGCGTTGCATAGCGATCGAGTGTAGAAAATCAAACGAAAGAAAAACTATTGATCACTAGAATTGATCGAGAACAAATGATTTTAGAATGGAGCCAATACATTCAAAATCTGATAATATCATCTTTTTTTATTCCTGCTGGGAGAAAACATCTGTATTGAAGAAAAACGTTGAAAGTGGATAACATATGCATGCATAATTCTGATAAAAAAAATTATCATTGAGAACACCTTCAGTTGTAGAATACATCTGAGATTTCCATAATGTGCGTTAATTTTTTTGCGCAGTGTAGAACGCATCTGTATCTTCAATCTTTACATCCCGGAATCACACCCTGGCAGATGGAACAATCTAGCATCGACCACTCGACAATCTAGATCCGCGTCTAATAAATTAATTCGAATCTTCTCTTCTTCCAGAAGACAAACAGTGGAAGCGGAGCTATTGTTTCGGAGTGCGAGCATAAAAACAATCATGGTAGCCGGTCCATGCAAATAGAACCGACAAAGCAAGAGACCTTGGCGTGGGAAGTTATTTTCCGGAAATAGTCCACCAAGAGCTTTTGCGTCGGCGAATCTGTAAATTCCTCTGGAATTTTACGATCTAGTAGGAATTTTCGACTTATCATAAGAAGATGACGTCATAGTTTCCTCATATACAATGAAACCCAATTCATTAGAATCGAAATCGATTTACATCATTTCGAAAAGCACTCAATCTCGAATAACCATGAACTGACATTCTTAGTGACCTGTGGGACACCCTATATAACGAACCGGGCGAATTGACCCCATTACTCCGCCAAAACTGTATAAAACACGAAACTCCCAACCCGTATCGTATCCGGATAACGTGCAGACCACGTCGTTACAAAACAGCATTTCTCAAACGCCGATCGAAGTTACTCTACATTTTCACGTAAATAGATGCAGCGCCCGATATAACCCTCGGTATTGGAACGAATTTTAAAAAATTCCACCGTACAACTATGTCGAAAAAAGATCTTGCCCGGCGATTAACACCGAAACGACATGCAAAAGTACCAGACGGAAAGTATTTCAAGGTCAGCGTTGCGATTGCATGAACGTACGTAGTCTCGTAGAGCGATTTATGTAGATCACGTTACCGAGGTTGATATAAAAAGGTGCAGGTAAAATTTTACGGTCTTACGACTTCAGTTGCTCTCGAAGAAAAACTTAAAATGTTGCTCCATCTGCATTTGCTAAGAAATTACCTGGATCAGAGGCGATCGTCATGATTTCCAACAAGAATCCAAATCTGTATGTAGGTGTTTCACCATAAACTGGACAACATACAGGGTGTATTTTAAGGTGGGGCTTTTCTTTTGACTGGTGATAGAACTAGAATCAAAATGAGTCATTTTACCGAGAATATACTGCTCCAACAGAGTAAGGGATATCGTATTCAATCGTTTTTAAAAGTATGTAATATTCGAGAAAATCGCTGTAAAATCATTTAAAACTCAATAACAACTTGAATCGATCCAATAAAAATCAGTATGAGACATATCGTCAATCTGGTCGCCTTTTTTCTGAAGTTTGGTTCTTTGCATATGCTTCATGAATGTTCTTATTTTGAAATTAAGTCAGTTTATCAACGGCTTCGATTTGAAACGAGTTTTCTGAAAAATGCCAAAACGTAAACAAACGCTGAGGCTAATAGGGCTATCGGAATGCTACAGAGTGGCCTAACTCAGGTTGTTGTAGCGGAAAGGTTCCAGGTCAGCCAAAGTGTGATATCTCGACTTTGGAATAGGTTCAGGGAGACAGGTTCCGTGTTGGAAAGTCCAAGGCTTGGTTGGCGACGAAACACAACACCTGCTCAGGATCGTTTCATCACCGTTTCGGCGAGAAGAAACCCTACATCTACGTGTAGAATGCTACGGAATACTCTTTAAAATGCAGATGGGGTCAAAGTTTCCATCAGACGACGTTTGAGAGAGGTAAATCTAGGTTCTAGACGTCCATTAGGAGGAGTTCCATCAACACGTGACCATAAGCGTCAAAGACTGGAATGGGCAAGGCAACATATGAATTGGAACTATCAATGGCGTAGTGTCCTTTTCACTGATGAATCCAGATATGGACGATTTTCAGATTCTCGGAGAATTAGGGTATGGACAATCCCACGCACACCCCGTAATCGTCGCTATGTCCAAGAAGTCCATCCATTTCGTGGGGGTAGTGTTATGGTATGGGCCAGGATATGTTTCAACGGGCGCACAGATCTACACATTTGTCCTGGGAATATGACCGCCTTACACTATAGGGAGCATGTCATTGACAATGTTGTGCCAAATTTTCACGCTGCTATTGGTGAAACTTTTCAATTTCTAGACGATAACGCTAGACCGCACCGTGAAGCCACAGTTGAGAATGCGCGCGAGGAGCTTGGTATTCCACATTTACCAATACCTCCGCACTCACCAGATTTGAATTGCATAGAACATGCATGGGATATGCTCCAAAGATTAGATAATCATTAACCTACCCCAGAATCCTTAAATGATCTGAGAAAGCTTCTGCCCCATTTATGGAACCAAATTCCTCAAGAAATGTTCAACAACCTCGTGTGTAGTATGCAAAGAAGATGTCAAGCAGTTATTGATGCCCGTGGAGGCCATACATTGGATAGATAGTCTTAAAATACTTGAATTCTCTGGGAATAAAATTTCGTTATTTTACTAAATTTTTCTCAACCACCCTGTATACGCTGCAGACCTACAGGCTAAAATTAATTTGCAACTTGAAATCATATTAATATGAATTTTCATCACAAAAATCTTATTTTATCTATATTTTTTGCAATTTAAGTCAATATCCCTAACTTGACCCTAACTCATGTGGAGCAGTTTATTTTCATTTCTCGTCATTTGAAATTGTGATTTATGGAAGCTTCAACATGCTCCTGTATCGCCATCTATAAACGAATCAAGACTGACTAAGTGGAGCTACTAAAGAACGAAGCACAATCTATTTTCCGATCCACCCCGTACAGCAGCACATGGAGCAACCTACGGACAGGAAAAAAATGCCGATCACGTTTTTCCCAACTGCCAACGTTCGCAGAACTCGAAATTCGCACGCTCAGGTTGCTGACTCGATCGTATCGAACGAACATAGGTTCCCCAGATAAAAGAATCGGTACTAAGCAAACCGTGACGTCACGCGAGCAACAACGCCGCCATTGTTAACTAGAAATTCCGAAAGTTTCGTTATCTCGGAACTCGTGTACGGTAGACCTGACGAATCAGCTAGGACGGCTCGGATGTCGTTCTTTCGTACTTTTCGGAGAAGCGCAAGGTCGGAGGAGATACGAGGAATTGGGGCATTTGTGCGAGTTGTACAGGGTGTCCCGTCCGCACACACACGAGGACGACCGTTATGTTTAGGTTCGATCATATTTTACTTAGAGATATCTTGATTGATGCTGAATAACAATTTACAAACAAAAAGTTGATGCGACCACAGGAGCGGGAGATATGACGATTTGAAATTTCGAAAAAATGCCATTTCACAGGTGTGAATCTAAACTATGACCGATGGAGCCTCGGAATATTTTTAATTGAATTCAGCGTCCTCGAAAACCTATAAATCGATACCAAACTTGGCCATATTGGCCTTCTTTGACATAAATTATTCGGGTTTTTTGTTTTCCATTTTCCATTTTCGAGTTTTGTTCAGAGGCTCACAGCACTCAAAGTATAGGTCATACTTGTCGTCCTAATGGGTTTTCTGAATTGTTCGAATGGATAGTAGATCTTCCAGGTAGAATAGCGCCTTTAGATTTGCAAGGGATATCGTGGTGATGACGAATATGGTGTTTTTGGGGGGTCTTACCCCTTTGTCATTTTTCACCCAAAAAGTTGACATTTTCGAAATCGATTTTATTATGCCTAGGGATACTTTGGATAGTGCTGATTAACAATATACAAACCAAAAGTGGATGCGACCACAGGAGCGGGAGATATGACGATTTGAAATTTCGAAAAAATGCCATTTGACAGGTGAAAATCTAAACTATAACAGATGGAGCCTCGGAGTATTTTTAATTGAATTCAGCGTCCTCGAAAACCTATGAATCGATACCAAACTTGGCCATATTGGCCTTCTTTGACATGAATTATTCAGGTTTTTTGTTTTCCATTTTTCATTTTCGAGTTTTGTTCAGAGGCTCACAGCACTCAAAGTATAGGTGATACTTATCGTCCTAATGGGTTTTCTGAATTGTTCTAATGGATAGTAGATCTTCCAGAGAGAAAAGCGCCTTTAGATTTTCAAGGGATTTCGTGGTGATGACGAATATGGTGTTTTTGGGGGGTCTTACCCCTTACGTATTTTTCACCCAAAAAGTTGGAATTTTCGAAATCGATTTTATTATGCTGATAGATACTTGGGGCAATGATGATTAACAATATACAAACCAAAAGTGGATACGACCTTAGGAGCGGGAGTTATGACGATTTGAAATTCGAAAAAATGCCATTTGACAGGTGAAAATCTAAACTATGATAGATAGAGCCTCGGAATATTTTTTATTAGATTCAGCGTCCCCGAAAACCTATAAATCGATACCAAACTTGTCCATGTAGACCTTCTTTGACATGAATTATTCAAGTTTTTTGTTTTCCATTTTTCATTTTCGAGTTTTGTTCAGAGGCTCACAGCACTCAAAGTATAGGTGATACTTATCGTCCTTATGGGTTTTCTGAATTGTTTGAATGGATAGTAGATCTTCCAGGTAGAATGGCGCCTTTAGATTTGCAAGGGATATCGTGGTGATGACGAATATGGTGTTTTTGGGGGGTCTTACCCCTTACGTATTTTTCACCCAAAAAGTTGGAATTTTCGAAATCGATTTTATTATGCCTAGGGATACTTTGGATAGTGCTGATTAACAATATACAAACCAAAAGTGGATGCGACCACAGGAGCGGGAGATATGACGATTTGAAATTTCGAAAAAATGCCATTTGACAGGTGAAAATCTAAACTATAACAGATGGAGCCTCGGAGTATTTTTAATTGAATTCAGCGTCCTCGAAAACCTATGAATCGATACCAAACTTGGCCATATTGGCCTTCTTTGACATGAATTATTCAGGTTTTTTGTTTTCCATTTTTCATTTTCGAGTTTTGTTCAGAGGCTCACAGCACTCAAAGTATAGGTGATACTTATCGTCCTAATGGGTTTTCTGAATTGTTCTAATGGATAGTAGATCTTCCAGAGAGAAAAGCGCCTTTAGATTTTCAAGGGATTTCGTGGTGATGACGAATATGGTGTTTTTGGGGGGTCTTACCCCTTACGTATTTTTCACCCAAAAAGTTGGAATTTTCGAAATCGATTTTATTATGCTGATAGATACTTGGGGCAATGATGATTAACAATATACAAACCAAAAGTGGATACGACCTTAGGAGCGGGAGTTATGACGATTTGAAATTCGAAAAAATGCCATTTGACAGGTGAAAATCTAAACTATGATAGATAGAGCCTCGGAATATTTTTTATTAGATTCAGCGTCCCCGAAAACCTATAAATCGATACCAAACTTGTCCATGTAGACCTTCTTTGACATGAATTATTCAAGTTTTTTGTTTTCCATTTTTCATTTTCGAGTTTTGTTCAGAGGCTCACAGCACTCAAAGTATAGGTGATACTTATCGTCCTTATGGGTTTTCTGAATTGTTTGAATGGATAGTAGATCTTCCAGGTAGAATGGCGCCTTTAGATTTGCAAGGGATATCGTGGTGATGACGAATATGGTGTTTTTGGGGGGTCTTACCCCTTACGTATTTTTCACCCAAAAAGTTGGAATTTTCGAAATCGATTTTATTATGCTGATAGATACTTGGGGCAATGATGATTAACAATATACAAACCAAAAGTGGATACGACCCTAGGAGCGGGAGTTATGACGATTTGAAATTCGAAAAAATGCCATTTGACAGGTGAAAATCTAAACTATGATAGATAGAGCCTCGGAGTATTTTTAATTGAATTCAGCGTCCTCGAAAACCTATGAATCGATACCAAACTTGGCCATATTGGCCTTCTTTGACATGAATTATTCAGGTTTTTTGTTTTCCATTTTTCATTTTCGAGTTTTGTTCAGAGGCTCACAGCACTCAAAGTATAGGTGATACTTATCGTCCTAATGGGTTTTCTGAATTGTTCTAATGGATAGTAGATCTTCCAGAGAGAAAAGCGCCTTTAGATTTTCAAGGGATTTCGTGGTGATGACGAATATGGTGTTTTTGGGGGGTCTTACCCCTTACGTATTTTTCACCCAAAAAGTTGGAATTTTCGAAATCGATTTTATTATGCTGATAGATACTTGGGGCAATGATGATTAACAATATACAAACCAAAAGTGGATACGACCTTAGGAGCGGGAGTTATGACGATTTGAAATTCGAAAAAATGCCATTTGACAGGTGAAAATCTAAACTATGATAGATAGAGCCTCGGAATATTTTTTATTAGATTCAGCGTCCCCGAAAACCTATAAATCGATACCAAACTTGTCCATGTAGACCTTCTTTGACATGAATTATTCAAGTTTTTTGTTTTCCATTTTTCATTTTCGAGTTTTGTTCAGAGGCTCACAGCACTCAAAGTATAGGTGATACTTATCGTCCTTATGGGTTTTCTGAATTGTTTGAATGGATAGTAGATCTTCCAGGTAGAATGGCGCCTTTAGATTTGCAAGGGATATCGTGGTGATGACGAATATGGTGTTTTTGGGGGGTCTTACCCCTTACGTATTTTTCACCCAAAAAGTTGGAATTTTCGAAATCGATTTTATTATGCCTAGGGATACTTTGGATAGTGCTGATTAACAATATACAAACCAAAAGTGGATGCGACCACAGGAGCGGGAGATATGACGATTTGAAATTTCGAAAAAATGCCATTTGACAGGTGAAAATCTAAACTATAACAGATGGAGCCTCGGAGTATTTTTAATTGAATTCAGCGTCCTCGAAAACCTATGAATCGATACCAAACTTGGCCATATTGGCCTTCTTTGACATGAATTATTCAAGTTTTTTGTTTTCCATTTTTCATTTTCGAGTTTTGTTCAGAGGCTCACAGCACTCAAAGTATAGGTGATACTTATCGTCCTAATGGGTTTTCTGAATTGTTCGAATGGATAGTAGATCTTCCCGGTAGAATGGCGCCTTTAGATTTGCAAGGGATATCGTGGTGATGACGAATATGGTGTTTTTGGGGGGGTCTTACCCCTTACGTATTTTTCACCCAAAAAGTTGGAATTTTCGAAATCGATTTTATTATGCTGATAGATACTTGGGGCAATGATGATTAACAATATACAAACCAAAAGTGGATACGACCTTAGGAGCGGGAGTTATGACGATTTGAAATTCGAAAAAATGCCATTTGACAGGTGAAAATCTAAACTATGATAGATAGAGCCTCGGAATATTTTTTATTAGATTCAGCGTCCCCGAAAACCTATAAATCGATACCAAACTTGTCCATGTAGACCTTCTTTGACATGAATTATTCAAGTTTTTTGTTTTCCATTTTTCATCTTCGAGTTTTGTTCAGAGGCTCACAGCACTCAAAGTATAGGTGATACTTATCGTCCTAATGGGTTTTCTGAATTGTTTGAATGGATAGTAGATCTTCCAGGTAGAATGGCGCCTTTAGATTTGCAAGGGATATCGTGGTGATGACGAATATGGTGTTTTTGGGGGGTCTTACCCCTTACGTATTTTTCACCCAAAAAGTTGGAATTTTCGAAATCGATTTTATTATGCTGATAGATACTTGGGGCAATGATGATTAACAATATACAAACCAAAAGTGGATACGACCTTAGGAGCGGGAGTTATGACGATTTGAAATTCGAAAAAATGCCATTTGACAGGTGAAAATCTAAACTATGATAGATAGAGCCTGGGAATATTTTTTATTAGATTCAGCGTCCCCGAAAACCTATAAATCGATACCAAACTTGTCCATGTAGACCTTCTTTGACATGAATTATTCAAGTTTTTTGTTTTCCATTTTTCATTTTCGAGTTTTGTTCAGAGGCTCACAGCACTCAAAGTATAGGTGATACTTATCGTCCTAATGGGTTTTCTGAATTGTTCGAATGGATAGTAGATCTTCCCGGTAGAATGGCGCCTTTAGATTTGCAAGGGATATCGTGGTGATGACGAATATGGTGTTTTTGGGGGGTCTTACCCCTTACCTATTTTTCACCCAAAAAGTTGGGATTTTCGAAATCGATTTTATTATGCTGATAGATACTTGGGGCAATGATGATTAACAATATACAAATCAAAAGTGGATACGACCTTAGGAGCGGGAGTTATGACGATTTGAAATTCGAAAAAATGCCATTTGACAGGTGAAAATCTAAACTATGATAGATAGAGCCTCGGAATATTTTTTATTAGATTCAGCGTCCCCGAAAACCTATAAATCGATACCAAACTTGTCCATGTAGACCTTCTTTGACATGAATTATTCAAGTTTTTTGTTTTCCATTTTTCATTTTCGAGTTTTGTTCAGAGGCTCACAGCACTCAAAGAAAAGGTCATACTTGTCGTTCTAATGGGTTTTCTGAATTGTTCGAATGGATAGTAGATCTTCCAGAGAGAAAAGCGCCTTTAGATTTTCAAGGGATTTCGTGGTGATGACGAATATGGTGTTTTTGGGGGGTCTTACCCCTTACGTATTTTTCACCCAAAAAGTTGGAATTTTCGAAATCGATTTTATTATGCTGATAGATACTTGGGGCAATGATGATTAACAATATACAAACCAAAAGTGGATACGACCTTAGGAGCGGGAGTTATGACGATTTGAAATTCGAAAAAATGCCATTTGACAGGTGAAAATCTAAACTATGATAGATAGAGCCTCGGAATATTTTTTATTAGATTCAGCGTCCCCGAAAACCTATAAATCGATACCAAACTTGTCCATGTAGACCTTCTTTGACATGAATTATTCAAGTTTTTTGTTTTCCATTTTTCATTTTCGAGTTTTGTTCAGAGGCTCACAGCACTCAAAGAAAAGGTCATACTTGTCGTTCTAATGGGTTTTCTGAATTGTTCGAATGGATAGTAGATCTTCCAGAGAGAAAAGCGCCTTTAGATTTTCAAGGGATTTCGTGGTGATGACGAATATGGTGTTTTTGGGGGGTCTTAACCCTTACGTATTTTTCACCCAAAAAGTTGGAATTTTCGAAATCGATTTTATTATGCTGATAGATACTTGGGGCAATGATGATTAACAATATACAAACCAAAAGTGGATACGACCCTAGGAGCGGGAGTTATGACGATTTGAAATTCGAAAAAATGCCATTTGACAGGTGAAAATCTAAACTATGATAGATAGAGCCTCGGAGTATTTTTAATTGAATTCAGCGTCCTCGAAAACCTATGAATCGATACCAAACTTGGCCATATTGGCCTTCTTTGACATGAATTATTCAGGTTTTTTGTTTTCCATTTTTCATTTTCGAGTTTTGTTCAGAGGCTCACAGCACTCAAAGTATAGGTGATACTTATCGTCCTAATGGGTTTTCTGAATTGTTCTAATGGATAGTAGATCTTCCAGAGAGAAAAGCGCCTTTAGATTTTCAAGGGATTTCGTGGTGATGACGAATATGGTGTTTTTGGGGGGTCTTACCCCTTACGTATTTTTCACCCAAAAAGTTGGAATTTTCGAAATCGATTTTATTATGCTGATAGATACTTGGGGCAATGATGATTAACAATATACAAACCAAAAGTGGATACGACCTTAGGAGCGGGAGTTATGACGATTTGAAATTCGAAAAAATGCCATTTGACAGGTGAAAATCTAAACTATGATAGATAGTGCCTCGGAATATTTTTTATTAGATTCAGCGTCCCCGAAAACCTATAAATCGATACCAAACTTGTCCATGTAGACCTTCTTTGACATGAATTATTCAAGTTTTTTGTTTTCCATTTTTCATTTTCGAGTTTTGTTCAGAGGCTCACAGCACTCAAAGTATAGGTGATACTTATCGTCCTAATGGGTTTTCTGAATTGTTTGAATGGATAGTAGATCTTCCAGGTAGAATGGCGCCTTTAGATTTGCAAGGGATATCGTGGTGATGACGAATATGGTGTTTTTGGGGGGTCTTACCCCTTACGTATTTTTCACCCAAAAAGTTGGAATTTTCGAAATCGATTTTATTATGCTGATAGATACTTGGGGCAATGATGATTAACAATATACAAACCAAAAGTGGATACGACCCTAGGAGCGGGAGTTATGACGATTTGAAATTCGAAAAAATGCCATTTGACAGGTGAAAATCTAAACTATGATAGATAGAGCCTGGGAATATTTTTTATTAGATTCAGCGACCCCGAAAACCTATAAATCGATACCAAACTTGTCCATGTAGACCTTCTTTGACATGAATTATTCAAGTTTTTTGTTTTCCATTTTTCATTTTCGAGTTTTGTTCAGAGGCTCACAGCACTCAAAGTATAGGTGATACTTATCGTCCTAATGGGTTTTCTGAATTGTTTGAATGGATAGTAGATCTTCCCGGTAGAATGGCGCCTTTAGATTTGCAAGGGATATCGTGGTGATGACGAATATGGTGTTTTTGGGGGGTCTTACCCCTTACGTATTTTTCACCCAAAAAGTTGGGATTTTCGAAATCGATTTTATTATGCTGATAGATACTTGGGGCAATGATGATTAACAATATACAAATCAAAAGTGGATACGACCTTAGGAGCGGGAGTTATGACGATTTGAAATTCGAAAAAATGCCATTTGACAGGTGAAAATCTAAACTATGATAGATAGAGCCTCGGAATATTTTTTATTAGATTCAGCGTCCCCGAAAACCTATAAATCGATACCAAACTTGTCCATGTAGACCTTCTTTGACATGAATTATTCAAGTTTTTTGTTTTCCATTTTTCATTTTCGAGTTTTGTTCAGAGGCTCACAGCACTCAAAGAAAAGGTCATACTTGTCGTTCTAATGGGTTTTCTGAATTGTTCGAATGGATAGTAGATCTTCCAGAGAGAAAAGCGCCTTTAGATTTTCAAGGGATTTCGTGGTGATGACGAATATGGTGTTTTTGGGGGGTCTTACCCCTTACGTATTTTTCACCCAAAAAGTTGGAATTTTCGAAATCGATTTTATTATGCTGATAGATACTTGGGGCAATGATGATTAACAATATACAAACCAAAAGTGGATACGACCCTAGGAGCGGGAGTTATGACGATTTGAAATTCGAAAAAATGCCATTTGACAGGTGAAAATCTAAACTATGATAGATAGAGCCTGGGAATATTTTTTATTAGATTCAGCGACCCCGAAAACCTATAAATCGATACCAAACTTGTCCATGTAGACCTTCTTTGACATGAATTATTCAAGTTTTTTGTTTTCCATTTTTCATTTTCGAGTTTTGTTCAGAGGCTCACAGCACTCAAAGTATAGGTGATACTTATCGTCCTAATGGGTTTTCTGAATTGTTCGAATGGATAGTAGATCTTCCCGGTAGAATGGCGCCTTTAGATTTGCAAGGGATATCGTGGTGATGACGAATATGGTGTTTTTGGGGGGTCTTACCCCTTACGTATTTTTCACCCAAAAAGTTGGGATTTTCGAAATCGATTTTATTATGCTGATAGATACTTGGGGCAATGATGATTAACAATATACAAATCAAAAGTGGATACGACCTTAGGAGCGGGAGTTATGACGATTTGAAATTCGAAAAAATGCCATTTGACAGGTGAAAATCTAAACTATGATAGATAGAGCCTCGGAATATTTTTTATTAGATTCAGCGTCCCCGAAAACCTATAAATCGATACCAAACTTGTCCATGTAGACCTTCTTTGACATGAATTATTCAAGTTTTTTGTTTTCCATTTTTCATTTTCGAGTTTTGTTCAGAGGCTCACAGCACTCAAAGAAAAGGTCATACTTGTCGTTCTAATGGGTTTTCTGAATTGTTCGAATGGATAGTAGATCTTCCAGAGAGAAAAGCGCCTTTAGATTTTCAAGGGATTTCGTGGTGATGACGAATATGGTGTTTTTGGGGGGTCTTAACCCTTACGTATTTTTCACCCAAAAAGTTGGAATTTTCGAAATCGATTTTATTATGCTGATAGATACTTGGGGCAATGATGATTAACAATATACAAACCAAAAGTGGATACGACCCTAGGAGCGGGAGTTATGACGATTTGAAATCCGAAAAAATGCCATTTGACAGGTGAAAATCTAAACTATGATAGATAGAGCCTCGGAGTATTTTTAATTGAATTCAGCGTCCTCGAAAACCTATGAATCGATACCAAACTTGGCCATATTGGCCTTCTTTGACATGAATTATTCAGGTTTTTTGTTTTCCATTTTTCATTTTCGAGTTTTGTTCAGAGGCTCACAGCACTCAAAGTATAGGTGATACTTATCGTCCTAATGGGTTTTCTGAATTGTTCTAATGGATAGTAGATCTTCCAGAAAGAAAAGCGCCTTCAGATTAGCAAGGGATTTCGTGGTGATGACGAATATGGTGTTTTTGGGGGTCTTACCCCTTACGTATTTTTCACCCAAAAAGTTGGAATTTTCAAAATCGATTTTATTATGCTGATAGATACTTGGGGCAATGATGATTAACAATATACAAACCAAAAGTGGATACGACCTTAGGAGCGGGAGTTATGACGATTTGAAATTCGAAAAAATGCCATTTGACAGGTGAAAATCTAAACTATGACAGATGGAGCCTCGGAATATTATTGATTGAATTCAGCGTCCTCGAAAACCTATAAATCGATACCAAACTTGGCCATATTGGCCTTCTTCGACATGAATTATTCAGGTTTTTAGTTTTCCATTTTCATTTTCGAGTTTTGTTCAGAGGCTCACAGCACTCAAAGTATAGGTGATACTTATCGTCCTAATGGGTTTTTTGAATTGTTCGAATGGATAGTATATCTTCCAGGGAGAATGGCGCCTTTAGATTTGCAAGGGATATCGTGGTGATGACGAATATGGTGTTTTTGGGGGGTCTTACCCCTTACGTATTTTTCACCTAAAAAGTTGGAATTTTCGAAATCGATTTTATTATGCTGATAGATACTTGGGGCAATGATGATTAACAATATACAAACCAAAAGTGGATACGACCACAGGGACGGGAGCTATGAGGATTTGGACTTCGAAAAAATGGCATTTGACAGGTGAAAATCTGAACTATGATAGATAGAGTCTCGAAATATTTTTTATTGAATTCAGCGTCCCCCAAAACCTCTAAATCGATACCAAACTTGTCGATATTGGCCTTCTTTGACATGAATTATTCAAGTTTTTTGTTTTCCATTTTTCATTTTCGAGTTTTGTTCAGATGCTCACAGCACTCAAAGTATGGGTGGTACTGATCGTCCTGATGGCTTTTTTGAATGGTTCGAATGGATAGTAGATCTTCCAGATAAAAAAGCGTCTTTGGATTTTCAAGGGATTTCGTGGTGATGACGAATATGGTGTTTTTGGGGGGTCTTACCCCTTACGTATTTTTCACCCAAAAAGTTGACATTTTCGAATTCGATTTTATTATGTCTAGAGATACTTTGGACAATGCTGATTAACAATATACAAACCAAAAGTGGATGCGACCACAGGGGCGGGAGATATGACGATTTGAAATTTCGAAAAAATGCCATTTGACAGGTGAAAATCTAAACTATGACCGATGGAGCCTCGGAATATTTTTAATTGAATTCAGCGTCCTCGAAAACCTATGAATCGATACCAAACATGGCCATATTGGCCTTCTTTGACATTCAGGTTTTTTGTTTTCCATTTTTCATTTTCGAGTTTTGTTCAGAGGCTCACAGCACTCAAAGTATAGGTGATACTTATCGTCCTAATGGGTTTTCTGAATTGTTCGAATGGATAGTAGATCTTCCAGAGAGAAAAGCGCCTTTAGATTTTCAAGGGATTTCGTGGTGATGACGAATATGGTGTTTTTGGGGGTCTTACCCCTTACGTATTTTTCACCCAAAAAGTTGGAATTTTCGAAATCGATTTTATAATGCTGATAGATACTTGGGGCAATGATGATTAACAGTATACAAACCAAAAGTGAATACGACCTTAGGAGCGGGAGTTATGACGATTTGAAATTCGAAAAAATGCCATTTGACAGGTGAAAATCTAAACTATGATAGATAGAACCTCGGAATATTTTTTATTGAATTTAGCGTCCTCGAAAACCTATAAATCGATACCAAACTTGGCCATATTGGCCTTATTTGTCATGAATTATTCAGGTTTTTTGTTTTCCATTTTTCATTTTCGAGTTTTGTTCAGAGGCTCACAGCACTCAAAGTATAGGTGATACTTATCGTCCTCATGGGTTTTCTGAATTGTTCGAATGGATAGTATATCTTCCAGGTAGAATAGCGCCTTTAGATTTGCAAGAGATATCGTGGTGATGACGGATATGGTGTTTTTGGGGGGTCTTACCCCTTTGTCATTTTTCACCCAAAAAGTTGACATTTTCGAAATCGATTTTATTATGCCTAGAGATACTTTGAATATTGCTGATCAACAATATACAAACCAAAAATGGATGCGACCACAGGAGCAGGAGATATGACGATTTGAAATTTCTAAAAAATGTCATTTGACAGGTGAAAATCTAAACTATGATAGATAGAACCTCGGAATATCTTTTATTGAATTCAGCGTCTTCGAAAACCTATAAATCGATACCACACTTGGCCATATTGGCCTTCTGTGACATGAATTATTCAGGTTTTTTGTTTTCCATTTTTCATTTTCGAGTTTTGTTCAGAGGCTCACAGCACTCAAAGTATAGGTGATACTTATCGTCCTCATGGGTTTTCTGAATTGTTCGAATGGATAGTATATCTTCCAGGTAGAATAGCGCCTTTAGATTTGCAAGGGATATCGTGGTGATGGCGGATATGGTGTTTTTGGGGGGTCTTACCCCTTTGTCATTTTTCACCCAAAAAGTTGACATTTTCGAAATCGATTTTATTATGCCTAGTGATACTTTGGATACGGCTGATTAACAAAATACAAACCAAAAGTGGATGCGACCACAGGAGCGGGAGATATGACGATTTGAAATTTCGAAAAAATGCCATTTGACAGGTGAAAATCTAAACTTTGATAGATAGAGCCTCGGAATATTTTTTATTGGATTCAGCGTTCCCGAAAACCTATATTTTGATACCAAACTCATCTAAAAACATTCGTACCATGGTAAAAATAAGTTACGAAACTTCTCATGAACAACAAATTCTCCACGAAATTCCTGTACACCATGAATGAGGGGAAAAACAATTCCGACACTATTTCTGCCTTCAACATTCGGAGTCCCAGTGGATGACGGAGCCAAAGCTATACGAAAAATAATATTTCATTTCCAGGAATTCCATCACTTACCATACAACAAAAATTCCGGTATATATACAGTCAGGACCCCAGAAATGAACAAAATACGGATTAGGTACCTGGAAATCAGTCAACCCGAGTTGTATACCCGACTGAATGACCTGAGAATTTTACAACCAAAACCATTTCCAAGTATCCCAAATTCCACTAAAAATATAGAATGTAGAATAAATTGTAAATTTGATTTTTGAATTTTTTTATATTTCTCCATGTAGATTTGTCTTGTAGTATCAATCAAAATATGTCCCGGTTGAAAATAACAATACAGGATTTGTCTTTGTGCTTCGTAAAATAGTAATTTGAACTATTTGAATTATTTGAACCATTCCAACGTGCCTTTATTGCCTTTGAACGTTTATGGGATGCAAGGTCTAGAAAAGTTATAAAAATAACAATAACAACACAGTGGGGGTAAAAACGCTCAGTAATAAAATCATTTAGGCCTCGAAATTAACATTTCACACCCAGGGTGAATCATTTTACGGCTTGAAGTAAATACAATCACCGAATTTCTCTAGAAAGCATACATAACCCTAAATCAATCAAAACTTCTCCTAATTTTCTGGTAGATCACCCCAAACACAAGGCAGATGAACCTAGAAACACGATACCTGGGAACTACCTGTTTTATATGCGTTCAGGACTACGAAATCGATCAAAATTCGCCGTACGAACTCTTTCAGTTCCAATAAACGACCAGGAGGTTTTTCAACTTTCGAGCGGTCGAGAAATGTTCGAATTTTATCAATTCCAGTGGTTTCCATACAGGAAACAGTTAATAATCAACTATAAATATGTGAGAGATACAAAAAGAATTAAAATGATTTTTGGAGCTATTCAATATGGAGTTAAACGAAGAATAAATAATTGAAATTACACAATTCAATATGACTCCAAATATACTTGCACTTAAAAGAAACGTTGAAGTAGAGAATTCAATTGAAATATTTCTCCGGAATTTTTCATTTCATTCCAGAAACAAAAGCTGGCTACACATTAAATTCAATTCTATCATTAGTGAGTAATGACAGCATTGTCATAACAATTTCGTTGATTATCCAAACAATTAAGTTTGGAAGTTTGCACGAACTCGTTTTTGCAATATAGAATTGAACATTCATAATAAATACCCAGGTGATAAAAGAATTCCAAGAATTGATAATATTCCAAGCAATTTCTCTATAGACCTGGGTAGGTATTACAAGGTTTATTTCAGCAGAAAAGGACCCCGCACTTTCAGTAGGTAAAGTGGCGACCGGTCAAATTTTCTGAAAATTTGGTATGTTGTTGTACCCGACTCATTGACCAAAAGTGTCAATGGGCCCAACCCAATCCTATGGCTAGTTTTCCAAATACGGGTTGTTAAAGTTGAAAATTGCCGAGATTTTCGGATTTATTTGCTAATTATTAAGAGTTACATTGGATTTCTGTTGCATACACACGTTTACTACATGTTCTAGGTATGAAATTAGAGGATACGTATGATTAAAAATATTTATATTTACCGGGTGATTCACGAATATATGACGGTAGTTTTTTCCCAAAATTCACTTTTTCTACTGTGACGTCAGGAGGGCATATTTTTGAAATGTTCTTTCCGATTTAGTATTATGACGACAAAATATTGCACAGTGCATATTTTTTATACAGGGTGTTTCACAGAGAGAACCACTAGACATAATCATATTTTTTTAGGATTAATTCGAAATCCTGTATTTTTGAATTGATTTTTGGGAAAAGTAATACCACAAACATATGTGTGTCTCTAATCTACAAAATATTCAGGGTGGTTTATTCATAGGAAGGTATTCAATTTTGGGAAAAGTACAAAAAATATGAACACCCTGTATTCGAAAATTTCCTCGGTCAAATGCAACTATTTTATCACTATATATTGATTCCCACAACATCTCCCGAGGTATGAATTTTAAATCTGATACTATGACCAGTTTTCGAGATACAGGGCGTAAAAGCGGAGAATAACTTATTTCATCATTTTTTTTTTTCAAATTGAAAAGCCGGATTTATTTTATGTTGCGCCCATGAGTTCAGTATGAGAGCAGATCAGATGCACATGGGAAGATTTAGCTAAAATATTTACTGTTACAGGGTGATTCATGAATAAATCACAATAGCTTTTGCAAACACTCGATAATTCTACAGTTTCATCACAGAGAAATTATTCCATGAAGTTAATACCTAGTCGTTCACAATTTTCAGTCTGAAATACTTCATAATAATTAGGTACTTTTCATACAGGGTGAGTCATAAATAATATGCTTTGAAATAATTGAAAGGAGAACTTTTCTGGTGAATTTTTAATAACTGTCTAACATTACATCAAGTGAAGTATTTCAGACTGAAAATTGTGAACGACTATAGGTATTAACTTCATGGAATAATTTCGCTGTGACGAAACTTTAGAATTATCGAGTGTTTGCAAAAGCTATTGTGATTTATTCATGAATCACCCTGTAACAGTAAATATTTTAGCCAAATCTTCCCATGTGCATCTGATCTGCTCTCATACTGAACTCATGGGCGCAACATAAAATAAATTCGGCTTTTCAATTTAAAAAAAATTGATGAAATAAGTTATTCTCCGCTTTTACGCCCTGTATCTCGAAAACTGGTCATAGTATCGGATTTAAAATTCATACCTCGGGAGATGTTGTGGGAATCAATATAAAGTGATAAAATAGTTGCATTTGACCGAGGAAATTTTCGAATACAGGGTGTTCATGTTTTTTGTACTTTTCCCAAAATTGAATACCTTCCTATGAATAAACCACCCTGAATATTTTGGAGATTAGAGACACACATATGTTTGTGGTATTACTTTTCCCAAAAATCAAATCAAAAATACAGGATTTCGAATTAATCCTAAAAAAATATGATTATGTCTAGTGGTTCTCTCTGTGAAACACCCTGTATAAAAAATATGCACTGTGCAATATTTTGTCGTCATAATACTAAATCGGAAAGAACATTTCAAAAATATGCCCTCCTGATGTCACAGTAGAAAAAGTGAATTTTGGGAAAAAACTAACGTCATATATTCGTGAATGACCCGGTAAATATAAATATTTTTAATCATACGTATCCTCTAATTTCATACCTAGAACATGTAGTAAACGTGTGTATGCAACAGAAATCCAATGTAACTCTTTATAATTAGCAAATAAATCCGAAAATCTGGGCAATTTTCAACTTTAACACCCCGTATTTAGAAAACTAGCCATATAATTGGGTTGGGCCCATTGACACTTTTGGTCAATGAGTTGGGTACAACAACATACCAAATTTTCAGAAAATTTGACCGGTCGCCACTTTACCTACTAAAAGTGCGGGGTCCTTTTCCGTAATTTTGATTTGTCAACATTAAATCTATCTAATAATTTTGGTTAAAAAGTTGAAGAACTGAATATAGGAAATTCAATGTTTTTACGATCAACAATACAATACTCATGTTGTAAAATTCCCATCATCGTCAATCGCATAGGTACATATGTTTATTACATTTTTTAGAAAGTGGATTAGTCAGGTTGTTGACATATTTTCTTCCATATGTTTGTTTACGTTTCTTATTTTGTATGTAAAAGTCTTAATATGTTCACAGGATATATTTATTGCGTGAAATGAGTAAACTATTTCAAAAATATAGCTTCAAATCCATAAATATAACTCTCAACATTTGAACATTCCAGTTTCCTTAAAAGATTTCGACATAATGTCCAGTTTAAGTATCGATTAAAAATTGAGGTTATCTAAATTATCAATATTATCATTCATTTTGAACCCAAGCACTCGAAATGAGTGTCGAACATTGCCTTATTTCCCTTAAAGCATTCACATTTTAATATTCAAAAACTGCCTTTACGTCGATTCAGATTTCTGTACAATAATCAAAATAGAGTGTAAAAAATTTGGCTGTGTCTATTACGTTAAATCTGAAATCAATGATAATGAACAGAATTTGAACTTTGTATTATTTGAATTGAAAGAGCCAAATTAGTTCAATCTGAGGATTAAATAGGTTGAGGAATACAATCATAAATACTGCAGACAACAAAATTATTGATTCAGGCCAGAATAAACCCAAGCTTGACTTTGTATTGTTAGATGAAAATAAATATTTTTTAATCACGGTTGCCTAGATTTATCCGTTTCGTGTTATTTGAATTGTTCAAACCATAAGAAGAAAGATTGCAATTTTATTTGAACATTTTCAATTTTCTCGATATTTTCAAAACGATTCTTGAAACTATCCAGTCTAGCTGAAGCTATAATAAATTCAATTTACGTTGTACCGTCGCATAATAAAATAGAGAGCTTTGTACTTTTGTTCTATGATCGTGGTGTGAACTCATACAATATGAATAATAATAATAAAAATGAAAATAAGAATGTCAACAAACTTACCTATGGTTTTGCTGTTGTCTCTGAGCGTATGACATAGCATTATTTTGAACTGCATGTTCAATTCTCATTGAATGTATTTCCATAGCATAGACATTTACGCACTTTTCCAATCATTCGCCTATCATTTCCAGAACTATGCAGCGAAAAACGGCCACATTTGCCTCGATTCCTAAAATCGCAAACTACACGAAAACACTAGGAAACCGTCCTAAAGGAAATACGAAAAACATATTTCGGAGGATACAAAATCGGGCCAAAATCGATCAGCGTTCGAAAACTAAAACTAGCACACTTTAAATTCACGATTATCACAGATTTTTCGCGTACTGAACGTGTTTTTCGTCGTGGAACGTGGTTATTTTGCAACTTTCAACTCACACACGTCGTACGGCAACCACACAAACACAAATTCACCATATTCCATAATCTGTCAAAATTCTCGACCTAAACCATAAACTTTCCGTTTTTGTTAGGGGATTTTTCACAGGCAAAGTAGAATTTCTATAATATCGTAGTTGGCTATAGCATTGCCGACATCTTGGTTAGCTCGGTTGTAGAAGCAGAACGAAAACAGGTCTGGAACAGTCCATTTTTAGTTGGAAGGGGAGGAAGCATGGCACAACGGAGATGAAAAAGTCGGACTCGCTCGCTTCAGTGCCACGTAATGCTTTCTCTCTCTCTAATCGCAATGGGGTTCTCTCCGTTCATGTTCGATAGCTTTAGCCGCCCTGTATTTTGTAAATAAACACAGGCCTATACGATTTTTTTCAGTTTCGTATCTTTTTGGTGTCACACTGCATGATGTAAAATCTATATTCAATTTCAGGCCTCTTTCTAGCTATATTTAACGTGTTTAAATCCACATATGTCTGGCTGTTTTCACGTTATATCCTAGTGAATTAGAGAAGGATAGTAGATGTTTGCTGATTCTCAAGAAAATACATATAAAACGAGTTGGAGAAACGGTAAAAATATAAATATGTATGTATTTTTCATTCATTTCGAATTCTGATGTTTTCCTATTTAATTACTGGGACTCCATCTCCGGATTTCATTAAAATATACTTGGCCGAAGAATAATTTCCAGTAGAATTCCCATTTTTGATCATTACTTACATTGGACTCTGAAGATGAGGATTATTCTTTGTGTTGGTAGGTATGCAATATCATTAAATGATATGTCCCAGATAAGATGAAAGCTTCAAATCTATAGTTTAATTGTAGACTGGACTTTCAAATATGCAAAAATAAAAAGCTAGGTATTGAGCTTTTTGAGAAATGAAACTCTGAGTGAAGCAACGACAAAAGAACTATGATTCAAACTATTTCAAAAGCCATGCTACAAATTAACTCATTAGAATTAGTAACAAAGTTCAAGACAAATTCTAATAAGTCAATCTCTGTAACGTACCACTTGACCCTCATTTCAGATAAGTTATTTTTGAACATCTTATCATAAATTAATCATAGTTTTTCTAGAATGGCCCACTCGTGAAATTCGAAAAATGAAATGGAGGGAAAGGTAAGATTTGGATCCAAATTCTGATACACAAGGTAGAAAACTATACTCCCAAAATTTTAATTTTTATTGTTAAACAGTAATCAGTTCATCAACATGAATTGTTTGCAATTATAATACATATCTGGAATAAATAATTGAAAGAAATCTTGTTTTCCTTCTCCCAATTCGTTTTCAGTGCTCAACAATGAAACACATACCTACTAAATAATAAAAACAAACCAGGTACATACAATAAACCAAGTTATTCAAGACCTAAACAGAATATTACAAAAGAAGTTACAGTAATTTCTCAAGAGGACGTGTAATAGGTCATAAATAAAAAACCACTGTGCAAGAATTTGCAACGTTTTGGTTCTAGCGCCTGCACTCATCAGTGAAGATAAGGTTGTCACTTTACCACTTGTTTTACGATGATGACCTTGGCGTAATGATAGGATTAAACCTTTTGTTATCGTTCCGTTCTTTTCACCATCGGCATTCACTTTTCCTTTCATTCATATATAAGAATTTTCTTGGAAAGGACATCAGTGGATGCTGTCGATGAAAAATAAACGTAAAAGTTTCTTCTCAAACGATTTCGAGGAACTAATGATAGAAACAAACGGAAACATTTCGATTCTTTATTCTGAAATAATAAATAAAAAATAAGACTCAAATAAAATGAAACTAAAAGTCAGAGCATCAATCAAAATTTACAACATAATCTTTGCCTCTTTTTAAACCTTGACAAAAATATTTACAGTGGTTTATTTAGTTAATAAAGTAAAGAGTGGTAGGAATAAATATGAATTTCTCTGATTCCTTCATCATAAACTCTTCTCGGGGACTCTAGGCCTCTCTCATTGACTGCATGTCTCAGTTTTTTATTCTGATCTTGTGAGAAATACAGAGATTCTTTGTCAAGTCATTTATTTTCAAGAATAGGTACAGAAGTTTCATTTCGGTCAAAGATTTCTCCAAATCAGTTTGATTCTCTATTTTTTTTAGACTCATGGTCTCTTACTGCTTCAAAAACGCTGTTCTGTATTTCAGAGCGGAGCTTCAATTTTTCTAGATCATCTAAACGTCTTACATAAGGCAGCAAACTCAAAAAGAAATGATGATCGTCTCCAATATCTGTGTTCCAATTATTTTCTTCCATTTTTTGATTGTCCTCCTCTTCCTTTATCGTTTCCTCTATTTTAAAAGGGGAAGATTGAGTTGGAAAACAATTATCATGCTCTTCAGAAAACAAAAAAGTTGATTCTTCCGAACTGTCAACTAGCGAAAAAGTCTTTTCTTCTTCTGTACTGTCAATAGACGAAATAATCGTTTCTTCTTTGCGAATGTCAGCAAACGAAAAAGTCCTTTTTCCTATTGAACTGTCAATAACCAAAAACGTTGCGTCTTCTTCTTTACAGTCATTTTCGTATATGTCTTCCGTGTTCTCGGAAACCGTCGTGTTTTCTTCTTCTTCTTCTTTCACTTGGGTTAAATCCAAATTTTCGAATATGTCTTTCTCCGCAAGCTCCAGCGCGAATTTCATCTGGCGCGAATACGCCCACTTTTTGAGTGATTTGGCGGCTTTGTTGGAAGGGAGATTCACCTTCTTCCTATACGAGTCTTTCAAGTTTTTCCATTTTTTCTTGCATTCATCGCCTGAAACAATATTTCGTGTTATTAGAAAATTATAATAAAACTGATAACGGATAGGATAGATTGCGATTCATGATTGAGTATGCGTATTTACCTGTCAAATTGACTTGCTGTCCAATTTCTTTCCATACCTTCCTGGTTATGCTTCCATGTTTGAAGTTGACGTGCTTGTCGTTCCACAAGCATGGATTCTTTTCAACCTTGGATATCAGAAGATTATATTCTTCCCTTGATAACTTAGTTACCCCACTAGATTTGTACATACTTTCTTTTAACTTGAATTATTCTGAAAAAATCGTCGACTTGCTTGAGCGGCGGGCGGCTTGTAACTATCAAGTCAACGCTCTGGAGCCGCTCGCTCCTTGTCGTGTATACCCCCACTCCGATTCGACTCTATGACTCTTACCATGGCGACAAATGGGATCTCCAACTGGCAACGTTGTACCGCCCGTAGCTGTGCGGTACTGCAGTACTCGTATTTCTAGAGCAGGATCTGAATGACAATCGAAAAGCTGAATAAACGACGCAAATATAATTTATTAGATGGAATTGGGACGGCACTTGAATGAAATTGCCCACAATTTTTGTTCACAACAAAAATGGATCAATGAAAATTGGATATTGAAGAATCAAATATGACAATGCCATGAAAATCTACAAAATGTAGGTTTGGCCCTATGTCTCATATACTGTGGTACTGCCTCATATACTGTGGTACTGCCAACGGAATCAGGTTTTCTATAGTCTCTGCATAGATGCATCTATGTTTCTGCACTTGGGTTCTCGAATTAACCAAAAAACATAGAATTTACTCTATACCATGAGTTCTATGCCAAAAAAATCATAATTTTCCTGTGACAGATCATAGACCTACATAACCGTAGAATTTTGATCTACTCCATAGAATTACATATAAATGTCATATGTGCTCTTCTCATGAGGTGGAAGAACGAGTGACCCATTTTTAATTCAAACTTCAAATCCCCATAGAATCGACAACATGGTCAAGGCTGTGAGTGGCTCACAGTTCAGTGACTTCAGAACTATTTTTTATAGGGAAGCATCCACAATAATCTTAAAATTGATTACTTTTCGATTAATCTTGTTTATACAATGAGGAATCACTCGAAAACTTCCTTTGGATGTGGCAAACGTCAATGCAGGGATGATGGGTTGAAAATAACGGTTTTGTAATTCACAATTAATTGCCCTATCGGGTTTTCGATATCGATCCCTACGTCTGACTGTCTGATGCAGCGTTGTATAATTTAGAAGGGTAGCTAGCCCGTTATACGATAACAGCTCATCGATCTAGGAATTTAGAACATCGCTGTGGACTGTAATCGAATATTTACCAATTCCGCCTCTCAAATACTGCGTGGAAGGATTCTAATCGAGTAACCAGGTAATCGATGCCGCTTTTATGACATTTCCGGATTGCGCTGATGTTCCTCAAGGTTCTATTCAGTCGCCTTCGATTTCGTATTCGTTTAGAATCAGTATTTTGATGGAGAAACTTGATGTCAAGTGGGAAAATCTACATTGGAAGTGATGAACGAATTCAAAATCATTTTTCCAAAATCTCATATAACCATAGACTATAGATGCATAGTATTCTATGCATCTATCATAGACTTAATGACATTTAGAGGTATGCTTAAAAAATTCAAATATTCTGAAATTTCGAAGGGATCGGATGATATCTCTCGTTATTTGTGGACCATAAGTTAAATCTGAAAGTCTATAAACGAAAAAACCGAACATCCATGAATAATGATCATCTTTATTAAAATTGTTATATCTAAAATGAATAACTCCAACTGCCGATGATGAAATTCGACAGTAACGGCTAGGAGCATAGAATATTCTATGCTCCTAGGTAACGGCTGTGGCCGAGCCTATCCGCCCAGAGAAAACAGTCCATTCCATCGATTTCCGCATAGATTAACAAGAACGTCATTTTGGAAAAACGCCTCAAACCGTAAACACTGCCAGGACGTAAAAAGAAGTCCTTGAACTCCACAATATCGAAATTTATGGGTTGTGTACACCCAATTTAATTATAATGATCTGCTCGAAGTCGAACACTGCATTTTGCGATAATATAAACATACTGACTGTAAATGTTTGACGTAAAACAGCAGGTGTAAGTCATTGACTCCGCCAGAAAATGTTATCTGATTTGTGTTAACATTTGTAACTGAAACAAAGAGCGTGATATTGATGATGGGTTCTATTTCTTGTTTCGTTCTCAAGAAAAATACGTCAGTGATAAATGCCACGAGGATTTCAGTACCGCAGGATCGGACTATCCTCTTTGGGGCCCTTAGTTAGATATTGACAAGGGGCCCCTCACTGATTTATTCTCTGTGACTCTCTGTGCCATCAGGATGTATTTCGAGGAAATCAAGAAAAGCTGAGTCCATTCCTGTAAACGTCTAGGTATCAACAAAATGAAAATTTACACCACTACTCCAACTACCTACCAAAAGTTCAAAACATAAAATATTGAGAGCTTCTAATACCGGCTAAGTGAATATAAAACGTTCAGAGTTAAGTACCTACGTTAGAATTAATTTGAAAATGATGAGGGTTGCATAAGGTCAAGCATTAATCCAGAATCAATAACCATAAATCATTTACTGTTATCTTGCAACGACAATAGATTGTTCAACTACCACCTTCCAATAGTTATTCTCTGGTTCAACATGCAACAATTTGATGAATATTTTATTGTGGAATTCCGATTTGATCACCAGAACGAAAATGCAGGGTTGCCAACCAAAAACCTAACAGTCATTCCACAGATCTCAATGTTCTAATCTAATAATCTATGCTATACTAAAATGGTAACTCTATGAACCGGCGCGAAGGAATGGGTCGAAAAGTGGGTCCAGAATAATCTTGAAAACGCAGCGAAGCTGCGATACAGTAAAAAAATTTGTATACGGTCGAAAGGAGGAATAACCGATTCATACGTGGGTGACATTTCGATTCTCTAGGCGATGTAAAAGTATTTTTGAAAAATTCGCGAAAAAATCTGGCAACAAGAGCCATTTTTAACCCGATTTATCTTTTTTTAACAGATATCCTGGACGTGATGTAAATATACGGATCTAAAGAGGAAAGGTCAATGCTAAATTGCTTGGTAATCATATTCTCCATAATTTTTCCATTTCATCAGGAAAATTGATCAAACTTTGACATTTCGCCTAAAAAATCACCCGACTTGCAGAGATCTACCGTCCCGATAAGGATAACTACCTACTTATAGGTAGATCTAGGGGCTGTACCAGTAAGAAGTACTAACCATCAAGTTTTCTTTACGAACTTATTACCTTTGCATCATTGAATTATCGTTTTGAACGGATTGAATCATAAAAAGTTTACACAAGAGAATATGAAGCACAAAAGTTCTCGTAATAAATTTTCATCTCATCCGGTATCAGAGATGGTTTGATTCACCAATAAAACCAACTTCTTATTTTGTCTAGAGAGGTCAATGAGATTCTTAAGTTTTATCGTCCCATACAACTTTATACTCCTCCCTATTTTATTGGAGCCGCTGTATAAATTCATTGGCAGAGAGTGTTTTGTATTTTTGAGTTTCGAACTAAGATTATTCAGGTTCTCTACAATAATAAATCTATGAAAAATTCTCAGTCACTCCAAGCGAACAGTTTGTTCTTTATTTTCAATTTGGTAATACATTCGAGATAAGCCAATAACTGCTTCTTAGTTTAGTTAAAAACATATCTACTCCAATGCTTTATTCTACATCATTCTCTATTCATATTTCAAACAACGAAACCATATTGTCAAACCATTAATTAGTCCCAAGAACATCGAAATGAAGATTCCGTTAGTTCCCTATATATTTCTATATACTTTCTGCAAATACCTCCATGAATCTCAAGCACAGAATAAAGAAAACGTCCCTTCCCGACTCGAAATTCTACCTGAAACCTGCCAATGCGGTGATTATCTTTGGCACAGTGTGGGTACCTATGAACCGAATCAATGAAGCAGAAACCCTAGTTTCACATTCTTCGTTTCTCTTTCGTTCGAAATATAAAAAGGAAGAAAAAACAAGCCTGAAACCACACTGTAGGAACACAATCTCTCATCAGACAATGTTGCGAAGTTACAATGAGGTTGCCACGTTTCACTGATAAATGTACGAGCGTTGTTGGCTCCATGGTTGGCTCTAATGATGACTTGTAAAAAATCGAAACATGTGGCAACGTTGTGGATAGACGGTTACGCGGTCGACTGGCGGGCCATGTTAAGATTGAACCAGTAGGATACAGTTCCAAACAAACTTTGTAGAGATTCTGTCGGCACCTCAGACTGGTAAATACTTGTCTTTCACATGGAACATCGGCCGAAATTTCTGAGCACGTATTTTGTTATATTTCACGCAACCAAACTGAACATTTAACACATTTCTTCGCGGATAATCCTACAATCACACAATCAAGCCAGAAAATACTAAGTGGCAACACTGATAACTGTGGCAACTGATAACGATAATCGACTGAAATTAAGATCGTAGCGCTATATCGGCGAGAATCAGAACTACTCGTTGGGCATTTGCAAAGAGCAACGCCTAAACCCCATTAGCGAAAAGTAAATAAAACTAGTGCCTTGCGATAGTTCATCCGTTAACGATAGAGGGCGTACTGCTTCCCTGGTTTCGCCAATAGAATAAAATATATATTTGCCAATATCCTTGAAGATTTCACTCAATGTATATGGAATTTTCTACGAATAACGTTAATTCAAAAAGGATTCTACCAAGAACTAAACCTAACCCTTTTCCGCTAACAGTGTTGCCTTGTTGACCATACCTCAAGACTTGCAATAAAGACGGCTGTGCCATGAGTAAGTTTAACAATTTCTAGGTTATCTTTAAGGAATGTTGCTATTATTTCTCGATTCAAAGCAAATTAGTGTACATAAATGATACAATTTCTTACCATTTGGCCTCAAAATATTGTAAACACACGCAAAATTATCTATCGTGTCATCTTAGTTTCTACCGAACAACTCCGATCTTAATATGACCCGACTTTCCCACTATCGATTTCGAAGGACTACTGAAGTTTCCTCGCGGCGTTGCCATTCTCTCCTAATTGCCCCCTATTCACAAACGTAATGTCATTAATCTCGTGATTGTATCCTCATTCTTCGAGTGCGATATCAAAACAAAAACATAAATAGAACGATTCAGTCGGACAGTTTGCGCGCTGGAATAGTTTCGTGAAATTGAAATTTTTGCGACCCTTCTAGTCTCGTAGGCTAACGCAATAAATTCCAGTATGATTCATTTCTATTTTCGACACAGCGTGAAATTTTCATTAGTCATAATATAATAATTTGAATTCGATTCGATCCACGTTCATTCGATTGAGCAGAAAATGTTCGGAAATGAGTTTTATTTCCATAAATCTATTGGAAATGCGGTGGATCTATACAGTATTCATATTTCATAATGTACTTACGTGATCCTTGCTGGAGCTCGATTCCTGAAAGTAGGGAAGGAAATTGTGGTGGGATTCATAAATCAAAGAAATTTTCATGATATTTATTAGTTATAGTATTCTATGCATCTTTGTTCGATGTTCGATCGTAAATAGATGCATCTATGATCGTAAGATGACAATTATCGTCTTGTCATTTTTGAATTTGAAAAACGTCATTGAATGTTCTGAAATGGGTATTATTTCCATAAATCTACTGCGAATGAGCTCGATCTATAGAGTATTCATAATGTACTTACATGATCCTTGCTGGGGCTCGACTCCTGAAAGTAGGGAAGGAAATTGTGGTGGGATTCATATAATAATCAAACAAATTTTCATGATCTTTATTAGTTGTAGTATTCTATGCATATTTGTTCGATCGTTTGATAGATGCATGATCGGAAGATGACAATTATCATCTTGTTATTTTTGAATTTGAAAAACGTCATTGACTTCAGAGTTCAGTTCCACATGGCATCGCTTTTAAACAATGGCATTCCATAAACCACCTCTATTTATATGTTCTGAAGTACGAACTTCAACCAGTCAATCTCTTTTACATTTACAATAAGGATTTATTGCCATCTATTGTCTGAAATCTAAGCTCTATCTTGATATGATCTACTGGAGTTTCCTCTTGGAACGATAGATGGCAGTGAATCAAGTGATCGAATTTACCTCATTTTAAGTTAAGAAAGAATTAGATCATTCGATGACCAATCGTCAACCGTGCCCATGGTGGAAGAATTAATAAACCACAGGCTTGAGCCTTTGTGGCTAGGTGGTATAAAATATGGCCAGAATTAAAAAAATCAATAGATGGCGCTGGGATCAGAAATTTAAGTTCGAAAGGATTCTTTCGGTACAGATAACTGTTATTCGACATTAGTGGTTAGGAAAATACTGTGGACTGTCACCAGGTAAAGATAACGAATAAAGAACATTGGACATTTATTTTTAAATTTACTTCACGATCAAATATCTAAATTTACATTTTCACATTTTCCGTGCTTGGATCATATTCTTCCTAGCTTTCCTAAAAGCTTCCAGCACTTGCTCTACACTCTTGACCAAAGACGAAGAATTCAACTTTTCGAATATGAACTTTTCTTTGCTCCTCATCACTTCAGCTTCGTTGAACTTGCTCAAAAACGCTTGAGATTGATGAATTATGTCCATCCTTACATCCAGCGTGCCAGTACTTACTGTAAAAACGCCGTATTTATTGAACACTGGTCCCTGAAATAAAGTGTCATTCATGAGCTTGTATATCAATTATGTCTGAAATAGTATATTCTAAAACTAGTTGCAGAATGAACGCATGAGTATTGGAAACATTTTGTGAAATTCGACGAAAAAATTCAAATTATAGGTCCTAGTGACTTTCATATTGTATCTTGGCAGTTGGTGTGAATGTTAGGAAATACGAAAATTGACGTCTGCTGAAATTTAAAAGGATCGGAAGTCATTGCTGACAACCACAAAACGAAAAATGTTACTGAAAACGATGCTGTAATGAATTCATTACAGCACTGTTTTTAGTACTGTAATGAACTCATTACGATACTGAAATAGAGAAATATCTTACCTTGACAGATTTTGGAATGCCGACCCACGTGATATCATTGTAATTAGAACAGTCGCCTATGAAGAAACGTCTTAATTCGCCTGTCACTCCGTCGGAAGCCCTGAAGCAAGGCAGGGAATACTTGTAGGATCCAGGTTTGGCTATCGGTAGACATTTGTAGGTGAGACCTTCGCACCTGCATCTGTCCCAGGATCCTTTCGATACGATTTCGAAATATATGTTGGGATATTCTTGCAAACCTGTGGTTTAATAAAAAAATGCAATCTATTTTCAGAAAATGATCAGTTCGCAATTTCAACAGGACTCTAGGTATAGGTTTGATAAAACATTAAAACGAACAGGAAATGATATATCGTTTATACTGATTACTCCTAGGTCTCCAGAGGGGACCCCTCTGAAACTACAAGCTTCGAAGCTTGTAGCTAAATAATAAATAAAAAATAAAGTCATTCGAATTTCGCATCATGATACGCTTGGGGGAACACCAATCATGCAAGTCGAAACTACTTCAGGCAACATGCAACAAGCAACATGCAATAAGCAACAGGCAATAGGCAACATGCGACAGGCAACAAGCAACATGCAACAGGCAACAAGCAACATGCAACAGGCAACCAAACGTCCCACATACAAGTGGAACTTCCGTCTTGGCTCAATCTCTTCAGTCCTTACATCAGTTATTTTGATCCTATCGTCCTGGGAACCTAAAAAGAATGACAAGGGGGACGTACACGGGCGAATAAAACAAGTGTCGTAGGGGAGAGCGGGGCAAAGTGGGGTAGCGGGGCAAAGCGGGTTTTCCCTATTACAGCCAAATGAAATTCCGAGCAGAGTTGCAAATAGCTCGATTTGATTGGTCAACGATCGGCACGTGGTCTTCATATGCTAAACACGCCACTTCTAAAGTCATTTAGCCAGTGTGACTGAAAAACTGAAACGAGTGGGTTCGTTAATAAAATCTTCAGTATTGAACGGCAGTTTTCACGAGATCCTGAGCTCGAATAATTGTGTTTTATATTTCTTTTTATAGAGGTTCCATATAGAATTAATTATTGAAAATTCAAGAGAGACTACGAAAAAGGTAAGTATTTTCAGTTCATGTTTAGTACTTGAAGTCACATAGGGGCAAAGTGGGGTACATTAACAGGGGCAAAGTGGGGTATTGCTTTAACGGTACCACACTTTGCCCCTTTTCAAAAGAATTCAAATAATAATTTCATTCATTAACAAAAGTAACTTCTTTTCAGTAAATATGGTTCGAACGTATAAGAGGACCCCAGAACAGCATTCCTGGTCAATGGAAGCAACGAATAAAGCGGTTCAAACAATCATTACGGAGTCCCCATATAAAAACGAGCTGGAGACCTTGAAAAATTTCACAGAAAAAAAAAGGAAAAAAAGAGAGTTACCAAGGACTTGAATTTTAAATCAGATGAAAAGAAAAAGCTTGAAATAATGAAACACGATAAACGTTCAGTAGGAGATGATGGCGATGCTGAATGTTTATACTGTGGCTACTTATGGTCAGAATCCATGGATCCGTTGCTTGAAATGTTTCCGTTGGGCACACCACTCTTATGCGGGGGAAGATGATCTCGATGACCAAAGCACTCATTTATGTGTGATGTGTGCTGATGAATAGATATTTCAGAGAGGCAGTATTTTCATTTGTTTACGTTGGTGTTTTTGTTCTTTTGTTCATATATAAATATGTATTTTAATACGTTTATAATGATAATATATAAGCCAAAGATTTGTAGTTTATTTTTTGGTGGTGATGAAGTTCGAAATTTATATTCTTAATTCATTTATTGTAACTATCCCACAATGCCCCATAAGGTACCCCGCTTTACCCCTCTATACGGGGCAAAGCGGGTCAAAATGCCATCAGACATTTATGTCTCATATTTCGTTTATTCCTCATGAAAAGTGAGAGAAAAATATTTATAGTCGTTCGTAATGAGTTAAACACTGATTTTGACTAAAAATTTTCTGTTTAATCATAGGTATTTTTCTTGTAGATACACTTAAGTGTTAAGTATCCCACTTTGCCCCGCTCTCCCCTATATTGAGTTCTCAAAAAGATTCACATTTCAAGATAAAGATACAAAGAAAATACTAAAGAGCGACACTAAAATACAAAAAAAAAACAAAACATATAAATTATTAGCTGAATAATCAGTGTTTTGCCTCGTCATGCACTTTGGAACATCAGGCATAAATGTGGAACTTCCTTCTTGGCTAAATCTCATCAGTCATTACATCAGTAATTTTGATCATATCCTCCTGGGTACCTAAAAAGCATAGCAAGGGGGTGGTACACGGGCAAATAAAAGAAGTGTCATATATTGAGTTCTCAAAAGGATTTACATTTCAAGAGAAAGATACAAAGAATATACAGAAAAACAAAACAAAAAATATATATTATTGGCTGGATCATCAGTGGTTTGCCTCATCATGCACTTTGGAACAACCTTCTTGGGTCAATATATAAGGAGGACTGTACTCGGGCAAATGAACGAAGACAACAAAAAAAACGAAAAATATCTTTCGAACAACAGAAATGAAAATAATTAGAAACATCTCAGGCTACACATTAAGGAACAGAAAAAGAAACACAGACATAAGGTACGAATGTGAGGTAGAAGACATTGTCAGGTGTGGACGTGAACGTGGAAGAGCCTGGAATGATCATGTGGACAGAATGGCTCGAGGATGGCTAGCAAAAATCGCTAGGGATGGTAGACCACTTAGGAAGACCTCCAAAGAGATGGACAGAATCGTGGTCTTCAATATCTCAAGAGAACTAAAGGTTGGAAAATACAGGCCTAAGGTCTACTATATGTGGAAGAAGATGAGAAAGGAAATAAAACAAAAATAAAACAGAACATCTAGACATCACATAATGTCTATATCAGGATATATGCAGATGATATCAACATGCAGACAATGCAAACTAAAACCAACCAGACACATATAGCATCAGAAAATATATATGAAGCACTGGACAACAGAGGAATAGTGCGCCACAGACAGAGGGAAATACCCAGAAATTTGACACGACAGTAATAAGATATGGAAACCACAAAAAGAGAAACCAGACAAGGAACTGAAATCAGTAACCTGCTGATGACAAAAACTTGAATCAGAACCAAAAGAGTCAAGACACACAGCAACGAGAGTTCAACACTGAACAACAATGAAATAGTGCTCCACAGACAGAGGGAAATCCTCAGAAATTCATCTCGACAGTAACATGAAATTAGAAGCACAAATAGAGTAAGCAAACAAGGAACTGAGATCAGTAATCTGCTGATGAAATAAACTTTAATCAGAACCAACACTTAATTGTTCAACACGGAACAACAGAGAAATAGTGCCAACACACAAAGAGAACATCTCAGGAATCTGACTCGACAATGAATGGAAATCGAAACCACAAATAGAGAAAACAAACGAGTACCAAAATCCGATTATCAGCTGTACTTTGGGACATCAGTGGATGTGGAATCTTCTTCAGGGAACGTCCTTCTTAGTTCAATCATTCAATTCATTTGTTATCAACTCTCTTCGTTGAATCACAACAATATTTTCGTTATATTTCTCCTATGAATTTCAGGTGTTCAGCCATAACTATTGCTCTTCTTGTTATTCTTTCCGCTCACTATTTTTTCTTCTTCATCATATCGCCTTCATTTCAGTTCTTCCATAAACAATTCCTCTGCTTCCACAATTCACAATATATTGAAAACTCTAACTTAACGCCTGCACACTCCGCAATTTCACAAATATCTATGCTAACACAATTACAATATATTGAAAACACTAATTTAACGCCTGCACACTCCGCAACTTCACAAATATCTGTGTTAACACAATCACAATATATTGAAAACACTAATTTAACGCCTGCAAACTCCGAAATTTCACAATTTATGCTCAAGTCATTTGTTATCTTCTCTCTTCCTTGAATCAGAACACTACTTTCGTTATATTTCCCCTATGCATTTCAGGTGTTCAGCTACAACTCTTGCTCTTCTTGTTATTCTTTCCGCTCTCTAGTTTCTTCTTCATCATGCTGCTTTCATTTCACTTGTTCCTCCAACAACAATATCTATGCTAACACAATTCACAATATATTGAAAACACTTATTTAACGCCTGCAAACTCTGAAACTTCACCAATATCCATGCTTACACAATTTACAATATATTGAAAATACTAATTTTACGCCTGCACACTCCACAACTTCACAAATATCTATGCTAACACAATTCACAATATATTGAAAACACTGATGTAACGCCTGCAAACTCCGAAATTTCACAACTTATGCTGAAGTCATTTGTTTTCTTCTCTCTTACTTGGATCACAACACTAGTTTCGTTATATTTCTCCTATGCATTTCAGGTGTTCAGCTACAACTCTTGCTCTTCTTGTTATTCTTTCCGCTCTCTAGTTTCTTCTTCATCATGCTGCTTCCATTTCACTTGTTCCTCCAACAACAATATCTATGCTAACACAATTCACAATATATTGAAAACACTAATTTTACGCCTGCACACTCCGCAACTTCACAAATATCTATGCTAAGACAATCACAATATATTGTAAACACTAATGTAACGCCTGCAAACTCCGAAATTTCACAACTTATGCTCAAGTCATTTGTTATCTTCTCTCTTCCTTGAATCACAACACTAGTTTCAATATATTTCTCCTATGCATTTCAGATGTTCAGCTACAACTCTTGCTCTTCTTGTTATTCTTTCCGCTCTCAAGTTTCTTCTTCATCATGCTGCTTTCATTTCACTTGTTCCTCCAACAACAATATCTATGCCTACACAATTCACAAAATGATGAAAACACTAATTAAACGCCTGCACATTCCACAAGTTCACAAATATCTATGCTAGCACAATTACAATATTTTGAAAACACTAATTTAACTCCTGCAAACTCTGAAACTTCACCAATATCCATGCTTACACAATTCACAATATACCTACTGAAAACACTAATTTAACGCCTGCACACTCCGCAACTTCACAAATATCTATGCTAACACAATCACAATATATTGAAAACACTAATGTAACGCCTGCAAACTCCAAAATTTCACAACTTATGCTCAAGTCATTTGTTATCTTCTCTCTTTCTTGAATCACAACACTAGTTTCGTTATATTTCTCCTATGCATTTCAGGTGTTCAGCCACAAATCTTGCTCTTCTTGTTATTTTTCCGCTCTCTAGTTTCTTCATCGTCATGCTGCCTTCATTTCACTTGTTCTTCAATATCTATGCTTACACAATTCACAATTTCTTGAAAACACTAATTTAACGCCTGCACATTCCACAAGTTCACAAATATCTATGCTAACACAATTCACAATATATTGAAAACACTAATTTAACGCCTGCACACTCCGCAACTTCACAAATATCTATGCTAACACAATCACAATATCTTGAAAACACTGATGTAACGCCTGCAAACTCCGAAATTTCACAATTTATGCTCAAGTCATTTGCTTTCTTCTCTCTTCCTCGAATCACAACACTAGTTTCGTTATATTTCTCCTATGCATTTCAGGTGTTCAGCTACAACTCTTGCTCTTCTTGTTATTCTTTCCGCTCTCTAGTTTCTTCTTCATCATGCTGCTTTCATTTCATTTGTTCCTCCAACAACAATATCTATGCTAACACAATTCACAATATATTGAAAACACTAATTTAACGCCTGCAAACTCTGAAACTCCACCAAAATCCATGCTTACCCAATTTACAATATATTGAAAACACTAATTTTACGCCTGCACACTCCACAACTTCACAAATATCTACGCTAACACAATCACAATATCTTGAAAACACTTATGTTACGCCTGCAAACTCCGAAATTTCACAACTTATGCTTAAGTCATTTATCTTCTCCCTTCCTTGAATCACAACACTAGTTTCGTTATATTTCTCCTATGCATTTCAGGTGTTCAGCCACAACTATTGCTCTTCTTGTTATTCTTTCCGCTCTCTAGTTTCTTCTTCATCGTGCTGCCTTCATTTCACTTCTTCCTCCATCAACAATATCTATGCTTACACAAATCATAATATATTGAAAACACTAATTTAACGCCTGCACACTCCCCAACTTCACAAACATCTATGCTAACACAATCACAATATCTGGAAAACACTGATGTAACGCCAGCAAACTCCAAAATTTCACAACTTATGCTCAAGTCATTCGTTATCTTCTCTCTTCCTTGAATCACAACACTAGTTTCAATATATTTCTTCTATGCATTTCAGGTGTTCAGCCACAACTATTCCTCTTCTTGCTATTCTTTCCGCTCTCTAGTTTCTTCTTCATCGTTCTGCCTTCATTTCACTTCTTCCTCCATCAACAATATCTATGCTTACACAATACACAATATATTGAAAACACTTATTTGTCTGCAAACTCCGAAACTTCACCAATATCTAAGCTACCACAATTCACAATATATTGAAAACACTAATTTGTCTGCAAACTCCGAAACTTCACCAATATCTATGCTTACACAATTCACAATATCTTGAAAACACTTAACTTAACGCCTGCACACTCCGAAACTTCACCAATAACTATGCTAACACAATTCACAATATATTGAAAACACTAATTTGTCTGCAAATTCCGAAACTTCACCAATATCTATGCTTACACAATTCACAATATATTGAAAACACTAATTTAACGCCTGCAAACTCCGAAAATTCACCAATTTCTATGCTAACACAATTCACAATATCTTGAAAATACTAATTTAACGCCTGCTGACTCCGAAATTTCAAAACATATATTCAAGTCATTTTTTATCTCTCTGTCTCGAATCATAACATTTTTTCGTTATATTACTCCCATGCCATTCAGATGTTCAGCCACAACTATTGCTCTTCTTGTTGTTCTTTCTGCTCTCTATTTTCTTCTTCATAATACTGCCTTCATTTCACTTCTTCCATCAACAATTTATCTGCTTACACAATTCACAATTTCTTGAAAATACTAAATTAACGCCTGCTGACTCCGAAACTTCAAAACTTATATTCAAATCATTTGTTATCATCTCTCTTCCTCGAATCACAACACCATTTTCGTTATATCTCTCCCATGCCATTCAGATGTTCAGCCACAACTATTGCTCTTCTCGTGGTTCTTTCTGCTCTCTATTTTCTTCTTCATAATACTGCCTTCATTTCACTTCTTCCATCATCAATTTCTCTGCTCACACAATTCAAAATTTCTTGAAAATACTTATTTCACGCCTGCTGTCCCCGAAACTTCACAACTTATATTCGAGTCATTTTTATCTCTCTTCCTCGCATCTCAACATCTTTTCGTTATATTACTCATTACTCCCATGCCATTCAGATGTTCAGCCACAACTATTGATCTTCTTGTTGTTCTTCTGCTCTCTATTTTCTTTTTCATAATACTGCCTTCATTTCACTTCTTCCATCAACAATTTCTCTGCTTACACAATTCACAATTTCTTGAAAATACTAAATTAACGACTGCTGACTCCGAAACTTCAAAACTTATATTCAAATCATTTGTTAGCATCTCTCTTCCTCGAATCACAACACCATTTTCGATATATCTCTTCCATGCCATTCAGATGTTCAGCCACAACTATTGCTCTTCTTGTTGTTCTTTCTGCTCTCTATTTTCTTCTTCATAATACTGCCTTTATTTTACTTCTTCCATCATCAATTTCTCTGCTCACACAATTCACAATTTCTTGAAAATACTAAATTAATATTTAACAAGTTTCGTCCATTCTAGTATACTAAATTAACGCCTGCTGACTCCGAAACTTCAAAACTTATATTCAAATAATTTGTTAGCTTCTCTTTTCCTCGAATCACAACACCATTTTCGTTATATCTCTCCCATGCCATGAAGTTCAGCCAAGACTATTGCTCTTCTTGTTATTATTTCTGCTCTCTATTGATTTCTTCTCTATTCCGCTCATTTATGATCTCCAGTTACAGTTTGCGAGCTCTTATTCTAATAACCAACGTGCGTCGAAAGATCAGTTTTGCCAGTTCCTTACTCAGTTCAGGAACCAGCCCGAATCAACCGCTGGCTCGTCAGTTACAGAAAACTTAACAACTTATGTTCAAGTCATTTGTTATCATCTCTCTTCCTCGAATCACAACACCATTTTCTTTATATTACTCCCATGCCATTCAGATGTTCAGCAACAACTATTGCTGTTCTTTCCGCTCTCTATTTTCTTCATCATAATACTGCCTTCATTTCACCTCTTCTTCCATCAACAATTTCTCTGCTTACACAATTCACAACTTCTTGAAAATACTAATTTCACGCCTGCTGTCTCCGAAACTTCACAACTTATATTCAAGTCATTTTGTATCTCTCTTTCTCGGATCACAACATTTTTTCGTTATATTACTCATTACTCCCATGCCATTCAGATGTTCAGCCACAACTATTGCTCTTCTTGTTGTTCTTTCTGCTCTCTTTTTTCTTCTTCATAATACTGCCTTCATTTCACTTCTTCTTCCATCAATAATTTATCTGCTGACACAATTCACAATTTCTTGAAAACACTAATTTAACGCCTGCTGACTCCGAAACTTCAAAACTTATATTCAAATCATTTGCTATCATCTCTCTTCCTCCAATCACAACATCTTCATGCCATTCAGATGTTCAGCCACATCTATTGCTCTTCTTGTTGTTCTTTCTGTTCTCTATTTTCATCTTCATAATACTGCCTTCATTTCACTTCTTCCATCAACAATTTCTCTGCTCACACAATTCAAAATTTCTTGAAAATACTAATTTAACGCGTGCTGACTCCGAAATTTCAAAACTTATATTGAAGTCACTTTTTATCTCTCTTCCTCGAATCACAACATCTTCATGCCATTCAGATGTTCAGCCACAACTATTGCTCTTCTTGTTGTTCTTTCTGCTCCCTATTTTCTTCTTCATAATACTGCCTCCATTACACTTCTTCTTCCATCAACAATTTATCTGCTTACAAAATTCACAATTTCTTGAAAATACTAAATTAACGCCTGCTGAGTGCTGACTCCGAAACTTCAAAACTTATGTTCAAATCATTTCTTATCATCTCTCTTCCTCGAATCACAACACCATTTTCGTTATATCTCTCCCATGCCATTCAGATGTTCAGCCACAACTATTGCTCTTCTCGTGGTTTTTTCTGCTCTCTATTTTCTTCTTCATAATACTGCCTCCATTTCACTTCTTCCATCAACAATTTCTCTGCTTACACAATTCAAAATTTTTTGAAAATACTAATTTAACGCCTGCTGACTCCGAAATTTCAAAACATATATTCAAGTCATTTTTTATCTCTCTGCCTCGAATCACAACATTTTTTCGTTATATTACTCCCATGCCATTCAGATGTTCAGCCACATTTATTGTTCTTCTTGTTGTTCTTTCTGCTCTCTATTTTCTTCTTCATAATACTGCCTTCATTTCACTTCTTCTTCCATCAACAATTTCTCTGCTTACACAATTCAAAATTTCTTGAAAATACTAATTTAACGCCTGCTGACTCCGAAATTTCAAAACATATATTCAAGTCATTTTTTATCTCTCTGTCTCGAATCATAACATTTTTTCGTTATATTACTCCCATGCCTTTCAGATGTTCAGCCACAACTATTGCTCTTCTTGTTGTTCTTTCTGCTCTCTATTTTCTTCTTCATAATACTGCCTTCATTTCACTTCTTCCATCAACAATTTCTCTGCTCACACAATTCACAATTTCTTGAAAATACTAAATTAACGCCTGCTGACTCCGAAACTTCAAAACTTATATTCAAATAATTTGTTAGCTTCTCTCTTCCTCGAATCACAACACCATTTTCGTTATATCTCTCCCATGCCATGAAGTTCAGCCAAGACTATTGCTCTTCTTGTTATTATTTCTGCTCTCTATTGATTTCTTCTCTATTCCGCTCATTTATGATCTCCAGTTACAGTTTGCGAGCTCTTATTCTAATAACCAACGTGCGTCGAAAGATCAGTTTTGCCAGTTCCTTACTCAGTTCAGGAACCAGCCCGAATCAACCGCTGGCTCGTCAGTTACAGAAAACTTAACAACTTATGTTCAAGTCATTTGTTATCATCTCTCTTCCTCGAATCACAACACCATTTTCTTTATATTACTCCCATGCCATTCAGATGTTCAGCAACAACTATTGCTGTTATTTCCGCTCTCTATTTTCTTCTTCATAATACTGCCTTCATTTCACCTCTTCTTCCATCAACAATTTCTCTGCTTACACAATTCACAACTTCTTGAAAATACTAATTTAACGCCTGCTGACTCCGAAACTTCCAAACTTATATTCAAATCATTTGCTATCATCTCTCTTCCTCCAATCACAACATCTTCATGCCATTCAGATGTTCAGCCACATCTATTGCTCTTCTTGTTGTTCTTTCTGTTCTCTATTTTCATCTTCATAATACTGCCTTCATTTCACTTCTTCCATCAACAATTTCTCTGCTCACACAATTCAAAATTTCTTGAAAATACTAATTTAACGCGTGCTGACTCCGAAATTTCAAAACTTATATTGAAGTCACTTTTTATCTCTCTTCCTCGAATCACAACATCTTCATGCCATTCAGATGTTCAGCCACAACTATTGCTCTTCTTGTTGTTCTTTCTGATCTCTATTTTCTTCTTCATAATACTGCCTCCATTACACTTCTTCTTCCATCAACAATTTATCTGCTTACACAATTCACAATTTCTTGAAAATACTAAATTAACGCCTGCTGAGTGCTGACTCCGAAACTTCAAAACTTATATTCAAATAATTTCTTATCATCTCTCTTCCTCGAATCACAACACCATTTTCGTTATATCTCTCCCATGCCATTCAGATGTTCAGCCACAACTATTGCTCTTCTCGTGGTTTTTTCTGCTCTCTATTTTCTTCTTCATAATACTGCCTCCATTCCACTTCTTCCATCAACAATTTCTCTGCTTTCACAATTCAAAATTTTTTGAAAATACTAATTTAACGCCTGCTGACTCCGAAATTTCAAAACATATATTCAAGTCATTTTTTATCTCTCTGCCTCGAATCACAACATTTTTTCGTTATATTACTCCCATGCCATTCAGATGTTCAGCCACATTTATTGTTCTTCTTGTTGTTCTTTCTGCTCTCTATTTTCTTCTTCATAATACTGCCTTCATTTCACTTCTTCTTCCATCAACAATTTCTCTGCTTACACAATTCAAAATTTCTTGAAAATACTAATTTAACGCCTGCTGACTCCGAAATTTCAAAACATATATTCAAGTCATTTTTTATCTCTCTGTCTCGAATCATAACATTTTTTCGTTATATTACTCCCATGCCATTCAGATGTTCAGCCACAACTATTGCTCTTCTTGTTGTTCTTTCTGCTCTCTATTTTCTTCTTCATAATACTGCCTTCATTTCACTTCTTCCATCAACAATTTCTCTGCTCACACAATTCACAATTTCTTGAAAATACTAAATTAACGCCTGCTGACTCCGAAACTTCAAAACTTATATTCAAATCATTTGTTAGCTTCTCTCTTCCTCGAATCACAACACCATTTTCGTTATATCTCTCCCATGCCATGAAGTTCAGCCAAGACTATTGCTCTTCTTGTTATTATTTCTGCTCTCTATTGATTTCTTCTCTATTCCGCTCATTTATGATCTCCAGTTACAGTTTGCGAGCTCTTATTCTAATAACCAACGTGCGTCGAAAGATCAGTTTTGCCAGTTCCTTACTCAGTTCAGGAACCAGCCCGAATCAACCGCTGGCTCGTCAGTTACAGAAAACTTAACAACTTATGTTCAAGTCATTTGTTATCATCTCTCTTCCTCGAATCACAACACCATTTTCTTTATATTACTCCCATGCCATTCAGATGTTCAGCAACAACTATTGCTGTTATTTCCGCTCTCTATTTTCTTCTTCATAATACTGCCTTCATTTCACCTCTTCTTCCATCAACAATTTCTCTGCTTACACAATTCACAACTTCTTGAAAATACTAATTTCACGCCTGCTGTCTCCGAAACTTCACAACTTATATTCAAGTCATTTTGTATCTCTCTTTCTCGGATCACAACATTTTTTCGTTATATTACTCATTACTCCCATGCCATTCAGATGTTCAGCCACAACTATTGCTCTTCTTGTTGTTCTTTCTGCTCTCTTTTTTCTTCTTCATAATACTGCCTTCATTTCACTTCTTCTTCCATCAATAATTTATCTGCTGACACAATTCACAATTTCTTGAAAATACTAATTTAACGCCTGCTGACTCCGAAACTTCAAAACTTATATTCAAATCATTTTCTATCATCTCTCTTCCTCCAATCACAACATCTTCATGCCATTCAGATGTTCAGCCACAACTATTGCTCTTCTTGTTGTTCTTTCTGCTCTCTATTTTCTTCTTCATCATGCTGCTTTCATTTCATTTGTTCCTCCAACAACAATATCTATGCTAACACAATTCACAATATATTGAAAACACTAATTTAACGCCTGCAAACTCTGAAACTCCACCAAAATCCATGCTTACCCAATTTACAATATATTGAAAACACTAATTTTACGCCTGCACACTCCACAACTTCACAAATATCTATGCTAACACAATCACAATATATTGAAAACACTAATTCAACGCCTGCACACTCCGCAACTTCACAAATATCTATGCTAACACAATCACAATATCTTGAAAACACTTATGTTACGCCTGCAAACTCCGAAATTTCACAACTTATGCTTAAGTCATTTATCTTCTCTCTTCCTTGAATCACAACACTAGTTTCGTTATATTTCTCCTATGCATTTCAGGTGTTCAGCTACAACTCTTGCTCTTCTTGTTATTCTTTCCGCTCCCTAGTTTCTTCTTCATCATGCTGCCTTCATTTCACTTGTTCCTCCAACAACAATATCTATGCTTACACAATTCACAATATATTGAAAACACTGATGTAACGCCTGCAAACTCTGAAATTTCACAACTCATGCTCAAGTCATTCGTTATCTTCTCTCTTCCTTGAATCACAACACTAATTTCGTTATATTTCTTCTATGCATTTCAGGTGTTCAGCCACAACTATTGCTCTTCTTGTTATTCTTTCCGCTCTCCAGTTTCTTCTTCATCGTGCTGCCTTCATTTCACTTCTTCCTCCATCAACAATATCTATGCTTACACAAATCACAATATATTGAAAACACTAATTTAACGCTTGCACACTCCCCAACTTCACAAACATCTATGCTAACACAATCACAATATCTGGAAAACACTGATGTAACGCCAGCAAACTCCAAAATTTCACAACTTATGCTCAAGTCATTCGTTATCTTCTCTCTTCCTTGAATCACAACACTAGTTTCGTTATATTTCTTCTATGCATTTCAGGTGTTCAGCCACAACTATTGCTCTTCTTGTTATTCTTTCCGCTCTCTAGTTTCTTCTTCATCGTTCTGCCTTCATTTCACTTGTTCCTCCATCAACAATATCTATGCTTACACAATACACAATATATTGAAAACACTTATTTGTCTGCAAACTCCGAAACTTCACCAATATCTAAGCTACCACAATTCACAATATATTGAAAACACTAATTTGTCTGCAAACTCCGAAACTTCACCAATATCTATGTTTACACAATTCACAATATCTTGAAAACACTTAACTTAACGCCTGCACACTCCGAAACTTCACCAATAACTATGCTAACACAATTCACAATATATTGAAAACACTAATTTGTCTGCAAATTCCGAAACTTCACCAATATCTATGCTTACACAATTCACAATATATTGAAAACACTAATGTAACGCCTGCAAACTCCGAAATTTCACAACTTATGCTCAAGTCATTTGTTATCTTCTCTCTTCCTTGAATCACAACACTAGTTTCGTTAAATTTCTCCCATGCATTTCAGGTGTTCAGCCACAACTCTTGCTCTTCTTGTTATTCTTTCCGCCCTCTAGTTTCTTCTTCAGCATGCTGCTTTCATTCCACTTGTTCCTCCAACAACAATATCTATGCTTACACAATTCACAATATATTGAAAACACTAATTTAAAGCCTGCAGAGTAATATTCAAGTCATTCGTTATCATCTCTCTTCCTCGAATCACAACACCATTTTTGTTATAGTACTTCCATGCCATTCAGATGTCGAACAACAACTATTGCTCTTCTCGTTGTTCTTCCTGCTCTCTATTTCCTTCTTCATAAATCTGCCTACATTTCACTTCTTCTTCCATCTTCTCTGCTTACACAATTCGCAATTCCTTGAAAATACTAGTTTAACGCCTGCAGCCTCCGGAACTTCACTTACATTCAAGTCATTTGTTATCATCTCTCTTCCTTGAATCACAACATTATTTTCGTTATTTTACTCCCATGCCATTCAGATGTTCATTTTTCAGCCAGAACTATTGGTCTTCTTGTGATTCGTCCTAGGAACCTAAAAAAAGGGCGAGGGGGATGTACACATGCGAATAAAAGAGGTGTCATATATTGAGTTCTCGATAGAATTAACAATTCAAGATAAAGATACACAGAAAATACTAAAAATCGAAACAAAAGAACAAAAAAAAAAAACAAAACAAATAAATTATTGGCTGGATCATCAGTGTTTTGCCTCATCCTGCAGTTTGGAACATCAGACATAAAAGTGGAACTTCCTTCTTGGCTCAATCTCATCATTTATTACATCAGTAATTTTGATCATATCGTCCTGGGAACCTAAAAAGCATAGCAAGGGGGCGGTACACGGGCAAATAAAAGAAGTGTCATATATTGAGTTCTCAAAAGGATTTACATTTCAAGAGAAAGATACAATAAATATACAAGAAAAAATAAAAAAGAAACAAAAAAATATATATTATTGGCTGGATCATCAGTGGTTTGCCTCATCATGCACTTTGGAACAACCTTCTTGGCTCAATATCATCAGTAATATTGATTATATTCTCCTGGAGACCTAACAAGAATGACAGGAGGCCTGTACTCGGGCAAATGAACGAAGACAACAAAAAAAAACGAAAAATATCTTTCGAACAACAGAAATGAAAATTTTTAGAAACATCTCAGGCTACACATTAAGGAACAGAGAAAGAAACACAGACATAAGGTACGAATGTGTGGTAGAAGACATTGTCAGGTGTGGACGTGAACGTGGAAGAGCCTGGAATGATCATGTGGACAGATGGCTGGAGGATGGCTAGCAGAAATCGCTAGAGATGGTAGACCACTAACAAGACGCCCCTTAAGAAGACCTCCAAAGAGATGGACATAATCGTGGTCTTCAATATCTCAGGAGAACTAGAGGATGGAAAATACAGGCCTAAAGCCTACTATATGTGGAAGAAGATGAGAAAGGAAATAAAACAAAAATAAAACAGAACATCTAGACATCACATAATGTCTATATCAGGATATATGCAGATGATATCAACATGCAGACAATGCACACTAAAATCAACCAGACACATGAAGCATCAAAATATATATACAATCACTGAACAGAGAAAAAGTGCACCACAGTCAGAGGGAAATACCCAGAAATTCGACTCGACAATTACATGAATTGGAAACCATAATTAGAGCAACAAAACAAGGAACTGAAATCAGTAATCTGCTGATGACAAAAGTTTTAATCAGAACAAAAACAGTTCAGACACACAACGAGAGTTCAACACTGAATAACAGTGAAATACTGCTCCAGACAGAGAAAAATCCTCAGAAATTTGTCTCGACAGTGACATGAAATGAAAAGCACAAATAGAGAAACCAAACAAGGAACTGAGATCAGTAATCTTCTGATGACAAAAACTTTAATCAGAACCAAAACAGTTCAGACACACAACAAAGAGACTTAAACACTGAAAAACAGTAAAATAGTGCTCGGCAGACAGAGGAAAATCCTCAGAAATTTATCTCGATAGTAATGTGAAATGGAAACTACAAAAAGAGAAATCAAACAAGGAACTGAAATCAGTAATCTGCTGATGATAAAAACTTTAATCAGAAGCAAACGAGTCAATACAAAAAGCAACGAGAGTTCAACACTGAAAAATAATGGGATAGTGCCAAATCAAAGAGAACATCTCAGGAATGTGACTCGACAATGAACGGAAATCGAAACTACAAATAAAGCAACCAAACGAGTACCAAAATCCGATAATCAGCTGTACTTTGGGACATCAGTGGATGTGGAATCTTCTTCAGGTAACTTTCTTCTTAGCTCAATCATCCAATTCATTCGTTATCAACTCTCTTCCTCAGCTCTCTTCAGCGACATTTATTGCTCTTCTTGTTATTCTTTCCGCTGTCTATTCTCTTCTTCATCAAATCGCCTCCTTTTCACCCTCTTCTTCCATCATAAATTTCTCTGCTTACAAAATTCACAATATCTTGAAAACATTAATTTTAGGCCTGCAGACTCCGAACCTTCAAAACTTATATTCAAGTCATTTGTTATTATTTCTCTTCCTCGAATCACAACATCTTTTTCGTTATATTACTCCCATGCCATTCGGATGTGCAGCCACAACCATTGCTCTTCTCGTTGTTCTTTCTGCTCTCTATTTTCTTCTTCATAATACTGCCTTCATTTCACTTCTTCTTCCATCAAGAATTTCTCTGCTTACACAATTCACAATTTCTTGAAAATACTAATTTAACGCCTGCTGACTTCGAAACTTCGAAACTTATATTCAAATCATTTGTTATCATCTCTCTCCCTCGAATCACAACATCTTCATGCCATTCAGATGTTCACCCAAAACGATTGCTCTTCTTGTTGTTCTTTCTGCTCTCTATTTTCTTCTTCATAATACTGCCTTCATTTCACTTCTTCTTCCATCAACAATTTCTCTGTTAACACAGTTCAAAATTTCTTGAAAATACTAATTTGACGCCTGCAGACTCCGAAATTTCAAAACATATATTCAAGTCATTTTTATCTCTCTTCCTCGAATCACAACATTTTTTCGTTATGTTACGCCCATGCCATTCAGATGTTCAGCCACATTTATTGCTCTTCTTGTTGTTCTTTCTGCTCTCTATTTTCTTCTTCATGATACTGCCTTCATTTCACTTCTTCCACCAACAATTTCTCTGCTCACACAATTCAAAATTTCTTGAAAATACTAATTTAACGCCTGCTGACTCCGAAATTACAAAACTTATATCCAAGTCATTTTTTCGTTATATTACTCCCATGCCATTCAGATGTTCAGCCACATTTATTGCCCTTCTTGTTGTTCTTTCCGCTCTCTATTTTCTTCTTTATAATACTGACTTCATTTCTCTTCTTCTTCCATCAACAATTTCTCTGCTTACACAATTCACAACTTATTGAAAACACTAATTTCACGCCTGCTGTCTCCGAAACTTCACAACTTATATTCAAGTCATTTTTTATTTCTCTTCCTCGGATCACAACATTGTTTCGTTATATTACTCATTACTCCCATGCCATTCAGATGTTCAGCCACAACTATTGCTCTTCTTGTTGTTCTTTCTGCTCTCTATTTTTATCTTCATAATACTGCCTTCATTTCACTCCTTCCATCAACAATTTCTCTGCTCACACAATTCAAAATTTCTTGAAAATACTAATTTAACGCCTTCTGACTCCGAAATTTCAAAACTTATATTGAAGTCATTTTTTATTTCTCTTCCTCGAATCACAACATCTTCATGCCATTCAGATGTTCAGCCACAACTATTGCTCTTCTTGTTGTTCTTTCTGCTCTCTATTTTCTTCTTCATAATACTGCCTCCATTACACTTCTTCTTCCATCAACAATTTATCTGCTTACACAATTCACAATTTCTTGAAAATACTAAATTAACGCCTGCTGACTCCGAAACTTCAAAACGTATATTCAAATCATTTGTTATCATCTCTCTTCCTCGAATCACAACACCATTTTCGTTATATCTCTCCCATGTCATTCAGATGTTCAGCCACAACTATTGCTCTTCTCGTGGTTCTTTCTGCTCTCTATTTTCTTCTTCATAATACTGCCTTCATTTCACTTCTTCCATCAACAATTTCTCTGCTCACACAATGCAAAATTTCTTGAAAATTCTAATTTCACGCCTGCTGTCTCCGAAACTTCACAACTTATATTCAAGTCATTTTTATCTCTCTTCCTCGGATCACAACATCTTTTCGTTATATTACTCATTACTCCCATGCCATTCAGATGTTCAGCCACAACTATTGATCTTCTTGTTGTTCTTTCTGCTCTCTATTTTCTTCTTCATAATACTGCCTTCATTTCACTTCTCCCATCAACAATTTCTCTGCTCACACAATTCACAATTTATTGAAAATACTAAATTAACGCCTGCTGACTCCGAAACTTCAAAACCTATATTCAAATCATTTGTTATCTTCTTTCTTCCACGAATCACAACATCTTTTTCGTTATATTACTCCCATGCCATTCGGATGTGCAGCCACAACCATTGCTCTTCTCGTTGTTCTTTCTGCGGTCTATTTTGTTCTTCATAATACTGCCTTTATTTCACTTCTTCTTCCATCAAGAATTTCTCTGCTTACACAATTCACAATTTCTTGAAAATACTAATTTAACGCCTGCTGACTCCGAAACTTCGAAACTTATATTCAAATCATTTGTTATCATCTCTCTCCCTCGAATCACAACATCTTCATGCCATTCAGATGTTCAGCCAAAACTATTGCTCTTCTTGTTGTTCTTTCTGCTCTCTATTTTCTTCTTCATAATACTGCCTTCATTTCACTTCTTCTTCCATCAACAATTTCTCTGTTAACACAATTCAAAATTTCTTGAAAATACTAATTTGACGCCTGCAGACTCCGAAATTTCAAAACATATATTCAAGTCATTTTTATCTCTCTTCCTCGAATCACAACATTTTTTCGTTATGTTACGCCCATGCCATTCAGATGTTCAGCCACATTTATTGCTCTTCTTGTTGTTCTTTCTGCTCTCTATTTTCTTCTTCATGATACTGCCTTCATTCCACTTCTTTCATCAACAATTTCTCTGCTCACACAATTCAAAATTTCTTGAAAATACTAATTTAACGCCTGCTGACTCCGAAATTACAAAACTTATATTCAAGTCATTTTTTCGTTATATTACTCCCATGCCATTCAGATGTTCAGCCACATTTATTGCCCTTCTTGTTGTTCTTTCCGCTCTCTATTTTCTTCTTTATAATACTGACTTCATTTCTCTTCTTCTTCCATCAAAAATTTCTCTGCTTACACAATTCACAACTTATTGAAAACACTAATTTCACGCCTGCTGTCTCCGAAACTTCACAACTTATATTCAAGTCATTTTTTATTTCTCTTCCTCGGATCACAACATTGTTTCATTATATTACCCATTACTCCCATGCCATTCAGATGTTCAGCCACAACTATTGCACTTCTTGTTGTTCTTTCTGCTCTCTATTTTCATCTTCATAATACAGCCTTCATTTCACTCCTTCCATCAACAATTTCTCTGCTCACACAATTCAAAATTTCTTGAAAATACTAATTTAACGCCTTCTGACTCCGAAATTTCAAAACTTATATTGAAGTCATTTTTTATTTCTCTTCCTCGAATCACAACATCTTCATGCCATTCAGATGTTCAGCCACAACTATTGCTCTTCTTGTTGTTTTTTCTGCTCTCTATTTTCTTCTTCATAATACTGCCTCCATTACACTTCTTCTTCCATCAACAATTTATCTGCTTACACAATTCACAATTTCTTGAACGCCTGCTGACTCCGAAACTTCAAAACGTATATTCAAATCATTTCTTATCATCTCTCTTCCTCGAATCACAACACCATTTTCGTTATATCTCTCCCATGCCATTCAGATGTTCAGCCATAACTATTGCTCTTCTCGTGGTTCTTTCTGCTCTCTATTTTCTTCTTCATAATACTGCCTTCATTTCACTTCTTCCATCAACAATTTCTCGGCTCACACAATGCAAAATTTCTTGAAAATACTAATTTCACGCCTGCTGTCTCCGAAACTTCACAACTTATATTCAAGTCATTTTTATCTCTCTTCCTCGGATCACAACATCTTTTCGTTGTATTACTCACTACTCCCATGCCATTCAGATGTTCAGCCACAACTATTGATCTTCTTGTTGTTCTTTCTGCTCTCTATTTTCTTCTTCATAATACTGCCTTCATTTCACTTCTTCCATCCACAATTTCTCTGCTCACACAATTCAAAATTTCTTGAAAATACTAATTTGAAGCCTGCTGACTGCGAAATTTCAAAACTTATATTCAAGTCATTTTTAATCTCTCTTCCTCGAATCACAACATCTTCATGCCATTCAGATGTTCAGCCACAACTATTGCTCTTCTTGTTGTTCTTTCTGCTCTCTATTTTCTTCTTCATAATACTGCCCTCATTTCACTTCTCCCACCAACAATTTCTCTGCTCACACAATTCACAATTTCTTGAGAATACTAAATTAACGCCTGCTGACTCCGAAACTTCAAAACTTATATTCAAATCATTTGTTATCTTCTCTCTTCCTCGAATCACAACACCATTTTCGTTATATCCCTCCCATGCCATTCAGATGTTCAGCCACAACTATTGCTCTTCTCGTGGTTCTTTCTGCTCTCTATTTTCTTGTTCATATTACTGCCTTCATTTCACTTCTCCCATCAACAATTTCTCTGCTTACACAATTCACAATTTCTTGAAAATAATACTTTAACGCCTGCTGACTCCGAAACTTCAAAACATATATTCAAGTCATTTGTTATCATCTCTCTTCCTCGGATCACAACATTTTTTCGTTATATTACTCCCATGCCATTCAGATGTTCAGCCACATCTATTGTTCTTCTTGTTGTTCTTTCTGCTCTCTATTTTCTCCTTCATAATACTGCCTTCATTTCACTTCTTCTTCCATCAACAATTTCTCTGCCTACACAGTTCAAGATTTCTTGAAAATACTAATTTAACGCCTGCTGACTGCGAAATTTCAAAAGATATATTCAAGTCATTTTTTATCTCTCTGCCGCGAATCACAACATTTTTTCGTTATATTACTCCCATGCCATTCAGATGTTCAGCCACAGCTATTGCTCTTCTCGTAGTTCTTTCTGCTGTCTATTTTCTTCTTCATAATACTGCCTTCATTTCACTTCTCCCATCAACAATTTCTCTGCTTACACAATTCACAATTTCTTGAAAATAATACTTTAACGCCTGCTGACTCCGAAACTTCAAAACATATATTCAAGTCATTTTTTATCTCTCTGCACGAATCACAACATTTTTTCGTTATATTACTCCAATGCCATTCAGATCTTCAGCCACAACTATTGCTCTTCTTGTTGTTCTTTCTGCTCTCTATTTTCTTCTTCATAATACTGCCCTCATTTCACTTCTCCCATCAACAATTTCTCTGCTCACACAATTCACAATTTCTTGAAAATACTTAATTAACGCCTGCTGACTCCGAAACTTCAAAACTTATATTCAAATCATTTGTTATCTTCTCTCTCCCTCGAATCACAACACCATTTTAGTTATATCTCTCCCATGCCATTCAGATGTTCAGCCACAACTATTGCTCTTCTTGTTGTTCTTTCTGCTCTCTATTTTCTTCTCCATAATACTGCCTCCATTACACTTCTTCTTCCATCAACAATTTATCTGCGTACACAATTCACAATTTCTTGAAAATACTAAATGAACGCCTGCTGACTCCGAAACTTCAAAACTTATGTTCAAATCATTTGTTATCATCTCTCTTCTTCGAATCACAACACCATTTTCGTTATATCTCTCCCATGCCATTCAGATGTTCAGCCATAACTATTGCTCTTCTCGTGGTTCTTTCTGCTCTCTATTTTCTTCTTCATAATACTGCCTTCATTTCACTTCTTCCATCAACAATTTCTCTGCTCACACAATGCAAAATTTCTTGAAAATACTAATTTCACGCCTGCTGTCTCCGAAACTTCACAACTTATATTCAAGTCATTTTTATCTCTCTTCCTCGGATCACAACATCTTTTCGTTATATTACTCATTACTCCCATGCCATTCAGATGTTCAGCCACAACTATCGATCTTCTGGTTGTTCTTTCTGCTCTCTATTTTCTTCTTCATAATACTGCCTTCATTTCACTTCGCCTGCTGACTCCGAAACTTCAAAACTTATATTCAAATCATTTGTTATCTTCTCTCCTCATCGAATCACAACACCATTTTCGTTATATCTCTCCCATGCCATTCAGATGTTCAGCCACAACTATTGCTCTTCTCGTGGTTCTTTCTGCTCTCTATTTTCTTGTTCATATTACTGCCTTCATTTCACTTCTCCCATCAACAATTTCTCTGCTTACACAATTCACAATTTCTTGAAAATAATACTTTAACGCCTGCTGACTCCGAAACTTCAAAACATATATTCAAGTCATTTGTTATCATCTCTCTTCCTCGGATCACAACATTTTTTCGTTATATTACTCCCATGCCATTCAGATGTTCAGCCACATTTATTGTTCTTCTTGTTGTTCTTTCTGCTCTCTATTTTCTCCTTCATAATACTGCCTTCATTTCACTTCTTCTTCCATCAACAATTTCTCTGCCTACACAATTCAAGATTTCTTGAAAATACTAATTTAACGCCTGCTGACTCCTAAATTTCAAAACATATATTCAAGTCATTTTTTATCTCTCTGCCGCGAATCACAACATTTTTTCGTTATATTACTCCCATGCCATTCAGATGTTCAGCCACAGCTATTGCTCTTCTCGTAGTTCTTTCTGCAGTCTATTTTCTTCTTCATAATACTGCCTTCATTTCACTTCTCCCATCAACAATTTCTCTGCTTACACAATTCACAATTTCTTGAAAATAATACTTTAACGCCAGCTGACTCCGAAACTTCAAAACATATATTCAAGTCATTTTTTATCTCTCTGCACGAATCACAACATTTTTTCGTTATATTACTCCAATGCCATTCAGATCTTCAGCCACAACTATTGCTCTTCTTGTTGTTCTTTCTGCTCTCTATTTTCTTCTTCATGATACTGCCTTCATTTCACTTCTTCTTCCATCAACAATTTATCTGCTTACACAATTCACAATTTCTTGAAAATACTAATTTAACGCCTGCTGACTCCGAAACTTCCAAACTTATATTCAAATCATTTGTTATCATCTCTCTTCCTCGGATCACAACACCATTTTCGATATATCTCTCCCATGCCTTGAAGTTCAGCCAAGACTATTGCTCTTCTTGTTATTATTTCTGCTCTCTATTGATTTCTTCTCTATTCCGCTCATTTATGATCTCCAGTTACAGTTTGCGAGCTCTTATTCTAATAACCAACGTGCGTCGGAAGATCAGTTTTGCCAGTTCCTTACTCAGTTCAGGAACCAGCCCGAATCAACCACTGGCTCGTCAGTTACAGAAAACTTAACAACTTATGTTCAAGTCATTTGTTATCATCTCTCTTCCTCGAATCACAACACCATTTTCTTTATATTACTCCCATGCCATTCAGATGTTCAGCAACAACTATTGCTGTTATTTCCGCTCTCTATTTTCTTCTTCATAAAACTGCCTTCATTTCACTTCTTCTTCCATCAACAATTTCTCTGCTTACACAATTCACAACTTCTTGAAAATAATAATTTCACGCCTGCTGTCTCCGAAACTTCACAACTTACATTCAGGTCATTTTGTATCTCTCTTTCTCGGATCACAACATTTTTTCGTTATATTACTCATTACTCCCATGCCATTCAGATGTTCAGCCACAACTATTGCTCTTCTTGTTGTTCTTTCTGCTCTCTTTTTTCTTCTTCATAAAACTGCCTTCATTTCACTTCTTCTTCCATCAACAATTTATCTGCTGACACAATTCAAAATTTCTTAAAAATACTGATTTAACGCCTGCTGACTCCGAAATTTCAAAACTTATATCCAAGTCATTTTTTATCTCTCTTCCTCGAATCACAACATCTTCATGCCATTCAGATGTTCAGCCACAACTATTGCTCTTCTTGTTGTTCTTTCTACTATTTTCTTCTTCATTATACTGCCTTCATTTCACTTCTTCTTCCATCAACAATTTATCTGCTTACATAATTCACAATTTCTTGAAAATACCAATTTAACGCCTGCTGACTCCGAAACTTCAAAACTTATATTCAAGTCATTTGTTATCATCTCCCTTCCCTCGAATAACAACACCATTTTCTTTATATGACTCTCATGCCATTCAGATGTTCAGCCACAACTATTGCTCTTCTTGTTGTTCTATCTGCTCTCTATTTTCTTCTTCATAAAACTGCCTTCATTTCACTTCTTCCTCCATCAACAATTTATCTGCTGACACAATTCAAAATTTCTTGAAAATACTGATTTAACGCCTGCTGACTCCGAAATTTCAAAACTTATATCCAAGTCATTTTTTATCTCTCTTCCTTGAATCACAACACTAGTTTCGTTATATTTCTCCTATGCATTTCAGGTGTTCAGCCACAACTTTTGCTCTTCTTGTTATTCTTTCCGCCCTCTAGTTTCTTTTTCAGCATGCTGCTTTCATTTCACTTGTTCCTCCAACAACAATATCTATGCTCACACAATTCACAATATATTGAAAACACTAATTTAACGCCTGCAAACTAATATTCAAGTCATTTGTTATCATCTCTCTTCCTCGAATCACAACACCATTTTTGTTATAGTACTTCCATGCCATTCAGATGTTCAACAACAACTTTTGCTCTTCTCGTTGTTCTTTCTGCTCTCTATTTCCTTCTTCATAAATCTGCCTACATTTCACTTCTTCTTCCATCTTCTCTGCTTACACAATTCCTTGAAAATACTAGTTTAACGCCTGCTGACTCCGAAATATCAAAACTTATATTCAAGTCATTTTTATCTCTTTTCCTCGAATCACAACATCTTAATGCCATTCAGATGTTCAGCCACAACTATTGCTGTTATCGTTGATCTTTCTGCTCTCTATTTTCTTCTTCATAATACCTACTGGCTTCATTTCACTTCTTCCATCAACATTTTCTCTGCTTACACAATTCAAAATTTCTTGAAAATACCAATTTAACGCCTGCTGACTCCGAAATTACAAAACTTATATTCAAGTCATTTTTTCGTTATATTACTCCCATGCCATTCAGATGTTCAGCCACATTTATTGTCCTTCTTGTTGTTCTTTCCGCTCTCTATTTTCTTCTTTATAATACTGACTTCATTTCTCTTCTTCTTCCATCAACAATTTCTCTGCTTACACAATTCACAACTTATTGAAAACACTAATTTCACGCCTGCTGTCTCCGAAACTTCACAACTTATATGCAAGTCATTTTTTATTTCTCTTCCTCGGATCACAACATTGTTTCGTTATATTACTCATTACTCCCATGCCATTCAGATGTTCAGCCACAACTATTGCTCTTCTCGTGGTTCTTTCTGCTCTCTATTTTCTTCTTCATAATACTGCCTTCATTTCACTTCTTCCATCAACAATTTCTCTGCTCACACAATGCAAAATTTCTTGAAAATACTAATTTCACGCCTGCTGTCTCCGAAACTTCACAACTTATATTCAAGTCATTTTTAATCTCTCTTCCTCGAATCACAACATCTTCATGCCATTCAGATGTTCAGCCACAACTATTCCTCTTCTTGTTGTTCTTTCTGCTCTCTATTTTCTTCTTCATAATACTGCCCTCATTTCACTTCTCCCATCAACAATTTCTCTGCTCACACAATTCACAATTTCTTGAAAATACTAAATTAACGCCTGCTGACTCCGAAACTTCAAAACTTATATTCAAATCATTTGTTATCTTCTCTCTCCCTCGAATCACAACACCATTTTAGTTATATCTCCCCCATGCCATTCAGATGTTCAGCCACAACTATTGCTCTTCTTGTTGTTCTTTCTGCTCTCTATTTTCTTCTTCATAATACTGCCTCCATTACACTTCTTCTTCCATCAACAATTTATCTGCGTACACAATTCACAATTTCTTGAAAATACTAAATGAACGCCTGCTGACTCTGAAACTTCAAAACTTATGTTCAAATCATTTGTTATCATCTCTCTTCTTCGAATCACAACACCATTTTCGTTATATCTCTCCCATGCCATTCAGATGTTCAGCCATAACTATTGCTCTTCTCGTGGTTCTTTCTGCTCTCTATTTTCTTCTTCATAATACTGCCTTCATTTCACTTCTTCCATCAACAATTTCTCTGCTCACACAATGCAAAATTTCTTGAAAATACTAATTTCACGCCTGCTGTCTCCGAAACTTCACAACTTATATTCAAGTCATTTTTATCTCTCTTCCTCGGATCACAACATCTTTTCGTTATATTACTCATTACTCCCATGCCATTCAGATGTTCAGCCACAACTATTGATCTTCTGGTTGTTCTTTCTGCTCTCTATTTTCTTCTTCATAATACTGCCTTCATTTCACTTCTTCCATCCACAATTTCTCTGCTCACACAATTCAAAATTTCTTGAAAATACTAATTTGAAGCCTGCTGACTGCGAAATTCCAAAACTTATATTCAAGTCATTTTTAATCTCTCTTCCTCGAATCACAACATCTTCATGCCATTCAGATGTTCAGCCACAACTATTGCTCTTCTTGTTGTTCTTTCTGCTCTCTATTTTCTTCTTCATAATACTGCCCTCATTTCACTTCTCCCACCAACAATTTCACTGCTCACACAATTCACAATTTTTTGAGAATACTAAATTAACGCCTGCTGACTCCGAAACTTCAAAACTTATATTCAAATCATTTGTTATCTTCTCTCTTCCTCGAATCACAACACCATTTTCGTTATATCTCTCCCATGCCATTCAGATGTTCAGCCACAGCTATTGCTCTTCTCGTGGTTCTTTCTGCTCTCTATTTTCTTGTTCATATTACTGCCTTCATTTCACTTCTCCCATCAACAATTTCTCTGCTTACACAATTCACAATTTCTTGAAAATAATACTTTAACGCCTGCTGACTCCGAAACTTCAAAACATATATTCAAGTCATTTTATATCTCTCTGCACGAATCACAACATTTTTTCGTTATATTACTCCAATGCCATTCAGATCTTCAGCCACAACTATTGCTCTTCTTGTTGTTCTTTCTGCTCTCTATTTTCTTCTTCATGATACTGCCTTCATTTCACTTCTTCCATCAACAATTTATCTGCTTACACAATTCACAATTTCTTGAAAATACTAATTTAACGCCTGCTGACTCCGAAACTTCCAAACTTATATTCAAATCATTTGTTATCATCTCTCTTCCTCGGATCACAACACCATTTTCGATATATCTCTCCCATGCCTTGAAGTTCAGCCAAGACTATTGCTCTTCTTGTTATTATTTCTGCTCTCTATTGATTTCTTCTCTATTCCGCTCATTTATGATCTCCAGTTACAGTTTGCGAGCTATTATTCTAATAACCAACGTGCGTCGGAAGATCAGTTTTGCCAGTTCCTTACTCAGTTCAGGAACCAGCCCGAATCAACCGCTGGCTCGTCAGTTACAGAAAACTTAACAACTTATGTTCAAGTCATTTGTTATCATCTATGTTCCTCGAATCACAACACCATTTTCTTTATATTACTCCCATGCCATTCAGATGTTCAGCAACAACTATTGCTGTTATTTCCGCTCTCTATTTTCTTCTTCATAATACTGCCTTCATTTCACTTCTTCTTCCATCAACAATTTCTCTGCTTACACAATTCACAACATCTTGAAAATACTAATTTCACGCCTGCTGTCTCCGAAACTTCACAACTTATATTCAAGTCATTTTGTATCTCTCTTTCTCGGATCACAAAATTTTTTCGTTATATTACTCATTACTCCCATGCCATTCAGATGTTCAGCCACAACTATTGCTCTTCTTGTTGTTCTTTCTGCTCTCTATTTTCTTCTTCATAATACTGCCTTCATTTCACTTCTTCCATCAACAATTTATCTGCTAACCCAATTCACAATTTTGGAAAATACTAATTTAACGCCTGCTGACTCCGAAACTTCAAAACTTATATTCAAATCCTTTGTTATCATCTTTCTTCCTTGAATCACAACACCATTTTCGTTATATCTCTCCCATACCATGAAGTTCAGCCAAAACTATTGCTCTTCTTGATATTATTTCTTCTCTATTCCGCTCATTTATGATCTCCAGTTACAGTTTGCGAGCACTTATTCTAATAACCAACGTGCGTCGGAAGATCAGTTTTGCCAGTTCCTTACTCAGTTCAGGAACCAGCCCGAATCAACCGCTGGCTCGTCAGTTACAGAAATCTTAATAACTTATGTTCAAGTCATTTGCTATCATCTCTCTTCCTCGAATCACAACACCATTTACTTTATATTACTCCCATGCCATTCAGATGTTCAGGAACAACTATTGCTGTTCTTGTTGTTCTTTCCGCTCTCTATTTTCTTCTTTATAATACTGACTTCATCTCTCTTCTTCTTCCATCAACAATATCTCTGCTTACACAATTCACAACTTCTTGAAAATACATACTAATTTCACGCCTGCTGTCTCCGAAACTACACAACTTATATTCAAGTCATTTTTTATCTCTCTTCCTCGGATCACAACATTTTTTCGTTATATTACTCATGACTCCCATGCCATTCAGATGTTCAGCCACAACTATTGCTCTTCTTGTTGTTCTTTCTGCTCTCTATTTTTTTCTTCATAATACTGCCTTCATTTCACTTCTTCCATCGACAATTTCTCTGCTCACACAATTTAAAATTTCTTGAAAATACTAATTTAACGCCTGCTGACTCCGAAATTTCAAAACTTATATTCAAGTCATTTTTTATCTCTCTTCCTCGAATCACAACACCATTTTCGTTATATCTCTCCCATGCCATTCACATGTTCAGCCACAACTATTGCTCTTCTGGTTGTTCTTTCTGCTCTCTATTTTCTTCTTCATAATACTGCCTTCATTTCACTTCTTCCATCAACAATTTATCTGCTTACCCAATTCACAATTTTTGAAAATACTAATTTAACGCCTGCTGACTCCGAAACTTCAAAACTTATATTCAAATCATTTGTTATCATCCCTCTTCCTTGAATCACAACACCATTTTCGTCATATCTCTCCCATACCATGAAGTTCAGCCAAAACTTTTGCTCTTCTTGATATTATTTCTTCTCTATTCCGCTCATTTATGATCTCCAGTTACAGTTTGCGAGCACTTATTCTAATAACCAACGTGCGTCGGAAGATCAGTTTTGCCAGTTCCTTACTCAGTTCAGGAACCAGCCCGAATCAACCGCTGGCTCGTCAGTTACAGAAATCTTAATAACTTATGTTCAAGTCATTTGCTATCATCTCTCTTCCTCGAATCACAACACCATTTTCTTTATATTACTCCCATGCCATTCAGATGTTCAGGAACAACTATTGCTGTTCTTGTTGTTCTTTCCGCTCTCTATTTTCTTCTTTATAATACTGACTTCATTTCTCTTCTTCTTCCATCAACAATATCTCTGCTTACACAATTCACAACTTCTTGAAAATACATACTAATTTCACGCCTGCTGTCTCCGAAACTACACAACTTATATTCCAGTCATTTTTTATCTCTCTTCCTCGGATCACAACATTTTTTCGTTATATTACTCATTACTCCCATGCCATTCAGATGTTCAGCCACAACTATTGCTCTTCTTGTTGTTCTTTCTGCTCTCTATTTTTTTCTTCATAATACTGCCTTCATTTCACTTCTTCCATCGACAATTTCTCTGCTCACACAATTCAAAATTTCTTGAAAATACTAATTTAACGCCTGCTGACTCCGAAATTTCAAAACTTATATTCAAGTCATTTTTTATCTCTCTTCCTCGAATCACAACATCTTCATGCCATTCAGATGTTCAGCAACAACTATTGCTCTTGTTGTTCTTTCTGCTCTCTATTTTCTTTTTCATAATACTGCCTCCATTTCACTTCTTCTTCCATCAACAATTTATCTGCTTACACAATTCACCATTTCTTGAAAATACTAATTTAACGCCTGCTGACTCCGAAACTTCAAAACTTATATTCAAATCATTTGTCAACATCTCTCTTCCTCGAATCACAAAACCATTTTCGTTATATCTCTCCCATGCCATTCACATGTTCAGCCACAACTATTGCTCTTCTTGTTGTTCTTTCTGCTCTCTATTTTCTTCTGCATAATACTGCCTTCATTTCACTTCTTCTTCCATCAACAATTTATCTGCTTACCCAATTCACAATTTTTGAAAATACTAATTTAACGCTTGCTGACTCCGAAACTTCAAAACTTATATTCAAATCATTTGTTATCATCTCTCTTCCTTGAATCACAACACCATTTTCGTTATATCTCTCCCATACCATGAAGTTCAGCCAAAACTATTGCTCTTTTTGTTGTTCTTCTCGCTCTCTATTTTCTTCTTCATAATACTGCCCTCATTTCATCAGCAATTCCTCTGCTCACACAATTCACAGATTCTTGAAAATACTAATTTAACGCCTGCTCTATATTCTTCTTTATAATATTGCCTTCATTTCATCAACAATTCCTCTTCTTACACAATTCACAATTTCTTGAAAATACTACTTTAACGCCTGCTCCATTTTCTTCTTCATAATACTGCCTCCATTTCACTTCTTCTTCCATCAACAATTTCACTTCTTTATCTCTCTTCCTCGAATAACATCATTTTTTCGTTATATTACTCCCATGCCATTCAGATGTTCAGCCATAACTATTGCTCATCTTGTTGTTCTTTCCGTTCTCTATTTTCTTCTTCATAATACTGCCTTCATTTCACTTCTTCCATCAACAATTTATCTGCTAACCCAATTCACATTTTTGGAAAATACTAATTTAACGCCTGCTGACTCCGAAACTTCAAAACTTATATTCAAATCCTTTGTTATCATCTTTCTTCCTTGAATCACAACACCATTTTCGTTATATCTCTCCCATACCATGAAGTTCAGCCAAAACTATTGCTCTTCTTGATATTATTTCTTCTCTATTCCGCTCATTTATGATCTCCAGTTACAGTTTGCGAGCACTTATTCTAATAACCAACGTGCGTCGGAAGATCAGTTTTGCCAGTTCCTTACTCAGTTCAGGAACCAGCCCGAATCAACCGCTGGCTCGTCAGTTACAGAAATCTTAATAACTTATGTTCAAGTCATTTGCTATCATCTCTCTTCCTCGAATCACAACACCATTTACTTTATATTACTCCCATGCCATTCAGATGTTCAGGAACAACTATTGCTGTTCTTGTTGTTCTTTCCGCTCTCTATTTTCTTCTTTATAATACTGACTTCATCTCTCTTCTTCTTCCATCAACAATATCTCTGCTTACACAATTCACAACTTCTTGAAAATACATACTAATTTCACGCCTGCTGTCTCCGAAACTACACAACTTATATTCAAGTCATTTTTTATCTCTCTTCCTCGGATCACAACATTTTTTCGTTATATTACTCATGACTCCCATGCCATTCAGATGTTCAGCCACAACTATTGCTCTTCTTGTTGTTCTTTCTGCTCTCTATTTTTTTCTTCATAATACTGCCTTCATTTCACTTCTTCCATCGACAATTTCTCTGCTCACACAATTTAAAATTTCTTGAAAATACTAATTTAACGCCTGCTGACTCCGAAATTTCAAAACTTATATTCAAGTCATTTTTTATCTCTCTTCCTCGAATCACAACACCATTTTCGTTATATCTCTCCCATGCCATTCACATGTTCAGCCACAACTATTGCTCTTCTGGTTGTTCTTTCTGCTCTCTATTTTCTTCTTCATAATACTGCCTTCATTTCACTTCTCCCATCAACAATTTATCTGCTTACCCAATTCACAATTTTTGAAAATACTAATTTAATGCCTGCTGACTCCGAAACTTCAAAACTTATATTCAAATCATTTGTTATCATCTCTCTTCCTTGAATCACAACACCATTTTCGTTATATCTCTCCCATACCATGAAGTTCAGCCAAAACTTTTGCTCTTCTTGATATTATTTCTTCTCTATTCCGCTCATTTATGATCTCCAGTTACAGTTTGCGAGCAATTATTCTAATAACCAACGTGCGTCGGAAGATCAGTTTTGCCAGTTCCTTACTCAGTTCAGGAACCAGCCCGAATCAACCGCTGGCTCGTAAGTTACAGAAATCTTAATAACTTATGTTCAAGTCATTTGCTATCATCTCTCTTCCTCGAATCACAACACCATTTTCTTTATATTACTCCCATGCCATTCAGATGTTCAGGAACAACTATTGCTGTTCTTGTTGTTCTTTCCGCTCTCTATTTTCTTCTTTATAATACTGACTTCATTTCTCTTCTTCTTCCATCAACAATATCTCTGCTTACACAATTCACAACTTCTTGAAAATACATACTAATTTCACGCCTGCTGTCTCCGAAACTACACAACTTATATTCAAGTCATTTTTTATCTCTCTTCCTCGGATCACAACATTTTTTCGTTATATTACTCATTACTCCCATGCCATTCAGATGTTCAGCCACAACTATTGCTCTTCTTGTTGTTCTTTCTGCTCTCTATTTTTTTCTTCATAATACTGCCCTCATTTCACTTCTTCCATCGACAATTTCTCTGCTTACACAATTCACAACTTCTTGAAAATACATACTAATTTCACGCCTGCTGACTCCGAAATTTCAAAACTTATATTCAAGTCATTTTTTATCTCTCTTCCTCGAATCACAACATCTTCATGCCATTCAGATGTTCAGCCACAACTATTGCTCTTCTTGTTGTTGTTTCTGCTCTCTATTTTCTTGTTCATAATACTGCCTCCATTTCACTTCTTCTTCCATCAACAATTTATCTGCTTACACAATTCACCATTTCTTTAAAATACTAATTTAACGCCTGCTGACTCCGAAACTTCAAAACTTATATTCAAATCATTTGTCATCATCTCTCTTCCTCGAATCACAACACCATTTTCGTTATATCTCTCCCATGCCATTCACATGTTCAGCCACAACTATTGCTCTTCTTGTTGTTCTTTCTGCTCTCTATTTTCTTCTGCATAATACTGCCTTCATTTCACTTCTTCTTCCATCAACAATTTATCTGCTTACACAATTCACAATTTCTAGAAAATACTAATTTAACGCCTGCTGACTCCGAAACTTCAAAACTTATAATCAAGTCATTAATCATCATCTCTCTTCGTCGAATCACAACATCTTTCTCGTTATATTACTTCCATGCCATTCAGATGTTCAGTCACAACTATTGCTCTTCTTGTTGTTCTTTCTGCTCTCTATTTTCTTCTTCTTAATACTGCCTTCATTTCACTTCTTCTTCCATCAACAATTTGTATGCTTACACAATTCACAATTTCTTGAAAATACAAATTTAACGCATGCTGACTCCGAATCTTCACAACTTATATTCAAGTTATTTGTTATCATCTCTCTTCCTCGGATCACAACATCGTTTTCGTTATATTACTCCCATGCCATTCAATGTTCAGCCACAACTATTGCTCTTCTTGTTATTGATTCTAGGAACCTAAAAAATGTCAGCGGGGATGGACAGGGGCGAATAAAAGAAGTGTCATATATTGAGTTCTCGATAAAATTAACATTTCAAGAGAAAGATACAAAGAAAATACAAAAATGCAAAACAAAAATACAAAAAGAAACAAAAAGAATAAATTATTGGCTGGATCATCAGTGGTTTGCCCCATCATACTTTGTGGAACATCAGACATACAAGTGGAACTTCCTTCTTGGCTCAATCTCATCATTCATCACATCAGTAATTTTGATCATATCGTCCTGGGAATCTAAAAAGAGTGGTGAGGGAGAAGTAAACGGCGAATAAAAGAAGAATCATATATTGAGCTCTCAAAAGGATTCACATTTCAATGGAAAGATACAAAAAAAAACAAAAAAAAATAAAAAAACAAAACAAAAATAAAAAACAAAACAAAAATAAAAATACAAAACAAATATTATATTATATATATTATATTGGCTGGATCATGCACTTTGGAACATCAGACATACAAGTGAAACTTCCTTCTTGGCTCAATATCATCAGTTATGTTGATCAAATCCTGCTGGGTACCTAAAAAGCATAACAGGGGGGGGGGCAAATGAACGAACTTTCATTTACCTCCTCGAGACAGGAAATAAAACCAACATCTAGACATCACATGTCTATATCAGGATACATGCAGATGATACAAACTTCAATAAGAACTAAAACCATCCAGACACATATAGCATCAGAATATATATATAAAGCACCGAACAACAGAGAAAAAATGCTCCATAGACAGAGGGAAATACTCAGAAATTTGACTCGATAACAACATGAATTGGAAATTATAATAAGAGCAACAAAACAAGGAACTGAGATCAGTAATCTGATGCTGATGACAAAACCAAAACAGTTCAGACACACAGCAACGAGAGTTCAGCACTGAACAACAGTAAAACGGTGCTCCACAGACACAGGAAAATCCTCAGAAATTTGTCTAGACAGTAACATGAAATGAAAAGCACGAATAGAGAAACGAAACAAGGAACTGAGATCAATAATCTGCTGATGAAATAAACTTTAAACAGAACCAATACTTGTTCAACAATGAACAACAGAGAAATAGTGCCAACACACAAAGAGAACATCTCTGAGGTTTGACTAGACATTGACTTGAAATCCAAACCACAAATAGAGAAACCAAAGAAGGAAGTGAAACCAGTAATCTGCTGATGATAAAAACTTTAATCAGAACCAAACCAGTTCAGACACACAGCAACGAGAGTTCAACACTGAAAAATAGTGAAATAGTGTTCCACCGACAGAGGAAAATCCTCAGAAATTTATCACGATGGTAATGTGAAATGGAAACTACAAAAAGAGAAACCAAACAAGGAACTGAAATAAGTAATCTGCTGATGATAAAAACTTCAATCAGAAGCAAACGAGTCAAGACACAAAGCAACGAGAGTCCAACACTGAAAAATAGTGGGATAGTGCCAAATCAAAGAGAACATCTCAGGAATGTGACTCGACAATGAACAGAAATCGAAACTACAAATGAAGAAACCAAACGAGTACCAAAATCCGATTATCAGCTGTACTTCGGGACATCAGTGGATGTGGAATCTTCTTCAGGGAACGTCCTTCTTAGCTCAATCAACCAATTCATTCGTTATCAACTCTCTTCCTCAGCTCTCTTCAGCAACATTTATTGCTCTTCTTGTTAATCTTTCCGCTGTCTATTCTCATCTTCATCAAATCGCCTCCTTTTCACCCTCTTCTTCCATCATAAATTTCTCTGCTTATAAAATGCACAATATCTGAAAACATTAATTTTAGGCCTGCAGACTCCGAAACTTCAAAACTTATATTCAAGTCAGTTTTTATCTCTCTTCCTCGAATCACAACATTTTTTTGTTATGTTACTCCCATGCCATTCAGATGTTCAGCCACAACAATTGCTCTTCTCGTTGTTATTTCTGCTCTATATTTTCTTCTTCATAATACTGCCTTCATTTCACTTCTTCTTCCATCGACAATTTTTCTGCTTACACAATTCACAATTTCTTGAAAATACTAATTTAACGCCTGCTGACTCCGAAACTTCAAAACTTATATTCAAATCATTTGTTATCATCTCTCTTCCTCGAATCACAACATCTTTTTCGTTATATTACTCCCATACCATTCAGATGTTCAGCCACAACCATTGCTCTTCCCGTTGTTCTTTCTGCTCTCTATTTTCTTCTTCATAATACTGCCTTCATTTCACTTCTTCTTCCATCAACAATTTCTCTGCTTACACAATTCACAATTTCTTGAAAATTCTAATTTAACGCCTGCTGACTCCGAAACTTCAAAACTTTTCTCTTCTTCATAATACTGCCTTCATTTCACTTCTTCTTCCATCAACAATTTCTCTGCTCACACAATTCACAATTTCTTGAAAATACTAATTTAACGCCTGCTGACTCCGAAACTTCAAAACTTATATTCAAGTCATTTTTTATCTCTCTTCCTCGAATGACCACATCTTTCCGTTATATTACTCCCATGCCTTTCAGATGCTCAGCCACAACCATTGCTCTTCTCGTTGTTCTTTCTGCTCTCTATTTTCTTCTTCAAAATACTGCCTTCATTTCACTTCTTCTTCCATCAACAATTCATCTGCTTATACAATTCACAATTTCTTGTAAATACTAATTTAACGCCTGCTGACTCCGAAACTTCAAAACTTATATTCCAATCATTTGTTATCATCTCTCTCCCTCGAATCACAACATCTTCATGCCATTCAGATGTTCAGCCACAACTATTGCTCTTCTCGTCGTTCTTTCTGCTCTCTATTTTCTTCTTCATAATACTGCCTTCATTTCACTTCTTCTTCCATCAACAATTTCTCTGCTTACACAATTCACAATTTCTTGAAAATACTAATTTAACGCCTGCTGACTCCGAAACTTCAAAACTTATATTCGAATCATTTGTTATCATCTCTCTCCCTCGAATCACAACATCTTCATGCCATTCAGATGTTCAGCCACAACTATTGCTCTTCTCGTTGTTCTTTCTGCTCTCTATTTTCTTCTTCATAATACTGCCTTCATTTCACTTCTTCTTCCATCAACAATTTCTCTGCTTACACAATTCACAATTTCTTGAAAATACTAATTTAACGCCTGCTGACTCCGAAACTTCAAAACTTATATTCAAATTATTTGTTATCATCTCTCTCCCTCGAATCACAACATCTTCATGCCATTCAGATGTTCAGCCACAACTATTGCTCTTCTTGTTGTTCTTTCTGCTCTCTTTTTTCTTCTTCATAATACTGCCTTCATTTCACTTCTTCTTCCATTAACAATTTCTCTGCTTACACAATTCACAATTTCTTGAAAATACTAATTTAACGCCTGCTGACTCCGAAACTTCAAAACTTATATTCAAGTCATTTTTTATCTCTCTTCCTCGAATGACCACATCTTTCCGTTATATTACTCCCATGCCATTCAGATGCTCAGCCACAACCATTGCTCTTCTTGTTGTTCTTTCTGCTCTCTATTTTCTTCTTCATAATACTGCCTTCATTTCACTTCTTCTTCCATCAACAATTTATCTGCTTACACAATTCACAATTTCTTGGAAATACTAATTTAACGCCTGCTGACTCCGAAACTAATAATCAAGTCATTTTTTATCTCTCTTCCTCGAATGACCACATCCTTTCGTTATATTACTCCCATGCCTTTCAGATGCTCAGCCACAACCATTGCTCTTCTCGTTGTTCTTTCTGCTCTCTATTTTCTTCTTCATAATACTGCCTTCATTTCACTTCTTCTTCCATCAACAATTTATCTGCTTACACAATTCACAATTTCTTGAAAATACTAATTCAACGCCTGCTGACTCCGAAACTTCAAAACTTATATTCAAATTATTTGTTATCATCTCTCTCCCTCGAATCACAACATCTTCATGCCATTCAGATGTTCAGCCACAACTATTGCTCTTCTTGTTGTTCTTTCTGCTCTCTTTTTTCTTCTTCATAATACTGCCTTCATTTCACTTCTTCTTCCATCAACAATTCCTCTGCTTACACACTTCACAATTTCTTGAAAATACTAATTTAACGCCTGCTGACTCCGAAACTTCAAAACTTATATTCAAATCATTTGTTATCATCTCTCTCCCTCGAATCACAACATCTTCATGCCATTCAGATGTTCAGCCACAACTATTGCTCTTCTCGTCGTTTTTTCTGCTCTCTATTTTCTTCTTCATAATACTGCCTTCATTTCACTTCTTCTTCCATCAACAATTTATCTGCTTACACACTTCACAATTTCTTGAAAATACTAATTTAACGCCTGCTGACTCCGAAACTTCAAAACTTATATTCATATCATTTGTTATCATCTCTCTCCCTCGAATCACAACATCTTCATGCCATTCAGATGTTCAGCCACAACTATTGCCCTTCTCGTTGTTCTTTCTGCTCTCTATTTTCTTCTTCATAATAATGCCTTCATTTCACTTCTTCTTCCATCAACAATTTCTCTGCTTACACACTTCACAATTTCTTGAAAATACTAATTTAACGCCTGCTGACTCCGAAACTTCAAAACTTATATTCAAGTCATTTTTTATCTCTCTTCCTCGAATGACCACATCTTCATGTCATTCAGATGTTCTGACACAACTATTGCTCTTCTTGTTGTTCTTTCTGCTCTCTATTTTCTTCTTCATAATACTGCCTTCATTTCACTTCTTCTTCCATCAACAATTTATCTGCTTACACAATTCACAATTTCTTGAAAATACCAATTTAACGCCTGCTGACTCCGAAGCTTCAAAACTTATATTCAAGTCATTTTCTATCTCTCTTCCTCGAATCACAACATCTTTTTCGTTATATTACTCCCATGCCATTCAGATGTTCAGCCACAACTATTGCTCTTCTCGTTATTCTTTCTGCTCTCTATTTTCTTCTTCATGATACTGCCTTCATTTCACTTCTTCTTCCATCAACAATTTATCTGCTTACACAATTCACAATTTCTTGAAAATACTAATTTAACGCCTACTGACTCCGGAACTTCAAAACTTATATTCAAATCATTTGTTATCATCTCTCTCCCTCGAATCACAACATCTTCATGCCATTCAGATGTTCCGACACAACTATTGCTCTTCTTGTTGTTCTTTCTGCTCTCTATTTTCTTCTTCATAATACTGCCTTCATTTCACTTCTTCTTCCACCAACAATTTATCTGCTTACACAATTCACAATTTCTTGAAAATACTAATTTAACGCCTGCTGACTCCGAAACTTCAAAAATTATATTCAAATCATTTGTTATCATCTCTCTTCCTCGATTCACAACACCATTTTCGTTATATCTCTCCCATGCCATTCAGATGTTCAGCCACAACTATTGCTCTTCTTGTTGTTCTTTCCGCTCTCTATTTTCTTCTTCATGATACTGCCTTCATTTCACTTCTTCCATCGACAATTTGTCTGCTTACACTATTCACAATTTCTTGAAAATACTAATTTAACGCCTGCTGACTCCGAAATTACAAAACTTATATTCAAGTCATTAAGTATCATCTCTCTTCCTCGAATCACAACATCTTTTTCGTTATATTACTCCCATGCCATTCAGATGTTCAGCCACAGCTATTGCTCTTCTTGTTATTATTTCTGCTCTCTATTGATTTCTTCTCTATTCCGCTCATTTATGATCTCCAGTTACAGTTTGCGAGCTCTTATTCTAATAACCAACGTGCGTCGGAAGATCAGTTTTGCCAGTTCCTTACTCAGTTCAGGAACCAGCCCGAATCAACCGCTGGCTCGTCAGTTACAGAAAACTTAACAACTTATATTCAAGTCATTTTTTATCTCTCTTCCTCGAATCACAACATCTTCTTCGTTATATTACTCCCATGCCATTCAGATGTTCAGCCAAAACTATTACTCTTCTTGTTGTTCTTTCTGCTCTCTATTTTCTTCTTCATAATACTGCCTTCATTTCACTTCTTCTTCCATCAACAATTTTTCTGCTTACACAATTCACAATTTCTTGAAAATAATAATTTAACGCCTGCTGACTCCGAAACTTCAAAACTTATATTCAAATCATTTGTTATCATTTCTCTTTCTCGAATCACAACACCGTTCTCTTTATCTTACTCCCATGCCATCCAGATGTTCAGCCACAACTATTGCTCTTCTCGTCATCAACAATTCCTCTGCATCCACAATTCACAATATATTGAAAACAATAATTTAACGCCTGCAAACTCCGAAACTTCACAACTTAGGCTCAGGTCATTTGTTATCTTCTCTCTTCCTCGAATCACAACACTAGTTTCGTTATATTTCTCCTATGCATTTCAGGTGTTGAGTCACAAATCTTGCTCTTCTTGTTATTCTTTCCGCTCTCTAGTTTCTTCTTCGTCATGCAGCTTTCATTTCACTTGTTCCTCCAACAACAATCTCTATGCTTACACAATTCACAATAAATTGAAAACACTAATTTAACGCCTGCACACTCCGCAACTTCACAAATATCTATGCTAACACAATCACAATATTCAGAAGACACTAATTTAACGCCTGCAAACTCTGAAACTTCACCAATATCTATGCTAACACAATCACAATATATTGAAAACACTAATGTAACGCCTGCAAACTCCAAAATTTCACAACTTATGCTCAAGTCATTTGTTATCTTCTCTCTTCCTCGAATCACAACATCTTTTTCGTCATATTTCTCCTATGCATTTCAGGTGTTCAGCTACAACTCTTGCTCTTCTTGTTATTCTTTCCGCTCTCTAGTTTCTTCTTCATCATGCTGCCAAAAGAGTCAAGACACACAACAACGAGAGTTCAACACTGAACAACAGTGAAATACTGCTCCAGACAGAGGAAAATGCTCAGCAATTTGTCTCGACAGTAACATGAAATGAGAAGCACAAATAGAGAAAACAAACAAGAAACTGAGATCAATAATCTGCTGATGAAATAAACTTCAATCAGAACCAATACTTGTTCAACACTGAACAACAGAGAAATAGTGCCAACAGACAAAGAGAACATCTCTGGAATTTGACTAGACAATGACTTGAAATCGAGATCTCAAATTGAGAAACTGAATGAGCTACCAAAGCCGGAAATCGGCTCAATCTCATCAGTATTTTTAATCATATCCTCCTGGGCACCTAAAAAGCATGGCAAGGGGGATGTACACAGGAAAATAAGAGAAGTGTCATGTGGTAATTTATATATTTATACATATTATTGTAAAGTATTTCACAAAGAACTAAGACTATATAGAACCAAAAGAACAAACAAAATTAAGAAAAACATGAAACTAAAAAAGAAAATAAAAGAAACGAACAAAAAACATAACCGAGCGAAACCCTGAGAAACCGTTGAACGTTCAACGAGTTTCTAGATGGTTTCTTGTTGTCACTTTCACAATTCGCGGCCTTACCGAGTTTTTTTCTCGCGACACAACCTTCGCGGCCTTTCCGAGACAAAACATTTGCGGCGTAAGAATAAGACGAAGAAATACAGCAAAAAAATTTCACCTTTGCGTTTCAATAAAATTATACAGAAACGAAAGCAAAGTGAAATTTCGTGTCATATATGACATCGCGTATGCCATGACGAAGCATCTACCTAACTTCGCTTTTAAAATGTGTCTATCTTTTTTATCCACTATTACATTTAGCGTGATTCCGTATGGATGGAACATGGACAGAACGATATCAACCATATCATGTTATCAAAATAAGTAAAATGCGTGAATATATTGGAGATTTTGATGTGCCACACAATAAATATTTATACAGACAATGGTACTCACGGTTGGTGATGCTGGAACGACTGCTTCTGTGACGCCTGGAACGCCTGTTCGATGTGATACCACCCGCACGGAACGAATTAACGGATTTTCTGATATTGCTTGATTTGAATTTGTATATCGGGATGTGATTTTATTCTACTGTTCTATTCTAACTTGCAAACAACTGGTTCAACGCAATTTGTCAACAATAATGCTTCTAATTTTTTCATGTGAACGATTTTATGACTTTTTGCGTTCTGAAAGGCGCCAGAGGTCTAAAAGGTAAATCTGATTCGCTTGTCGAAAACAGTAGAGCTCAAAGTAAGCGAGTCTCTGACTTTTTGGTCTTTTTCCTCGTGGCAGATGGCCTGTTACGTTATCAATTTTGTGGTATCACATCAAAAATTCTGAGTTTCAGAATTATCATCAGCGATGATAGGTGTTGTTCACCCCCTTCATGTACCTGTTGTACCGATATTGATGCAACAAAATTTGGCCACAGGTTCTCGAGAAGAAATAGTATTTCTCTATAGAATCGCCAACACCCTAGCCACGATGGCAGCACAAGGAAAATGCACCTTGGTATAAGAGAGAGTTTTGCAGAAAGAAGAAACTGAAAGAGAATCAATCTAGAGGAATCTTCCAGGATTCTATCATACCAAAAAGTTCCTCTCAGAGACTGGAGGTCATTGGAGCTCTGGAGCTGGAGGACGAGCTGTAGATACCTTGAGGTCGCAGTGGAAACCACCTTGGTATTAGAGAGAGTATTAGCAGAAGACAGAAACTGAAAGAGAAGCAATTTGGAGGAATATTCTAGGATTCGATCGTACCAAAAAGTTCCTCTCAGAGACTGGAGGTCATTGGAGGTCTGGAGCTAGAGGACGAGCTGTAGATACCTTGAGGTCGCAGTGGAAACCACCTTGGTATAAGAGAGAAGACAGAAACTGAAAGAGAAGCAATCTGGGGGAATCATCCAGCATTCGATCATACCAAAAAGTTCCTCTCAGAGACTGGAGGTCATTGGAGCTCTGGAGCTGGAGGACGAGCTGTAGATGCCTTGAGGTCGCAGTGGAAACCACCTTGGTATAAGAGTGAGTTTTAGCAGAAGACAGAAACTGAAAGAGAAGCAATCTGGAGGAATATTCTAGGATTCGATCATACCAAAAAGTTCCTCTCAGAGACTGGAGGTCATTGGAGCTCTGGAGCTGGAGGACGAGCTGTAGATTCCTTGAGGTCGCAGTGGAAACCACCTTGGTATAAGAGAGAAGACAGAAACTGAAAGAGAAGCAATCTGGGGGAATCATCCAGCATTCGATCATACCAAAAAGTTCCTCTCAGAGACTGGAGGTCATTGGAGCTCTGGAGCTGGAGGACGAGCTGTAGATGCCTTGAGGTCGCAGTGGAAACCACCTTGGTATAAGAGTGAGTTTTAGCAGAAGACAGAAACTGAAAGAGAAGCAATCTGGAGGAATATTCTAGGATTCGATCATACCAAAAAGTTCCTCTCAGAGACTGGAGGTCATTGGAGCTCTGGAGGTGGAGGACGAGCTGTAGATACCTTGAGGTCGCAGTGGAAACCACCTTGGTATAAGAGAGAGTTTTAGCAGAAGACAGAAACTGAAAGAGAAGCAATCTGAAAGAATCATACAGGATTCGATCATACCAAAAAGTTCCTCTCAGAGACTGGAGGTCATTGGAGCTCTGGAGCTGGAGGACGAGCTGTAGATACCTTGAGGTCGCAGTGGAAACCACCTTGGTATAAGAGAGAGTTTTAGCAGAAGACAGAAACTGAAAGAGAAGCAATCTGAAAGAATCATACAGGATTCGATCATACCAAAAAGTTCCTCTCAGAGACTGGAGGTCATTGGAGCTCTGGAGCTGGAGGACGAGCTGTAGATGCCTTGAGGTCGCAGTGGAAACCACCTTGGTATAAGAGTGAGTTTTAGCAGAAGACAGAAACTGAAAGAGAAGCAATCTGGAGGAATATTCTAGGATTCGATCATACCAAAAAGTTCCTCTCAGAGACTGGAGGTCATTGGAGCTCTGGAGGTGGAGGACGAGCTGTAGATACCTTGAGGTCGCAGTGGAAACCATCTTGTTATGAGAGAGTTTTAGCAGAAGACAGAAACTGAAAGAGAAGCAATCTGGAAGAATCATACAGGATTCGATCATACCAAAAAGTTCCTCTCGGAGACTGGAGGTCATTAGAGCTCTGGAGCTGGAGCACGAGCTGTAGATACCTTGAGGTCGCAATGGAAACCACCTTGGTATAAGAGAGAGTTTTAGCAGAAGACAGAAACTGAAAGAGAATCAATCTGGAGGAATATTCCAGGATTCTATCATACCAAAAAGTTCCTCTCGGAGACTGGAGGTCACTGGAGCTCTGGAGCTGGAGGACGAGCTGTAGATACCTTGAGGTCGCAATGGAAACCACCTTGGTATAAGAGAGAGTTTTAGCAGAAGACAGAAACTGAAAGAGAAGCAATCTGGAGAAATCTTCCATGATTCGATCGTACCAAAAAGATCTTCTAAGAGACTGGAGGTCACTGGAGCTCTGGAGCTGGAGGACGAGCTGTAGATACCTTGAGGTCGCAGTGGAAACCATCTTGGTATAAGAGAGAGTTTTAGCAGAAGACAGAAACTGAAAGAGAATCAATCTGGAGGAATCTTCCAGGATTCTATCATACCAAAAAATTCCTCTCAGAGACTGGAGGTCATTGGAGCTCTGGAGCTGGAGGACGAGCTGTAGATACCTTGAGGTCGCAGTGGAAACCATCTTATTATAAGAGAGAGTTTAAGCAGAAGACAGAAACTGAAAGAGAAGCAATCTGGAGGAATATTCCAACATTCGATCATACCAAAAAGTTCCTCTCAGAGACTGGAGGTCATTGGAGCTCTGGAGCTGGAGGACGAGCTGTAGATACCTTGAGGTAGCAGTGGAAACCACCTCGGTATAAGGGTGAGTTTTAGCAGAAGACAGAAACTGAAAGAGAAGCAATCTGGAGAAATCTTCCATGATTCGATCGTACCAAAAAGTTCCTCTAAGAGACTGGAGGTCATTGGAGCTCTGGAGCTGGAGGACGAGCTGTAGATACCTTGAGGTCGCAGTGGAAACCACCTTGGTATAAGAGAGAGTTTTAGCAGAAGACAGAAACTGAAAGAGAAGCAATCTGAAAGAATCATACAGGATTCGATCATACCAAAAAGTTCCTCTAAGAGACTAGAGGTCATTGGAGCTCTGGAGCTGGAGGAGGAGCTGTAGATACCTTGAGGTCGCAGTGGAAACCACCTTGGTATAAGAGTGAGTTTTAGCAGAAGACAGAAACTGAAACATAAGCAATCTGGAGGAATATTCTAGGATTCGATCATACCGAAAAGTTCCTCTCAGAGACTGGAGGTCATTGGAGCTCTGGAGCTGGAGGACGAGCTGTAGATACCTTGAGGTCGCAGTGGACACCACCTTGGTATAAGAGAGAGTTTAAGCAGAAGACAGAAACTGAAAGAGAAGCAATCTGTGGGAATCTTCCAGGATTCGATCATACCAAAAAGTTCCTCTCAGAGACTGGAGGTCATTGGAGCTCTGGAGCTGGAGGACGAGTTGTAGATACCTTGCGGCCGCAGTGGAAACCACCTTGGTATAAGAGAGTTTTAGCAGAAGACAGAAACTGAAAGATAATCAATCAGGAGGAATCTTCCAGGATTCGATCATAACAAAAAGTTCTTCTAAGAGACTGGAGGTCATCGGAGCTCTGGAGCTGGAGGACGAGCTGTAGATACCTTGAGGTCACAGTGGAAACCACTTTGGTATAAGAGAGCGTTTTAGCAGAAGACAGAAACTGAAAGAGGATCAATCTAAAGGAATCTTTCAGGATTCTACCATACCAAAAAGTTCCTCTAAGAGGCTGGAGGTAATTGGAGCTCTGGAGCTGGAGGACGAGCTGTAGATACCTTGAGGTCGCAGTGAAAACCATCTTGTTATAAGAGAGAGTTTTAGCAGAAGACAGAAACTGAAAGAGAATCAATCAGGAGGAATCTTCCAGGATTCGATCATAACAAAAAGTTCTTCTAAGAGACTGGAGGTCATCGGAGCTCTGGAGCTGGAGGACGAGCTGTAGATACCTTGAGGTCACAGTGGAAACCACTTTGGTATAAGAGAGCGTTTTAGCAGAAGACAGAAACTGAAAGAGGATCAATCTAAAGGAATCTTTCAGGATTCTACCATACCAAAAAGTTCCTCTAAGAGGCTGGAGGTAATTGGAGCTCTGGAGCTGGAGGACGAGCTGTAGATACCTTGAGGTCGCAGTGAAAACCATCTTGTTATAAGAGAGAGTTTTAGCAGAAGACAGAAACTGAAAGAGAAGCAATCTGTAGGAATCTTCCAGGATTCGATCATACCAAAAAGTTCCTCTCGGAGACTGGAGGTCATTGGAGCTCTGGAGCTAGAGGACGAGCTGTAGATACCTTGAGGTCGCAGTGGAAACCGCCTTGGTATAAGAGAGAGTTTTAATAGAAGACAGAAACTGAAAGAGAAGCAATCTGGAGGAATCTCCCAGGATTCGATCATACCAAAAAGTTCCTCTCGGAGACTGGAGGTCATTGTAGCTCTGGAGCTGGAGGACGAGCTGTAGATACCTTGAGGTTGCAGTTGAAACCACCTTGGTATAAGAGAGAGTTTTAGCAGAAGACAGAAACTGAAAGAGAAGCAATCCTGAGGAATCTTCCAGGATTCGATCATAACAAAAAGTTCTTCTAAGAGACTGGAGGTCATTGGAGCTCTGGAGCTGGAGGACGAGCTGTAGATACCTTGAGGTCGCAGTGGAAACCACCTTGGTATAAGAGAGTTTTAGCAGAAGACAGAAACTGAAAGAGAATCAATCTGGAGGTATCTTCCATGATTCGATCGTATCAAAAAGTTCCTCTAAGAGACTGGAGGTCATTGGAGCTCTGGAGCTGGAGGATGAGCTGTAGATACCTTGAGGTCGCAGTGGAAACCACCTTGGTATAAGAGAGAGTTTTAGTAGAAGACAGAAACTGAAAGAGAAGTAATCTGGAGAAATCTTCCAGGATTCGATCATACCAAAAAGTTCCTCTAAGAGATCATTGGAGCTCTGGAGCTGTAGGACGAGCTGTAGATACCTTGAGGTCGCAGTGGAAACCACCTTGTCATAAGAGAGAGTTTTAGTAGAAGACAGAAACAGAAAGAGATTCTATCTGGAGGAATTTTCCAAGATTCGATCATACCAAAAAGTTCCTCTCAGAGACTGGAGGTCATTGGAGCTCTGGAGCTGGAGGACGAGCTGTAGATACCTTGAGGTCGCAATGGAAAACAAAATTCAGACTAACTGGAACATCCTGTCAAGAATAAAAAAAAATATGGGACCTCCAATTTCGTCTCGAGAATCTGCTTCCAAATTCCGTTGCATTTCTCGGGGAAATCCTGTAAATAGTAAAACGAAACGATGGCTCATCCTTTAAAGCCATTTATTCGGTGATGCGACAACCTTAAGGTGCAAAGACAACCTAAGGTGCAGAAATCGTGCGAGCTTTGGCGACCGCACTACTCTCTTCCACACGAAAACCATGCAGTGCGAAAAACCACAAAATACACTTCGTCATCTCGAAATTCAAACCAATCAACGCATAGAAACAAAGTGGCATCTCCATCAAGGTAAATCGAAAAGGTACTCACCGCCTGCTGCGAAATCTCGAATGTCGTACTCCAGGACCAGATCGAAGACGTGCCCGAACACGAGCCCGCCCATTTCTGGCCCCGCTCTGCATGTCTGGGTCGATCCTTCCAGTAGCTCCGGGTTCCTACAGCTCCATTTGTCGGGCAGCTCCACCAGGTACTTGACGTAGACGTCGTCGTTTTCGAATCCTCTTCCCGACGCTATCTCGAAGAAAATGTTCACTTCCAGTTTGTTTCTGGAGGGTAGCTGGAATTCTGTTGGTAAAGCTGTCCTTTTAAGGGATTTTCTGTAGTGGGCAATCTGCAAGGAGGAAAATGAATGAAAAAAAAAACATTTTTAAAAACGATAAATTCACACACCCAAAAAGAGAATACACGACAAGAAAAACTTCGGACAAATTTTGCTGTGGTCTGGAACAAAAGTATTTCAGCGCAGCCAAATAATTTTTATTCTCTTGGTTTCTCTACACTTTCCTGTACTAATATGTGAATTTTCAGTTTGATATAATTTAATTTCACAAAGTTTTAGAATGTCAAACAAACGTAGTGCGATTTTGGAGCTGTTTCGTCAAGGTAGGCGTCAATGCGAAATTGTTCGTTTGCTCAATGTGCCTCGACAAACCGTGTCCGATGCAATTCGTTGTTTCAAGGAGCTTGGTTATGATGGTCGTCGTCCAGGAAGTGGTAGAAAACGCACAGTCAATACACCTAGCAATCGCAACATCGTCAAGAAGCGATTCAATCGAAATCCGAGGGTTTCCATGAGGAAAATAGCCTGTGAGACCGGTATCAACCGCGAATCAGTCCGTCAAATAGCCAAAAAGGAGCTGAACCTCAAGCCATACAAGCTCCAAAAAGTTCAACTCCTCACGGAGGAAAACAAGCGCGTACGACTCCAAAGGTGCCGCCGGTCAGCAATGGGAGCGAATTCTCTTCACAGACGAGAAGCTTTTCACCCTAGAACAATCCCACAACCACCAAAACGACAGAATCTTGTCCGTAGAGGCTCCCGGTACATCGGCCGTAGTCGAACACCGTCAAAATCCGAATCTGTCATGGTCTGGGGCGGAATTTGCGGCAGTGGTAAAACTCCCTTAGTTTTCGTGGATCAAGGGGTCAAAATCAATCAAGAAGTCTACCGCTGCGACATCCTCGATGCCGTAGTACTTCCGTGGGCCAAGCAAGGGCGGTCCTACGGGGGGGTAAAGGGGGTAATTACCCCCCCCCCCCCCCCAGAACACTACAACCAATTCGATTTTTCAAATATTATTTATGAGAAAACTAACAAAAAAAAAGTCTTTGAGAAGAAATCGCAGGGCTATATGACTTCGGCTTTGAAATAATATTACTTATAATGATATGGAATTAACAAAAAAAAAACAGCGCAAATAAATAAAACATTCTGGAGTTATAGGTATAAACTTCGAAAGAAATCACAGAGTTATGGGTTATGACTAAGGCATTGAAATATGAAATAAGATTAACATAAAACAAATAAAGAGAACAGCGGAATGGAAAAATCCTTAAGTGATATGAATTATGAATCAAGTCACAGATCATGGAATATGGCTTTGTGTTTTTATACAGGGTGCCCCAAGTTCGAGTGCCTATTAGACGTTTCTGGAGAACTGGACATATTTGAAATCTGAAAATTGGGATTGTGATATTGTTCAAAATTCTCTACAGACCTAAATATTTTGGGAGCCTGAGCACTTCCGGTTATACAGGGAGTGAAAATAAATTTGTTCAAAAATTTTTTTTGTATGTTTTCGTCAATGATATGAGTTTTCAATGGTGAATACATTTCTGTTAAAACCATTGTATTCAAACAAATATTTTTTCAAAATATCGAAAAAAAACCTGAAAAAAATTCGAATATTCATAGTTAGTATTATTATGTTTATTTTTCTTCTTCTGAACATTCCAAGTGCAAATTGTTCTCACAACGTCAAAGTAGAGGAATGTGGAAAGGTCATGCTTATTTCGAATTTCATAAATATCGTCACAAGGTGTTTCGAATTTCGTGTTGAAACTATGATCGAAAATTTGCCATAACTTCTGTTTTTCAAATTAGAACCCTATTTTTTATGATTGCGTTGGATTCTGCGAAGAAAAATAATCATAGCACTCTCAGATGCTCTTGCTCCTAAATTCAGTAATTCCCAAGTTATTTGAGCTTTTCTGGATTTATGTTGTACGTAGAGTCAAATTCATCTTATCTTTTGCATGAAAATATTCTGTGATCACAGAAGATAAATAATCCCATTAATAATTCACAAGTGACAGGTCTAATTATTAGTTGTTACTATGGTTTCAAAAAGAAATTCATCGAATCTGTTTAGATGAATTTGAATCTACGTACGACATGAATCCAGAAAAGCTCAAATAACTATGGAATTACTGAATTTAGGACAAGAGTATCTGAGAATACTATCATCATTTTTCTTTACAGAATCCAACGCAATCATAAAAAAATAGGGTTCTAATTTGAAAAACAGAAGTTATGGCCAATTTTCGATCACAGTTTTCGACACAAAATTTGGAACACCCTGTGATGATATTTATGAAATTCGAAAGATGCACGACCTTTCCACATTCTTCTACTTTGACGTTGTGAGAACAGTTTAGACTAGGGATGTTCAGAATAAGAAAAATGAACATAATACTGACTATGAATATTCGACTTTTTTCAGGTTTTTTCGATATTTTGTAAACTATTTGAATGAATACAATGGTTTTAACAGAAATCTATTCACCATTGAATACTCAATCATATCATTCACGAATAAAATGAAAAAAATTTATTCTCACTCCCTGTATAACCGGAAGTGCTCAGGCAATTTAGAACAATATCATAATCCCAATTTTCAGAACGTCTAATAGGCACTCGAACTTGGGACGCCCTGTATAATCACTCAGTACGGATACAAACACGTAAGACCTTCTAACATGGCACTACAAATGCTTCGTATTCGAGTTACCTAAAGGGTGTTCCTTAAATTTTTAGTTTAAAATTTCGATTGTTCATCCAATTATTAAACCCCCCCCCCCCCCAGAAAATCAGTCTAGGACCGCCCTTGGGGCCAAGCAGCACTTCGGCTCCGGCTCACAGAGCGAAAATGACGCAAGAATGGTGTAAGACCCATTTTCCTTGTTTCATCTCATCTGCAGAATGGCCGCCCTACTCACCGAATCTCAACCCAATGGACTACAACGTGTGGTCGATCTTGGAGCATAGGGCTAGTGCTAAAAAACACAAAAATTTGGAGTCGCTGAAGCAATCTCTGCGCCGGGAATGGAACCGATTAACGCCCGAGGAGCTGCGGCCCATCGCCGAAAATTTCAAGAAGCGTCTGGAGCTGTGTATCGCCGCCAAAGGAAGCCACTTCGAAACGGCTTGAATATATTATATATATATATATATATTATTTGTTGTTGTTTTGTTCAATTTCTTCTGTTCAATAAAGTTAAATGAAAAAGAGTTTGTCCGAGGTTTTTCTTGTCACACTATATATTCTTACCTTTTTAAAAATCTGCCCCTCAATCTGCGACAAATCATCCGGCATATCTTCGGAAGCGTGCTCGACGAAGTAATAGTAGTTCTTCGTCGAGTCCTTGTCGACCTGCATACGATACGGAATATCCTTCGAAAAGTCCGGATAAACCGTCAAAACGTTCTTATCCTTGTCGTATCTCAAGACGCACAGGACGTGTTCAAACTTGATCCAATTTTCCTGGATGTATTCCCTGAAACGTCGGCGGATATTGAAATTCGGGTCCCAGATTTTAAACAAGACGTCTTCCTGTTAGATTATTCAAAATAGACGAGAATATAGAATGAAAAACTCACCCTGTGTCAGCCATGATGTACATGCTCTCAATCTCTTCGGATATTGTTGCATTTTCCAGGCTGTGTTGTAAAAATTTTTCGTAATCGAATTCAGCCTCAGCATCCACTACTTCTTCGAGAGTGTTTTCTGTTGTTCCCTTCGACTCAAAGTTGCGTTTTATTAGCGAGGAATCCTGCAAAGAAATCTCAACTTAGTAAAAATTACCCACCTTGGAAATACAGTCCTATCGAGTGTTTTTTAGAGTGATTTGACACAAGGCCGTAGCCAGGGGGGGGTCCGATGGGGTCCGGACCCCCCCCCCCCGAAATTTATTTTTTCAGAAATGCCAGATAATCATTTCACCGAAAATTCTTCGAATAAATTTTTTTCTAGCTACGGCCTCGGACGGACCCCCCCCGAAAATTTTTTCTAGCTACGGCCTTGATTTGACAGAAGCTAGAAGCCATGTTGTTTTCAAATTTCTGTTCAGTAAGCATTGGCAAAGTATCATGGAAAGACTCACGCCAAAACAACGTTTACAAATTGTTGAAATTTATTTTCAAAATCAGTGTTCTATTCGCCAAACTTATAGAGCACTTCGTGAAATTTACGGTTTACATAATCGTCCATCAGAGCGGCTTATTCCTCGAAAACTAACGATAGATTTTGGACAACATTTTCTCTCACGATGCAGAGAAAGAACTGTACGTACAGAAGAAAATATCGCTGCTGTAAGTGATAGAGTTAACGAAGATCCAGATTTGTCTATTCGTTGACGTTCACAACAAGTTGGACTCTGTGCATCCACCATATGGGAAATTTTACATGAAGATCTTGGTCTACACCCGTACAAGGTCCAACTTGTTCAAGAACTAAAGTCACTTGACCATAATAAGCATCGTTTGTTTGCTGATTGGGCCCTAGAACAGCTTGAAGTTGATCCACTTTTTTATCCAAAAACTATGTTTAGTGATGAAACTCATTCCTGGTTGATCGGCTATGTAAACAAGCAAAATTGTCGTATAGGGAGTAAAAACAATATTCAAGAAGTTCTGCAGGTTCCATTGCATCCTGAAAAATGCACTGTATGGTGTGCTTTACACGCTGGAGGCATCATCGGTCCATATTTCTTTAAAAACGATGCTGGAGCTAATGTTACAGTGAATGCTGCTCGTTACAGATAGATGGTCAATGATTATTTGTTTCAAAATTTGAATGGTATCGATCCAGAAGTGTTTCGCTTCCAACAAGATGGTGCTACACCTCATGCTGCTACCGTAACCATTGAGTTATTGATAGAATGATTTGGCGGTAACTTTATCTCGAGAAATAGTCCAATTAATTGGCCTTCTAGATCATGCGACATAACTCCAATGGATTATCTTCTTTGGGGTTATGTTGAGTCATTAGTTTATGCTGACAAACCAGAAACAATGGACGCTTTGGAAGCCAACATAACTCGTGTTATTGCTTAAATAAGACCTGTGTCAGTGACATAGATTAGGCAACCCAAGATACGCAAGATTTCTGCTCGCTGTTTACCATAAATCCGTCAACGGATAATTCTGACTCGACAAAAAGCTCTTGAAGCCCGTCGAAAAGGAATATGGAAACCAGGGGAAATAGTCCCAACTAGATATTCGAGCATTAGTTTTCATAATCCATTTCATTAGGAATTTTTCATAACACATTGTAAAGTGTTACATTATTCTCCACTGTGTGAGTTGTAAATCGCGAAGTTGATCAAAGTTTATTTGTTTTCCAATTAGTCAGGGGGAGTAAATTATTATTGTGCAAAGTGCCGAGTTATTTTTTATTCCCAAAAACGTTCAACGCCTATAAGACGAAGTTTTAAAGTCAAGTATAAAAGTTTTATTAGTGTGTGAAACAGCCTGAATTACTAGAAAGAGTGGTCCAAAATTGATCTGGTCGAATGTGTTTTATTTCATTTTAAAGTTCAATCACTCTAAAAAAAAACACCCAATATATTCGAATATTTTCTCTACTCACTTCTATCTCATGGCTAAAGGCATCGCTGTCCACGTAGCTAAACAGCATCTTGTCGCCTGGTGACGTGACAGAGTTGGTCAAGATCGAGTGGTATTGTTTCTCCACGTCTGTAACGCAATTTTTTTCGTCTCCGTAAAACTGTCTTTCGAAATTGTTGAAGACCTTTTGCTGCCATTTGAATTCTTTGATTTCCCAGTTTTCTTGCAGGTCTGATTCGGTCGCCAGTGCCACATCGGGGATCTCTTTGATCTTGATCCTGAAAAATTAAAAAAGGACTTTTTGAGAAAAAGTGGGAATAGAAAAATAGTTTTCAAATCGTTCTTGGAATTCGAAGCATTCTGCGAGCTTATATGAGCTAATCATTCTTTCCAAATGTCTGTATAATTTTCAACTGGAGATGTTCAGTTTTTGTAATATTAGTATTATAAACCGATGGACCGATTTTGAGCCTTAACAAACTTAACCAGGCAGTTGGGTTCAAACGTAGATTTTCTGCAGACTCTAAAGTCTTCTCTACAGAAAGTTATAGTGTTGACGGTCGGACAGAATTGAATTTATCCACGGATTCTTCAGTGAGACCAACCTCATCGTTTAAGACAATTTTCGACCAAAATTCGACAGATTTTTAAGCAAAATATTAACGCTTGTCTATCAACAAGCCAAAATAGAATGGAATGAAAGAAATATAATTTGTGGGCAAGGTTTTTTTCTTTTAATCCACCAAGCGTATTTCAGGAAGGGATTTGTATTTTATTTCGTGTTGTAAAATTTTAAATCCTTCCTCGTCCAATCTTTTCATGCTTACATAATATGTGTTTATTATGCCCACCCTTTGAAACTACTCTTTTGAGAGGAGATATAAATTTTCCCAACCAGATAATGCAGTTTCAAGAAGAAATATAAAAGAAAAATTGTTATGGATAGCTATGAAAAGTGAGCAAGTTAGACCCCAAAAAGCGCATTTCTATTTAAAACACTCCTTAATAAATGCAATGTCAATTACTTGTGATTGCATTATAATTATTCTTCATCAGATCATTTTAATCATTTCGATAACTGAAGAATAAGAGGTCTACAGTGACTATACAGGGTGGCCATTTGAAAACGAAACAGACGAGATTACAGACGAAATAATTTTTTTCGATAGAAATGCTCGGACAGGTCGATTTCTGTTGCGAGGGGGACAACTTAAGATGTAGGTTACGGACGCATAGCGCTTCAACCCTTGCTACTACAACCCTCACCCCCAATTTTTGAATAGGGAAGATGGGGTGAGTGATACCTCATTTGAAAGGTATTTTTATACTGATTTCAGCACAGTAATTGTTTTTTCATTTTATGCATTAGTTCTCGAAATATTCTCAACTAAGTATTTGAAAATGAAATGGTGTTTTCATGGCAATTGTAGTGTTTTTTTTGTGAAAAATCGACATTTTGAGCTTCAAAACAACCATGACTGTGGCTTCCTTCCTCCAATCCACTGACATAGAAATCTTTAATCAAGATGTCGATTTTTCACAAAAAAACACTACAAATGCCATGAAAACACCACTTCATTTTCAAATACTTAGTTAAGAATATTTCGAGAACTAATGCATAAAATGAAAAAACAATTACTGTGCTGAAATCAGTATAAAAATACCTTTCAAATGAGGTATCACTCACCCCATCTTCCCTATTCAAAAATTGGGGGTGGGGGTTGTAGCAGCAAGGGTTGAAGCGCTATGCGTCCGTAACCTACATCTTAAGTTGTCCCCCTCGAAACAGAAATCGACCTGTCCGAGCATTTCTATCGAAAAAATTTATTTCGTCTGTAATCTCGTCTGTTTCGTTTTCAAATGGTCACCCTGTATTCTTCATCAGATTCTTTATTTGATAGCTGAGGTTCAGTATGGCAACGCCATCTGTTAGCGTTTCATCAAACTTATCAAATTTCAATTCAAAACATCCCGCTCTCTCTCTCTCTCTCGCATGTCATTTCACTAATTTCTATTTAAATTCCTGCCTGAATTTATAATTCTGATGCAGATCTAAGGAAAGAAAACGAACGCACTGACTCACCGTATTTTGAAATTATTGATATTATCGGAACATCTATAAATACCCGAATATTTATTCAATTGTTGGTGAAACTTATGCATTTCCTTAATTATTTTCCAATAATGCCTTCTGATTACAACGAAATGACGTTTATTGTCACGAAAATACTACTATTATTCGATCGCAACAATGACTATTTCATAGTTACCGCTTACAACATAAACAAATTGCTTAGCAACCATAATGGTCAGGAAAATTCAAAAAGAGAAAGCTCTTCATTCAAAAAATCTCTCGAATATCAAGAAATGAACTACCAACATAAAGAAAATTCAAATTATTTATTTAATCAGCATCCGTGGAATCCCCGTTTACAAAAATGAAAAAATAATCCTGAAGGTCAAATGACTCAAATGCCAAAACAAATGACATTGCTGACCTAACATAAAATTTGTTGGTGCTGAAATAAATGCATGATCCTTTTCGATCATACTAAAAATACAGAAATATAATGAAAATCCGAAAAGAATGAAGACTTTAATTGACTATTCTTTAATAATTTGACAGCTCAGGTATTAAAAAGGGTATAAACAAAGGTAAGAGGTTAGAATTCGTATTTACAGTTTTTCATTACGTGTAATATACCTACCGGTTTTTTTAAGATAATTGTGTTAATCGACAATGGTTGAGTGAGTCATTCAAATATCAATTTTTTTTAAGATTTTGGTTATGTACCCAGACCTTAGCAAGATGTCTGGTGCAGGGGATCAACAAATAGAAATTCCTGTATCTCATCAACAGAACAGGTATTATAGGACCATATTCGAAAAGGTAAAAAAACATTTCACACTTAGGTAAACCCTCCAAATTAAAAAAAATAATCTTTATTTAAGTACGACAAAGACAGAGATGGACTGATAAATGTATGCGAGCTAAGAGACTTGATTGAGAGCGGTGAATATGAAAATGACATACCATCACATGTAATCAAACAAATTCATGACTTAGCCGATAGTGATAACAGTAGAAAAATTGATTTTGATGAATTCGTCAGCATGTTAAACAACCCAGAATTCGAATTTGCTTTCGGGAGATACATGAACAGGTAACGCATTTACTCAAGATTATTCTTCAACGCATGAACTCGATTCTCTTCAGATTCATTCAGATGACGATCCCTCCAAGAAGACAGACAACAGAAACTGTCACTGATGGTATATACGAAGAAGAATATACCTGTTACCCTCCTGCCGTAGGTATGATTATCATATCTCTTATAGAAATAATATTCTTTTGTGTGGACGAAGCGGCTGAAAAAAATTCCACTAAATCTACGTCAGGACCTATAGCCAGTATCTTCATTTACGATCCTTATGTGAGGGAACAAGCCTGGAGATTCATCACGTACATGTTTGTCCACGTGGGGTGAGTCAAATCAGATACAATTCAGTACAGGGTGTTTCAAAAAAAAGCCTTTTGTTTTAACTTATTTATGATCTGGAGTATATTTCTGAAACGCTTTGTACTGAGGGAAACCTTTTTTGTAGGGCGTTCCATCTAGTGATAAATCTACTGGTGCAGATTCTGTTAGGAGTTCCGTTGGAAATGGTGCATAAATGGTGGAGGGTGCTCGTTGTCTATTTTGCCGGTGTCTTAGCCGGTTCTTTAGCGACTTCTATTACGGATCCCACTGTTAGATTGGCTGGAGCCAGTGGGGGTGTTTACTCTTTGATCACCGCTCATATCTCTACGATTTTTATGGTAAGGTGACAGCAGTAGAGGAAATTGTGAATTTTCTTGGAAAAGAATCTTATTTTGTGTTTAATTTAATTGACTGATTGGTTTTTGGGCTCACAGCCATTGCAGTGCATTTATTATGATTTAAAATGTCCCTAGTCCTGTCCTGATTTCTTCATTTGATTTGGTTCAGTTCACAGAGTCTCCTAAATGAAGCATAACAACCAAATTTGACGAGATTTTATTGGGCCGTTAAAAAAATATTCACTGTTGTTCTTTTGGCAAATTTCGATTAATCACCCTGTATATTCCAAAGGGAAGACATCAGGGTCTGAAATGAAGGTCAGTAAGACCCACCTGGAGGGTCTCTGTCCTCAAAACAAGTTTGTCACCCTCCTCAAGGAATATTCTGTTTTTATCACTTTACTATTTGTTTTTTTTATATTTATTCTTTTATTTCATTCTTATATCATAATAATTGCAACTGATGTTAGCTGTGTAACCTAAAACTTCTTGTATATTGCAAATTATACACAAAATACTAAGATTCTCTTCCTCTCCATCGTGCACTCCTCACACGTTCACAATCCTTCCAAATTTTCTTCCAGAACTGGGATGAAATGACCTACCCAGGTCTCCAGCTCTTCGTATATCTGGTCGTGATAGCAGCTGACGTCGGTACAGCCATCTACAACAGGTACGTGCTGGACGTAGGGCAACATATAGGTTACGTTGCACATCTCGCTGGTGCAGTCGCAGGCCTCCTGGTAGGCCTGAACGTTTTGAGGAACTTGGAGGTCACCCACAGGGAAAGAGTGATCTGGTGGGCTTCCTTCATCATTTATTTCTCCCTCATGGGTACGGCTATCATTTGGAATTTCGCCTGGCCCAGTTTTTGGCCCCCTTACGAGATGCACACGGTTAACGTTAGGCAGGACTATGGGTCTAGTCCAAATAAATTCAGCTACAACTGAGTTTGTGGTGATTTATTGGTAATTTTGAGAGGAGTAGCAGCTGCACATCTATTTTAGTGATCTGAATGCTGACAGGTTGTAATTGTGGATCTGATTTAGCCGAATAAGATGATTTTCCTATATATTTATTACCGTGGTAGTTTTCTACTTAATACTACAAAGTATTTATATTTTTTTAAATGTTTTATGTCCTATGAGAGTACAAGAAGGCCATATTAATTGAAGTTTCTGATTTTGTTGAAGCAAAAACTTAATTATGTGTGATGTATATATCGGCTTCTTTGTAGAATTTGTATTATACATTTTTGTCTTGTATTTTTTCAATCGGTATTCAGTATTTCAAGGTATTATGTAATTTGTTTATTGACAAATAGTTTTATATGATTTTTGTGAGTTTGTTTAAGGTTTGGAAGTGTGAAGCATGTGAATAAAGAATTCTATTTTCTTACTGTCTATTTTTTCAAATATAATATTCCGAAAACAGGTTCTTTTAATGGCGAGCTTAAAGCGTTTGGGAGATTGAAAAGCAACATGAAAACATTGAAATTTTGGATTCTCAAATAAAAATTCATTCAAAGAAATGAAGCAATCGGGAAAATGAGTTGTGAGAATACAGCTCTAATTTATCAAAAGCAAATGGTGGATGCGCTTTGGTCGACACAAAATAGGTTATGGTGGATGCGATTTGTCGACAAAGTAGGTTATGGTGGATGCGCTTTGTCGTTAAAGTAAGTTATGGTGGATGCGCTTTTGTCATCAAATCATGGAAGACAAAATGCTTATTATTTTCAAGGAAAGTTAACTCCAGGAAAAGTTTAATCCATGTTTGAAAACTCAAAATGGTGCACCCCAAATTTTAATGTTTTATTTATGCATGACCACTGTCGACCTAGAAATCTTTTTGAATACGCCTCCATTTCAAAATCAAAAAGAATAAAGAGAAAATAGAACTTGTTTGACATGAACATATGAACCCTTCAATTACAGTTGCATCCCAAGGCTAGTCGGGCTTTTGAACCAGTCGAGAGTTCTTGGATGACCTCGATGAAGAATTTCCGAAGAAATTTCATTTACTCAACATTATTATTTCCGTTCTGGTAAAAGGTCGATGCGTTTTTGTTTAGGTGTACCGAAGGTCATTTAAGATTAAAAAATGATCGGAATTGCCACGCCATTCATGAATTCGGGTTAAATATGCTTGGTGGTCACCATTAGCAACGAAAATTATCCGAAATACTCTTGAATTGGTCCTTGAATTCTGAAAATATTGGGGGAAATTTTTGAATTCCCGTTTATCTACCTTGTAGCTAGATTTGCATTTGACAATTCAAGAAACATATTGAAAAAATGTTTGACAGCTGTCAAAATTGACAGGAGCTGTCGAAAAAATTGTCTTCAATAATTATGTACTCCATTTACTTTTATCATTTATATAAGTATACAGGGTGGCCATTTGAAAACGAAACAGACGAGATTACAGACGAAATGAATTTTTTCGATAGAAATGCTAGGACAGGTCGATTTCTGTTTCGAGGGGGACAACTTAAGATGTAGGTTACGGACGCATAGCGCTTAAACCCTTGCTGCTAAAACCCCCACCCCCAATTTTTGAATAGGGAAGATGGGGTGAGTGATACCTCAATTCAAATGTATTTTTATACTGATTTCAGCACAGTAATTGTTTTTTCATTTTATGCATTAGTTCTCGAAATATTCTTAACTGAGTATTTGAAAATGAAGTGGTGTTTTCATGGCACTTGTCAAGGGCGTACCCAGCCTTTGAGCTAGGGGGGGGCAAATTGAGCTAGGGGGGGGCAAAAAAAATCAGAATAGAAAAAATGAACTGATTTTCGTATAAAATGCTATTATTTCATGAGTTTTCAGGGGATTTTTAAGCTCTAGGGGGGGGCAGCTGCCCCCCCCCCTAGAGCTTCCTGGGTACGCCCATGGCACTTGTAGTGTTTTTTTGTGAAAAATCGACATTTTGAGCTTCAAATCAACCATGACTGTGGCTTCCTTCCTCCAATCCACTGACATAGAAATCTTTAATCAAGATGTCGATTTTTCACAAAAAAACACTGCAAGTGCCATGAAAACACCACTTCATTTGCAAATACTTAGTTAAGAATATTCCGAGAACTAATGCATAAAATGAAAAAACAATTACTGTGCTGAAATCAGTATAAAAATACCTTTGAATTGAGGTATCACTCACCCCATCTTTCCTATTCAAAAATTGGGGGTGGGGGTTGTAGCAGCAAGGGTTGAAGCGCTATGCGTCCGTAACCTACATCTTAAGTTGTCCCCCTCGAAACAGAAATCGACCTGTCCGAGCATTTCTATCGAAAACATTTATTTCGTCTGTATAATCTCGTCTGTTTCGTTTTCAAATGGCCACCCTGTATATAACGGTTGGCCAAGATTTAGGTTTATCAAGTTTTTTTACTTAATACTGAGGCAGGTTGGTACTCGTGAAATGACAAATAACTCTCAGAGACGTTGCCAATGCTAATTTCTATTTACTCTTTTTTAACTTTGTAAATGGATTTAGTTCTGGATTTAGGTCTGTAACACAGGTTTCGTAGTACTACTACATTTTCATACTAGAGTATTTCAAGTTGAGCAAAAAGTTATTTTAATGTCTTCTGTAGGCTGATTTCTCGAGAATTTTGAAAAGTGGGGAATTCCATAGGTCCGTCTGTTCGTTTAGAAGTTTTTCTGTCGAGTTATTCGAGTACTTTTATTCTTTTTTCGAATGAACTATCACAAAGTAACGGAATATTCTGTCCATTACTTTTCAGTAAAATTTCAACACTTGATTCTTGATTTCCGTAAAAGAAAATAGCATAACTGAATCTTCCAACCATGTTTATAGACGTGAAATATTTCCAATATTAACAGAGAAAATTTTCTTCAACATTAGCCAGGTCTTTGGAATTATTGAATCACATAATATTTTCTCAAATTCATTATTTTCCCAAAGTAAAGAAACCAATTGATAAATACGTAATTACTACGATCTCTTTGTAGAAAGGACAACGTTCCTTAGTTATCTGGCAGGAAAATGACTATAACCTAACATTTTCAAAATATACACGGTGAAATGTGTCAGAATGTTAGGGCTAACTGGGATACATTATAAAAGTGAATGGAGTGTATGACCTGTCCATTGGGTATTTTTTCGAAAATTCGCCAGAATTTTGAATAGTTTTGAACAAAATGGTGCATTTTGCTTGAATATATTATTTTCCATCTGAATTTTATCGAGTTCAAGGTCAAAATACGCCCAAAATTCGGCTGAAAGTTCTCAATGAAATAAATTTGGAAACCAAGCAACTTTTGGTGGATGCGCTAAAACTGAATGTATTATATGGCATATCAACTAAAGTTCTCAGTGGTGGAGACAAGAAAGAATTCTTTTTCAGATTCTTAAGATGCATAGCCATAGAACTTATAGAACTATAAGTTCTATGTGCATAGCTCAAGAGCTTTTCAAGAAAATATGCAGTTTCAATTTTATTCTGACAGCTGTCAAGCTTTTTCACTTGTTTTCTTGAACTGGAAGATGCGAATTAACAATCAAGGTGGATGAACGAGATTTTGAAGTTACATCAATGCTTTTTTGGCCATTTCTTCTCGTAACTGCTATAGTTTCGGAGTTGTCATTCAATCGTATAGATATTTGGCCACCTTTACACAATTTTTCTACTCGTCTTCTGAGAAATTTCCTTTCTTCAATATCCTACCGCAAATTTTGTCTACGAAATGCTTTTAATCGAAGTTTTTTCTTGAAAACTCTCATACGAAAGCTTTTTCTGGAAACAAATTCTAAGGAGCGAATTTCTGACAGATATACTTCTCTAGAAACCCCCCTATAACCCAGTAATCAACACGGTATATCCCCAAATCTCCAGGAACCACCGAGGTCATCCCCAGGTCTCCCCAGAACTCTCGCAGCTTCACCGAACCAGTCCCCCAAAGCCTCCAAAACCAGACACACGGCGTCTTTCGCGGTAATCCTTGATAAGACCTTATCGGCACCCAGCGTCTCCTATAAATGATTACGAAACAACTCATCACCCTCCAAAACTGTCTCGCCTCATCCAAAATAGCAACAATCGAGAACTTTGCGCCAACAACCAGTCCATTCATCGTTTCACACTCGCGGTCAAAAGTTGTCTCACGTGGCGCACCGGTCGCCCGCTGCGCAACCATAGAGAATTAATCGTAAAAACGATAAGAGATTAAGTTTTGAGTGCGAGATAAACGTGAGGTGTGATTCGGGCTCTCGCGCTATATAGATATGGAGTTTGATAGTAGAAAAACTAGAAGTGCACCGACTACACCCACTATCAACCCCTTTACCAAACCCTCGTATTTGAGAACGTTCAGCACCTTCAGCAGGATGAGCACAGAGTCCGAGAAAGTCAGGAGGCTGCAGAGGTACAAGAGGATCTTCGATGAAGTGAGTGAGACTCCACAATATGCGTTTTAAAAGTCGGCGTTTTGTGCCTACTAGTCGGTATCCTATTGATTCCTGCTGCCTGAAACTTTGTACTATATTTCCTGCTGTTTTCCGAAAAAGAGGAAAGAAATTTTTGTTTTACATGTGCCTATCACCAATATTTATAATTCAAAAAGAATTAATTACATCAAAAAACGTTCAAAATTTGAATGAAACACTTCATCTTGTGGACTATACAGGGTCTTCCTAAATAAGTGTATCAACGGTCATTTCTCTGCCATTTTTTCCTCCGGGTCATCGTTTCCGAAATACAGGGTGTCAAAAATTTATATTTTTTTCAGTTTTTTGCTAATATCTCAGGAACCGTTCGAATTACAGAATTGAGTTTTTGTACACACATTGTCACTAATAATAGCTACTTCCTTCACTGTACTCGGTTTTATTAGACGTGCCAGTAGCGGAGATATTGAACTTTTACACCACTATACAAACTTGCATTTGCACAGCAAATTCTGATGCGCCAATGTGTACATAAAAAGGTACTCTTGGTTCATTACTCTGAAGTGAATTAGAAAAATTCTTGTAATCTTGTTAACATAAGATAAGATTTTATTTATACTGAACATGCAGTAACACTCAATGTATACAACAAAGGAGAAAACACATAAGAACAAACAGCCAAAAATGCAGGTAAAAAAAAACTAACAGATCCAAACTATCAATCATTGTTTTGGCATTGGCAATTACCATCCAAGAACTCTTGCACAGAATAAAAGGCCCTCGATGACAAAAATTTTCTTTCTTTAAATTTGAATTTTTTTACTGACAAATCTGTAATTTCCTTGGATAATTTGTTGAAAATTTTTACTGCTGTGTAATTAGGAGACTTCTCGTAAGTAGAAGTCCTGTGGACAAAAGACCTTATTAGGTGACCATGTCTTGATTCATAATTAAGACTAGATGATACAGTTTGTGAGTCACTTAGGGCCACTTGCACCGTAGACAAAACTGTAGATTAAATCTTAAACCTCGATTAGTGTCTATTGATTATCATAGACACTAATCGAGGTTTAAGATTTAATCTACAGTTTTGTATACGGTGCAATCGGCCCTTAAGAAAGGACCCCGCACTTTTTCTATGGCAAATGGCGTTCCGTCAAATGTTCTAAAATTTTGGAAAAATGTAGTACTCGACCTACTGATCAAAAGTGTCCATGGCCCCAACTCAATCCTATGACTAGTTTTTGAGATACAGGGCGTTGAAGTTGAGAATTACCCACTTTTACTACGCCCGTATCTCGGAACAGAATCTAATGAGCTTCAATTTTTCTCAAGAAACTATCCCCAGGGAGCAACCATATAGAGGAATATGACCGAAAATCGTTACGAATACAGGGTTATCCATAATTGAATGCATGCCCGATTTTGAAAGTATAAAATATGTCAGTTTCAGAGCGAGAACGTTCACAAAATGAACTATTGCACTAGATATGTTGTTGTTACATTGAAAAAGTCTGTAATACCCAGAATATATACTGGGTGATCCATTATTATAGAAACTATTATCAAGGAAGGTTAAGTGGACACCCTGTATTTATGGGTTGCTTTAAAATGTTTGTTTGATTTTTTTAGAATAGAACATATCATCATGGACTCTAAAGAATACAGGGTGATTCAGTCATGAAATGAACTTTGAACCTCACGGAAATACCCAAAAACCACCTTTTTTTTCATCACCCTCTATTTCAAGATTAACTCCGATGAGGTGGGAGTTTTCTTTCTCCATTGTACTTGAAATAAAAACACCAATACGGCTGAGAGTTTTCATCCACTTCCTATGAACAGATTTTTTTTTATGTAATATGAAAATTATTTATTTACGTTATTCAATTTTTATTCCAGCATAAAAAAAAATCTGGTTATAGGAAGTGGATGAAAACTCTCAGCCGTATTGATGTTTTTATTTCAAGTACAATGGAGAAAAAGGAAACTCCCACCTCATCGGAGTTAATCTTGAAATAGAAGGTGATGAAAAAAAATGGTGGTTTTTGGGTATTTTCGTGAGGTTCAAAGTTCATTTCATGACTGAATCACCCTGTATTCTTTGAAGTCCATGATGATATGTTCTAAAAAAATCAAACAAACACCTTGAATCAACCCATAAATACAGGATGTCCACTTAACCTTCCTTGATAATAGTTTCTATAATAATGGATCACCCAGTATATATTCTGGGTATTACAGACTTTTTCGATGTAACAACAACATATCTAGTGCAATAGTTCATTTTGTGAACGTTCTCGTTAATTATCTCTACTCATTTTTCCAATTACAAGACATTTACAATGCATTAGCAAATTGAATTTGATCATAAAATACCGGTTTTCTCGAAAATATTTCACTTTAGAGTAATGAATCAAGCGTACCTTGAGGGGGTCCTTTGTGCAAATTCAATATCTCCGCCACTGGCACGTCTAATAAAACCGAGTAAAGTACAAGAAAGTAGCAGTGAGTGACAATGTGTGTACAAAAACTCAATTCTGAATTCAAACGTTTTCTGAGATATTAGCAAAAAATTGAAAAAAAAATACAAAATTTTGACACCCTGTATCTCAGAAACGAAGACCCGGTGGATAAAATGGAAGAAAAAAGACGTTTTACCATGAGAAACCTACAGTTTATCCATGATACACTCATTCAGAAAAACTCTGTATAATTCTCTATAAAGGACATACGAAACACCAAAAATATATTTTCTTTTAGTCTCACTGAAAATTTGAGAAACAGGATGTTGCATTTTGATGCTATGCAAATGCTTTGAATTATTGATTATTCTATTCAACATAAATTTGCATTTGAGACTATTTTTAATCAAGTGTTTGTTGATTTATTCGACCGGCAAGTTCAAATTAGTTTTTTATGCTTTTGGCAACGAAACTTTGCTGCAGGAGCCAAACTAGTTCTGGACCAGATGCAGTCAAAAATTCCCGAAATTATTGTCTTACTTTATTTCAGTTTGATCAACAAAACAGAGTAATTTAAATGGATTTTCCAACATCGAAAAATCAAAAATCTTTTTATATGAAGAAGATTCTCTATTTTACCATCGAATATTCATGGGAAGTCGAGAGGAATGCTACTTGACCTTGATTCTTCTTAATTATTATCCTTCAAGATTTCCAATACATTAAAAATTCAAAAACAGTACCATAATAACATTATCAAGATGTTTTAGAGATAATTGTAATAACTCATGTCGAGTAAGACAAGTACCTACTTCATTTCATGATTGTTTATTTGTTTTGAATGGTGGGAAACATCGCCAGCTTTACCTAACAATATCAATAATAATTCATTACTCCTCATGAGTAAAATAAGTGCCATTTGAATATTGGGGAATTGTTCTCACCTTGAAGCCAAGCGATGAGTGGGCGATCGCTCTAGCTACGAATTTGACCGAACACGAAAACGCATCTAACCTCCGGATATTGTTTAAGGGTCAGGAATAAATAAATAAAATAAAAGTAAAATAATGTTCCAATTTGAACTTGCGCTATATTTCATCAAATTATTACGATGAGGTTGGACTCACTGATGTTGAATGATAACTCTCAAACGAAAAAACCTAGAAGCTTGAAATTTTCAGGCAAGCTTCCGATCTCAAATGTCGCGGTTAATGCACAAATTCGACTATGGGTTCCGTAAATATCAAGTTTAATTATTTGAAAACGTTAATAACACCAGGATTAGGAAAAATCCCCCTGAAATTACGTCACCAGGTGGAAAAAACAACGATCTACATTAAGATATCAGGCAGGCCTTCAAAAAAAGCGACTAAGCTTAATATCTGCATCCTTCCCACTCACGAGTGGGAATTCCCTCAGACGTGATATGGCCAGAGTTCAACAGCACCGCTGAAGATGACCTTAACCTTCTTATACAAAGCGGAAAGCCGTAAAATTATGAGTGTCTATCGACCTACTTTTATAAAAATCCAAGAATTCGTTACTTTCACGTTTATAATAGATTTAGGATTAACTAAGCGAGTCACCAGACGAAAGTTATTGGCCATGCAAGAGACCTTGTGCTCTAACACAGAATCTGCATTGAATTTGGCATTTCAAATGGAAAAAAAGTCTTCAACTAAACTCAACATCGCTTAAATAAAAGAAATACTGATTCAAAAATCTTTCTTCAATTAAAACAAGTGCTCAAAAAATCCGAAAAAATTTAAATGTTATATAAGTTTGAGGAAGCGTGTTAGAATTCAATAAATATGCAGTAAATTTAAATACCGCGGGCAAGAATAAGAGAAAACGGCAACGGCGCAAGTGCGTCGCGCCGACGCAGTAGACATTGTCCGATTTCAAGCGCGTGCTGTTTGCCACAAGCGTAATGCACGTTGTTTTTGTAGTTTTTATTGAATTCTTCCAGAATATTCCTAAATTTGTGTATCAAATGAGTGAGTAGTGTGTAATTAGTGAAAATGGTATGTCTATTTCATTTTATTATTTCTGTTAGAGGTGTTAAATAACGAACTAAGAGAAAATCCGAAGTGCAATGCTATTCCTCGTCTGAAAACAGTATGATGGTGCCATATTGGATTTTGAAAAAATCGGTATTGCTATTTTCAAAAAGAATATACTGATACAGGTGGTCAACTTCGTACAGCTAATGAGAATTTCAGTGATTTAGGGTATACCGAAAATTTTTTGATGATTTTTTCTGTAGTGTTCGCGCCACATCGATTTTATTTTTCTTCTATGGTCGCTGGTGAAGATTAATTTTTAGCGATTATGAGCTTTCAGTTTGTCAAAATTTGACAAAAAGTACAGCTTAACTAGGTTGAAATTGGAACAAAAGTTCAAAAAAGCCAATTCGAGAATGGAATTGAGAATAAAATTGACAGGTGTAAAAAAAAAACCAACTGTCAAAAATTTACACCAAATTTTATCTGTATCGAATCTGTAGTTTTGAAATGGAACAGATATACAGGCTGTTCCTAAATAAGTGTATCAACAGTCACCTGAATATTTCTCATAAAATAATCCTTATTTCTCTTCCATTTTTTCCTCCGGTTTTTCGTTTCAGGGATACAGGGTGTCAAAAATTTATATTTTATTCAGTTTTTTTTTCTAATACCTCAGGAACCGTTTGAACTACAGAATTAAGTTTTTCTACACACATTGTCACCAATAATAGTATATTCTAAAACTAGTTGCAGAATGGGCTCCTATTCCAATACGAATGCGAAATTCGCAAACGAGCGACGAAGGAGCGAACGCATGAGTATTGGAATAGCATTCTGCAACGAGTATTAGACGATATTTTCTCTATTTCACTCAAATTTTGTGAAATTCAATGGAAAAATTCAAATTATAGGTCCTAGTGACTTTCATATTGTATCTTGGCAGTTGGTGTGAATGTTAGGAAATACGAAAATTGACATTTCCACCTAGGAGCATAGAATATTCTATGCTCCTAGTTTCCACGTCTGCTGAAATTTAAAAGGATCGGAAGTCATTGCTGACAACCACAAAACGAAAAATGTAACTGAAAACGATGCTGTAATTAATTCATTACAGCACTGTTTTTAGTACTGTAATGAACTCATTACGATACTGAAATAGAGAAAAGCTATACTTTCTTGCACTTTACTCGGTTTTATTAGACGGACCAGTGGCGGAGATATTGAATTCGCACAAAGGTTTTAAACTCCAACTTTCACACCACTGGACAAATTTGCATTTGAACTGCAAATTCTGATACCCCAGTGTGTCTTATATAAAAAGGTATTACTGGTTTATTGCTCTGAAGTGAACCGTTTTCGAGTAAACTGTCATTTTATGATCAAGAATTTTGTTGAAATTAATAAACTTGTTGATTATCATTACTCATTTTTCCAATTACAAGAAATTTACAATGCGAAAGCAAATTGTTTTTGATCATAAAATGCCAGTTTTCTCGAAAACGGTTCACTTCAGAATAATTAACCAGGAGTACCTTTTTTATGTAAAACACTTTGGCGCATCAGAATTTGCTGTGCAAATGCAAATATTTCCAGTGGTGTAAAAATTAGGGGTAAAACCTTTGTGCAAATTCAATATATCTCCGCCACTGGCACGTCTAATAAAACCGAGTAGAGTGCAAAAAAGTATAGCTTTTACTAGTGACAATGTGTGTACAAAAACTCAATTCTGTAATCCAAACAGTTCTTGAGATATTAGCAAAAAACTGAAAAAAATATGAAAGAGAATCTACATCTTTTCACTCACATTCCAATGGACTAAACATGGTTGTATAAACTGATAATCTGCAATTCGACCTTCTCTAAACAGAGGTGATACAGATTAAAAAAAGCACCTGCCATGATTCACCAGCGATACAGTTAGAATCTACACCGTTTTATTTGGAAATACCTGGGTATTTTCATCTCAATGTCGGTATTGATGTTGCAAAGTGTGTTTGTAATAAAACAAACAGAGCAGATAACGTTCTGTAAATACTATTTGAACTGTCGAAATTCTCTGAAAGATCTTTTAATGGGAAAGGCTCTTTTGCTAAAATCACGTTTATAATTTTTATTTAATTGTTTGCTTCACTCAAGTTGTGACTTTTGATATTCTTGTGAAATGATGACTACTCAGCTATAAACCAATTGTCACCAATAAAGTACAGTCATGTATTGTGGTACAATCATCCAATACAAGACCATTAAATTAATGAAATAATTAAATAAACGACGATCTCTGATATTAATTGATTTGTCCAATCCGGTTTGAAAATAACATGTCCGAAGAATGTGACAATGTCCTCCATTTTAAGTTTCATTAGAAAAAGAGCAAGGTGAAAATGCAACAGGCATTGATAAGATCGAATGAAACCTAGGATAATCGAGCCAAAAATAGATCGAGTACCTTCATGATAAATGCATGAACCTCACCTTTATTTGAAGTTCAAAATGACTTAACTGGAAATAGTCAACTCTGGTTTTTCCTTGTTTTGATTCTAGGAACTTGAAGAAAGAGCAAACTTGTCAACCTGAGTTTTGCCTGCTATTTTAGGAGATTGTTGTTCTCGTTGATGTGCGGAATAAATAAAATACAGGGTGGCCAACTGAAAAAAAGTACATACCACTTTTAGGAACAGTTTTAATTTTTCTAAAGTTTTTTCTTTAGAACATCCGCATTTTTCAAGATATACAGCTGGAATTTGTGGAAAATGTTACACTTTCAGATGTACTTTATCTCCAGGGTGATATTTTTTCTGAAGCAATGTCCCCTTTTCCTCCCATAACTTTTTTGTGGTGCGCCACTGGTAATTTGAAAAATATAAAAAAGAATCTTTGTTTCAACTCAAAATTTTGTTACATCCAGCAATTCTTTCGTATAAACTGCCATTTTTGAGAAGAATAATTGAACAATTCTTTTTAAGTTTTCAGTAATTTTCGAAAAAATTCGGCAGTCTGTCACATTTGGATAAATTCATCGTTCCAATATTAAAATAATCGGAAAGGGTAACATCTTTTCCAAAATTTCAGCTGAATATCTTGAGAAATACCTATGCTGTGAAGAAAAAACTTCAACACCCTGTATATTGAAAACCAATCGTTTGCCGAAAAATGCTTATGACAAAAATGAGCTTTTTTTGATATCATAAAAACGAAATTGTTGATTTCAGTGGCGTCTCAAAGTCCAAAGAATAATATGTATAACTAAAGCAATACATACAACAAATCGATGTACGCCACTGTCTTGCGTATTATTTTTTTTCTTTTAGATCGATCAATTTGAAACCAAATTTCTTTCCTTATTTTTCTCTATGTGTTTAGTTTTTGGGAAAAATTTAAACATTTTTTTTCAATGAAAAATGAAAAAACCATCCAATTTTATGTTCTTTAAAAAAATTAATTTTCAGTTATTCACAAAAGAGCATGGCAATTTTCATCAGAATCAGACAAAATGTTTTCGGGCGATTCACAAAAAAAAATTCTAAAAAAAAACCACCCTGTATCTCTTACAAAAAGTAAGTTAAGACAAATCATTATACAAATGAAAAAACCTCTTTTTTTTCTTTAAAACACTATCCTGAACGTTTCAGTGATAACACCTTTGTAACACCTACTCTAAGATACCCGTATACAGGGTGTCTCAGAATTATAGATAATTCTGAGACACCCTGTATACGGGTATCTCAGAGTAGGTGTTAAAAAGGTGAGGGTAGACAGTACCAATAGAAATAACAACAAAGTTTCCACAAACATGAGTCCCCTACGAGATACAGGGTGTTAAATTTGATAAAAAAACTAATTTTTGCAATAATTCCAAAATGGCTGAAGATATTTCGATTCAGCTCGAAAACGGAAAACTGATTGTTGAAGACTGAAGTTAACTTTTAAAGTTTTTAAATAGCGTGAATAAAATTGGTTATTTGATATTACGCCTCCCAACTCGAACGCCACTGGAATTTTCACGAATTTTTTGTAAGAACTGAAGATTTCGAAGATTATTACTGAAAAATGGTACCCTTGGTAAAACAACCTCATCCTTTTCGATGAAATCGATACAAAAACTCACCCCCAAATTTTGATCAACTCATATGTAAGAAAAAAATTTGTTCATATTTTCATTAGTACCTATAAAATTGGTACACCTACTCTTGAACACCCTGTATACTTTTCACGTCATTTCTGGATGAATTTGAATACAGAGAAACATTATTTTCAGATTTTCTTGCATTTCAACGCAAATTTTGCAAATAAAATGGAACATTTTGGTAGAAAAGAAAATTGGTTTTCATTTTGGATCAAACAATTTCTTGCCCAGACACTTGGTTTTCAAAATTTCCACGTAAAACTGAAGAAGGGGGCCCCACTGCATATGCTCGGGGGGCCATCCTCATCATAACCATAACCTATGGACTTCATGATCTGTTGCATTTATTTTTCCTTAATTGAATAGATTGAAAGGGGGCTGTGTAAATTGGAAAATAGGTTCATATTTTATTACAAAATGGAGGTAGCTTGGTATCACTTATAACCATAATCTAAGATTTCTTCTAATTGCTAATTTTGGGGGTTATTTATCAACTAGGATATTATTAAACAGAATATTGTGGGCTGATTAAGCAATATACCAATGCAAAATAAAGAACAATGAATGAATCTTCGCAAAATTCGTTGAATCCAATATGACGCCATCATGATAAAACCTATTTTCTTCTAGTGTGATAGAAACGGCGATGGGGTTGTTACAGTCAAGGAATTATACAAAACGTTAAGGAAAGAACACAACATAGCTCATCATGTAGTCCACCAAATCTTGGATTTAGCAGATAGAAATAAGGATGGCGAACTTACTTTCGACGAGTTCCAAATCCTCATCGAACATCCCAAGCTCAAAACTTTATTCAAGGGGGCTTTCACAAAGTAGGTATTGAAAAACAATAATAACAACAATTTTCCATCAATTTGATTGTAAAATTAATACCACCTACCTTATTTTCCTCAATTTTCAATCACTTTCACACCGGAGAGAACTTGGAAGCGTCCTCTCCATCTCAAAGCAGCGAACAGAAAGGACGGAAACAAGCTTTTCCGTTAAAACGAAAAAATTTGAATTATGCAAAAACCACAGAATATTATAAAATTTTCTACCTCGGAAAATGACCTAATTACGATTTTCTTATGAAATAAAGGCCCTAATTCGATCAGGAACAATGAATAATTACCTATAATTACCTATTTTCAATAAAGAATTGGTAATTATTAATTTTTTCGATATGCCAAGACAAAGTCAAGTAGGGTTGTTTCCGGATTCAAGAAACTTTGACTTTTGGCAGTGGAGGGAAATTTGAATTTCGAATTTTTTTCAGATATGTCGAAACAATGATACCCCCAAGGCGATTGGGGCAAAAGGGGAGAATAAGGGTGTCTTTGGAAGAGGACGAGGCGGATTTAGCGTACGAACAAGAATTTTCCTGCTGTCCTCCCCCAATAGGCCTCCCAATAATGGCACTCATAACCATAATTCCCTTTGTAATCGACGAATATTTAGAACCAAATTCAACATTATCTGCTAGTGGAAAAGTGGGTAAATGGCTCATTTACGATCCTTCGAGACGGTACGAATTCTGGAGGTTCTTCACGTATATGTTCGTCCATATAGGGTAAGATCTGAAACTTGTCCTTCGGGGTTAGTGATGTAAACAAACATAAACGTGGATTTACAGCACTTCTCTTTCAGGTACCACCATTTAGTAGTCAATTTAATAGTCCTCCTGGCTCTTGGATTACCCCTTGAGATGGTACACAAAAGCTGGAGAGTCCTTTTGATTTATTTCTCAGGGGTCCTGGCTGGGTCTCTAGCTACGTCTGTGATAGACCCAGAGATAAAACTTGGAGGTGCTAGTGGTGGTGTGTATGCAATCATAACAGCCCATATTTCTACCTTAATATTGGTGAGTTTTCTAAACCACTTGTAGTTGGAACTCCATTGATTATTCGTTGTTGTAGAATTGGAAACAGACGTCTTTTGCACTGTACCAGATGATTTTCTTCTTGGGAATAACAGTTTTAGACTTGGGGGCTGCATCTTACAGTCGTTTCATATCTTCTAGTTCCTCCCACGAACAGATTGGTGTCGTGGCACATTTAGCAGGAGCCTCAGCAGGTAAGCATGTAAATTCCTGTTTAACATTCTGATATCAAGCTGGTAATATCGATCCTGGTAGGTCAATTTGAACAATTTCCATTTCCAAAGTTTCTCTTGGTCTTTTATTCCTTGCTTGACCAAAATATGCAATGATATTTCTATTTGTCTAATTCTTCAGGCGATCTGATTAAAATATGGTGCACGAACAATTCTGAGAATTCTTCCTCATATATAAGTCCTAACTTTTTTTATTTCAAGGGGTGTTAAAGTTGAAAAAATATGTTCCAAGAGTTCAGGAAAAGTTGAGGCGAAAGGTGAGTGCTTGTATCGAAAACAATGGTTGGTAATTGAACTTCAATTTGATTCTTGTTTCAACCTCATTAATTGTTCATAAAAAATCTGTTTAGTTCATTTTGTTATGAAAAATCTGATCTTAAAATGTTTGATGCCCATTTTCTCGAAAGCAGTGAGGTTTAGAGCTTTGACCAGGATTATCATTTTTGCAGAATGATCTTCAGGAATTCCAAATCATCAACCATTTTGGAATTATTGCAAAATCCCTGTTTCTCAGATGTGAAAACTCTCAGGACCAATGTTTGCACCAAATTTGTTCAAACATTGGTCCTTTTACTCTGTTTAAATTTTTACTAGAACTTTTATCCAACTTCAACACCCTGTATACCAGAAATTAAAAAGTTAGGACCCATGTAGAA